>JAQQZY010000020.1:29417309-29435521 GCA_030068375.1 Ostorhinchus rueppellii
AAGTAGCTGGGATAGGCTCCATGTGACCCCCGTGACCCTAGTGAGGATAAAGCGGGTATAGAAGATGAATGAATGTTTATCTGATGAATCGATTAGTTATTAAAATACCCTACAAATGAATCGATTGTTAAAATTGTCATTAGTTGCAGCCCTACGTAGGGTAAGATTTTTGGTTTGGTGGAAGAACGAATGCATCTCATTTTAATATCCTCTTTCTTTAATGTCCTCTTTCAAGTGATAATATTTTCAGTCCTACCGGTGCCTAAAAGTATGCAAAAAAAATTATATGTATTTTGTACAATCATTGGATATTTTGTTGAAAATTTTTAATTTAAAAACAGTGTAGATGTCCAGCACATGAACAGCATTTTGTTTCAGAAAAGAACACATTTACTGTTGTCAAAATCTAGAACATTATTGGATTATGTAGATTTATATTCTTTCAGTTACACTGTCCAAGCGTCTGAAAATGTCATCACTTTTGCACCATAATTGTAGATGAAAATTTATAGCATTCAAGAATTTGTGCTGTAACTTCTGGGACATCTTCTTTGTATGTGCCATCCCATTGCAATGATCTTTGTATTTTCCAGAAAATCAGACGTTTCATTGAGAAACCATTCATAGATGCTTGCGCCTTTGACCTTTGAACCAGTCATTCCTGTGCCTTTTCTTCCTCAGTTCAACAGTCACTAGCTTCCAGGGTGCAAGATAAATAATACTTTATAGTCAGAAGAATGCTCCTACGGGTGAAAAGTTGATGCAGCCGATACAAAGCTTGTGTTTTTCATTTATTTTATGTCATGGCCGAGGAATGTTGCCTTTTTTTCATGCCTTGAGCTTCTGCCCTATTTGGATGACTTTTTGTATTGTTGGCCTTCCCTTTTGAGAGATCTGCTGGATTCGCTCATGTTGGCAGAGGTTTTTACAGAACAAAGCATGTGAAGCGTCTATTGATGAATTCATTTGACTTTAGGTGCTTAAATTCTGCACCAGAATGTTCATACACTGTGGGAAATGGTATTTGTAGTGGAAAGCAAATGCCCTTTCACCTTTGGTTAACAGTTTTTTAGAAGGAAAACATAGACTTTTTACAGCTAATTTGAGTTTTCCTGTTAAGAAGTGGACAGCAGTAATCAGTTAATGTGTTTTCTGGACGACAGCAATAAGGCAAAAGTACAGCATGTACCCCATTAGCTGCCTATTTCCTGTTTCCTGCCTTACCCCAGACTTCTAAGAGCACACTTGAGGGTTATATCACAATGCTTTTTTGTATTTTCATAGCTACTGTCAGCGCATGTTATTAGATCAAATTTCTATCCATGTTAAGATAGGACTATTTATGGTTGTGTTGCCTTTCAGACAATCTCTTCTTAAGTCAATAATCTGATAGGAGTGAAGTTTAGTAACATATCATATTTAGGCAATCCTCTCATCCACATCAAAGATAGAGTTTTATAGTTTTCTTGTGAAAGTCACACATTATGAGTTTGCTTTCATGCTGTAATCGTCTCTATCATTCCTGTTACAGGCCACATTAAATTAATTCTTGACATCCTGAAAATGTCTAAATGGGGCATATGCTGATAAGTCCAGTTAAGGAAAGGAAATCTTAATGCCAATATGCAAGGATTAGATTTCCCTTTAATACGTCTCCTCATTAGCTTCGTTAACCCACAGTATGTTAAGATAAAACATTCAAGAAAAATCAAAGTTGCTAAATTTAACATTAGTCTTATCATGGGAATCATTTTATGGAAACAAGTTTTCATTAGTACTTGTTTTCCAGGATTTTGAGGAATTTCTTCAAGTGTGTTACCACTGCACAGCAGGGTAGATAGTCTTAAAAATACATTAAGTCCTGCTATTGTTCCTTTATTAGTGAAGTTTATAAAGCCAGTGGGCCTGAGGGAGTGTTAAAATGCTGGCCAAGCCCTTAGCAGTAGATCATACACTTTCCAAAACAAAAGGGGATAGGATATGCCAGTCGTTCCATTAAAAGTGTACTGTGTAGGATTTAGTAGCTTAGAGCAACAGGGATGTGGAAGACAATTAGGCGAATAAACCTCAATTCACCTACTCCTTGTAAGTGGTAAGAAAACCAAAGTTGGCCACTAAAATAAGAAAAAGCTACTGTTTAGTTTGTCTTTTCTGAACGTAGGCTGCATGGAGGAATGTGATATCATCCATTGGTTTAATGAACAGCTGTGACCATATTTGGACAAAAGGGGCAGAGCTTCTGGGGCCTTAGAAGTGTAGAGGTGGGTGATATATGCCACATATGATAATATCGTAAATGCTGATGTGACAGTGTCCAAATTTATATCATCAAGTAGTCATAGTGTCAGAAAGAAAACAAACAGATGTTGCCTGGATGGTAAACAGCGTTTCCACTGTTAAGGTTTTGCCATGGCACCTTGAAAAAATCATCACTGTCGCTTTACATGTTATGTTTATTACACATCAGAGGTAGCAATCTCAGCTCCATAAAGTAAAAGTCTTTCCATGTATTGGTTCTACCTGTTCGCTTACCACAGGTAAGTCCACTGTTTATCCCATCTACCTGGATGATCAAAATGGGCTGGTTCAGTGAGTGGTTGGAACAAATACATGGCAGGACTTTTACTTTATGGAGCTGGGATTGTCACCTCTGGCTTCCCACAATGCATACCACAACAAATTTCCAAAAATGCCCAAGTGACCTACCGGCTCTGTTTATGGATTGTTTATGTTGGAGTAGACTTCAAAATTGTTCACCGTGAAGGAATAGATTCAGGTGCGTAATCACGGAAAGACTTACAGGTTCGTGATGCTTGGGCGATGACACGGGTTATAGATTCTGACTGATCTGCTGTCAATAGGTGTGTTTCCACTATCAGAACACTATCTGGGCTGTTTTACAGGAACTTCATGGTATGCGCGTGTCTCCACTGACTGGGCTGTTCCGACAGGGCCGTTTTCAGGAACCAACGGAGTACCTCCTCAAAGGTAGGTACTCAAGAACAGCCCGGTAGAGTCGCCAGGCGGTACTAGTTGCTAACTCACACAGATTGTTTGTCGCAAATGACATCAGCAGATTGCGACAAACACCCTCCAATTTTGCTGGGTACAGCAACAGCACAAATGCAACAAACCTCCCAACTTCATCCATGTCCATGTCCATTCTTGTTCTGATTTCCTCCTCTGTTGCTGCTTTGTTTTGGCGCTTTCTGTGAGTGACGTTACTACAGAAACGGATGTGATATGATGACGATGTCACAAGGTTCTTACAGGGCCATTCCTGGAATGGAGACACAGCACCTGAGAGGACCAGACCAACTCACAGCCCAGTCAAAAGTACCTTCCCCCAAAAAGTCCCGGGACCAGTGTAGTAGAAATACACCTAATAAAGTTATCTCTGCTCTGACACCAAACATCAGAACTAATGTTTATTAAAAAACAAACAAACAAAAAAAACAAATGTATCAAAAAAACCAAAAACATATTCAGTGACATAACTTTGTTACAGGAGTCAGATGTTAATTAAAGGTTTCAGACCCACCTGAGTTTAATTAATAGGAATAAATTTTGATGGACATTTTGGTCCAAATAATAGAGAATAAGCCTGAGTCTTGGTTTGAATTGTAGAGAACTGTGTGTGCCCCTTATCAGCAAACACACAATTTGAGGGTTTTTGCTGCTACGACTGCTTTCATTACAGACCAAGCTGTGGCTGAAATGTGGAGAAGCACCTGAAACGCTAGAAACTCTGATGCAAAATAAGGGTTGCACACAGGTGCCACACTTAATGGGCATGTTTGCACCAGCATATCATTAGTGCAAAATGTTTAGTTAATAGGTTCTTTAAAAAAGATCAGATTGTAGGTGCAAAGGCTGCACAGTGGTTTGCACAATTAGCATTGCAATCCATTCTTTGTAGATTTGGTCCCTTGTATTTATATTGGCACCCTGCCTATTTAAAACTGATATTTTAACAGTAGGAAACTGTGGATAGTACTCTTTTGAAGCTCTGGAGCTATATATAGTATTATATCAGCACATGGACACACACATCTGGCTATTATGGCATTATGTGTTGATATCAAGTGAACTGACAATTAAAGTTAAGGTCATTATGTTTATGTTGTTATGCTACAAAACTGCTTTGGGTTTTAAAATAAAACAACAAACTCTGAGCAGCTGCAAAATAAAACTTCATACCTTTTTTTTTTGGTCATAATGCATATTATAAGTTTGTATCCAAAAAAGTATCATCCAGAAACCAGTAGAGAAGCTAAGATATCACAGCTAGACTTAAAATAATCCTTCCTCTATGATTCTTCAAAGTACAACTTAATGCAACGTGCATTTGTGCAGTGTTATGGTAATAACTTCAGTTTTGAGATGAGCTCTGAAAACCAAGAGGCCAATACGATACTAACTCTGAACTATTACAAAACCAAAACACTAAGCTAACCCACTTAACATATGACATCGTATAGATGTTCAGATCATGTCTATATTGCGTCAGTCCGTCAAAGACCAAATCTGGACCAATAAATGACGTGCAAATTACGTCCACTATTCTGATGTCGAACTATGACCATATTTGGACGTTGATATATAGTTAAACATTTGAACAATGGACAAAGTGACTTTTTTGGATGTCAGAGGGACATCTTACATAGGTAGAGGGAAATAAAATATAATTGTTAAAATATTATGAATATTGGGCGACATGGTGGTGCAGTGGTTAGCACTTGTGCCTCACAGCAAGAAGGTACCGTGTTCAATTCCCGGGTGGGACCTTTCTGTGTGGAGTTTGCTTGTTCTTCCCGTGTCTGCGTGGGTTCTCTCCGGGTACTCCGTCTTCCTCCCACAATCCAAAGACATGCGTTAAAGACATACATTGATAGGTTAATCGGCTAATCTAAATTGTCCATAGGTGTGAATGTGAGAGTGATTGTTCGTCTCGATATGTCAGCCCTGCGATGAACTGGCGACTTGTCCAGGGTGTACCCCACCTTTCCCTTAAGTAGCTGGGGCAGGCTCTGTGTGACCCCCGTTACCCTAGATAAAGCGGGTATAGAAAATAAATGAATTATGAATATAAACATTGTTATCAATGTTTTATTCACAAGGATATTACTACAGTAGATTGGTGATTATACCATGTCCGCGTCTTTGTATTGGCCCAGAATACTTAAAGCATTCTTCACCAGTGCGGGGTTTAGCCTATTTCGTATAGCTCGTGACTATAGCCATATAGTATGTGCAATTTGTGGTTAATGGGCAAAAAAAAAAAAAACACATAAAAAAACGTATGGCCCTTTAACTAATGAGATCACTTGAATAACAACAGCTGTTAGTTTATAATTCCCCTGAGAATCTATTTGCACATTCAAATTCCTAAAAATGCCACATTAATAGTACATTGTATTGTTCAATGGTTCAAACTTCATTATGTGAAAGCTCGATCTTCTCTCTTATCACCAGGGATACAGGGTTCATAGCTCTGTAGATGGGCTCCATGCAGCTTCTGGCCCTCTCAACTGTGACAGATACATTTACAGCTGTTTTTCCCCCCTCTTAGCTGTTCTTTTACCTTTTATTGTTACAGTGAGTACCTGTGCATTTCTATATTGTATAGGGTTGTAGAGGATAAGGAGGTCATAATCCCCATTTTTTGAGGTGGTTGTTTGGGTGACAAAGCACCTTTTAAACAGAAAGATGATAACACAGGCTGCGGAGGTTTGGAAAAATGAAATCGAGCAAAGACATTCTGTTCTCAGGAGGGGAAGGGTGTCTCCGGTGTCGATGCTGACAGGGCTGTAAAAGCCAAACATCCTCCGCTTTAGTTGGTAATTTAACCAGGCTGAAGGAGGCCGTCTTTGATCATGACATTGTCTCTTTGCCCACAGCTGTTGTTCGAGATTGACTTTTGTCTGTAGTGAACTGTCAGTTTTGGAATCCCATGTCCAAAGTGAGCTTTATCAGTGAGCTTATTTGGGAAAAAATATTGTTAAGCACTCAATTCCATTAAGGAAACCATTATTTTCATATGATTTCTACCACTTAGTCTCATTAGCATATAGTTGTTTTGACAAGGGGAGAGAATAAATCCGCTTTTCTCACAGTAAAGAAAAACAAGAATTAAGTACGCATGTTGTCCTCATGCTGGAGTTTCTCTTCCAATGACACATAGTGTCTGTTTCAAGGGACTTACAACTGAATATATTCCAGTTATTTAGGCACAGGGTGTAATTTCTTTGATCACATTTTCCATCTGTCAGCCTACAAGACAGAAGGGGGGGAACTGTCATCACTTTTGGAGAATGGCTGCTGGTAGAAACACAGCCAAGAGGTGATTCCAAAATAATGCTCTCAAAATGAAGACAACACGTGTTCGTTTTTTCAGTGCCATTTGGACACAGAAAACATTCTTTCTCACTAATTATGATAAAACATGAAATTTCAACTATTCACAGCTTTGAGTATTCCTAGAAGATAATAAAAACACTTAGGTCTTTTATTAGCACGGAACAGCATCTCCTCATTATATTATCAGATCTTATGTTCTGGATGAAAAATAAATGACACCACACCATGCCCTCCTACTTTACAGTTACAACTGCCCTTTCACTTCAGTGACACATTTTGTAACCAAGGTCTGTGCAGCAGAAACAGGGGGTGGGACATCTGCCCACTGGCTGACTGTCAAACTCACCTCCTCCCACACGTGACAGAGTTTTGATAGCACGAAGTCATAATTGCTGTCAGTCTTGCCTAGTTACAGGCCATCATCTAATAGCTTTTTAAAATGAACGTATCACAAAGTTGACAACTGAACACATCATAATTATTATCATATTGAAATTGCAGGAAATTTAGCTTGTATTTGTGAACATTATATTGCAAATCAGTTTTTAATGTTGCCTTGCCTCATTGACGTTTAAGGATCATGGGTTTTTTACCAGTAATGCAACAAAACTGACTAAATTTCTATCACTAATTGACACTGTTTGTTGCAGTTGAATGTATGTAAATTGGCATTTCAAGGGTACCTGAAGTGAATTTTCATTGTTAGCTATCTCAAAAGATGACATATAATATTAGCGGTTCCATGCAGTGACTTATGTTATAGCTTTTTGTCAAGTATGCTCGAGTACTAAGTTACTGCTCCATCAGTCAGCCATGGTCACCAACATGTTGCCTCCTGCCGTTCTACCACCGGTGGTGACAAAACCTCATAAACGTGTCTGATTAGTTGGGCTGCGATGAACTGGTCACTAACCCATGTAGCTGACACCAGTCTAAGATGACAGATTATTGGCCAGTGCTGGATCACATCTGTAGGACAATGGTGGAGTGCAGTGGCAGCTGCTGGTCTTCCAGAGAGGTGAAGCTCATTGTCAGCTTACATCATAAAATTTGTCAGTTTATTTATATATGAATTCTGTCCTTCGCTCCTTTTCAAGAAAGTGGTCTGTGACCCTGTGACACTAGCTAGCTAGTTCACTCTGACCTAGCTAACAGTTTGATGCATTGAACTATCGAACAAAACTATGTTCAACTCAAACAAGGAATTATTGAAATTATATTAAACTGAAAGAAGGAAGTAAGACGAGTGTGTTTTGTTTACAGTGTAAGAAATGAACAAGTAATTTCACTGAGAAAATGTCAAAATGGGTCGCAGTTTGTCTTAGCTCCAACTTTGCTTGAAAAATCTGCAATGGGACTGATAGGCTGAGCAGTTAAGTAACGGTGTATAGGGATGGGAATCGAGAATCCCAGTAGCCTTCGTTGCGCATGCGCGATAACATCACACGTACGCTGCATTGTTTTAGTCAGAACGTAGCCAACATGGCATTGAAACAGAAACGGTCTAAACAGATGACACCAGGTCCACTTGGAACACTGTCAAAGCTTCCATTTCTTCTAAAGGGTGGAATCCCTCCAATATGTTCAAACATTTATCCACGCAGCATGTGATTAATACGTTAGATTCGCTATTTAGCATTTAGCGGCTTACCTAGCGGCAGGACTCCATCTGGGGCTAGTTCCAGTTCCAGTTCGGGCAACCAACATCTTATCCCCTCAAATACAAGTTTCCGACGGCAGAGAAAAGGAAATGAGGTGTACAACAACGGGAGACGGGCCGGGTCAAACCGGCTCACGTCGCGGCAATAGAGGAATTAGTAAAAAGTCTTTAGTTTCACTTTCACTGTATGCCCCCCCCCCAAAAAAAAATAAATAAATAAATAAAATAAAAAACAGGCCTGAATCGATAATGGAATCGGAATTGTTAAATTCTTATCACCTGTCAGTCAAAATGGGATTTGGCCTTTTGTCTGAATCCAATCATCATGTGGATCTAAGCGTCCTGGCCACCCAAAGCCCACCCACAGCTCTATTCATCCCCAGAGATGCTGGGTGTCCAGGGGTGGGACGTGGTATTCATCCAATGACTGTTGAGTTTTGAGGCAATGAAGAAAACGGTCCCATTGAATTCCATGGACGCTCTGCTTCTATGGGCAAATTATTCTGGTTCATATCACAGTAGAGACACTAGAGGGTGCAAATGTCTAAGCTGCTGAGCGCTCTGGGGAAGAAATTAGCAACATCGACTCTGTTCATTTGTGATAAGTAGCTGATTCTGAATGAACTCATCTTCAGGATGAAGGTGTTCTAACTCTTTTGTAGTCAGTGAAATGTTAACACAGCTGTACATATTTTACCATTTAATTTTTGACATTTTGGGGGAGGTTGAGCTTCTCTTGCAGTCTGAGAGAAATCTCCTCTGGCGGAGTGCAAAGCTTACGGCTTCACAAACACCAAGCACGAACACATTCTTTCCTCTCAATCTCGCTCACTGACTGCTGCTTGTTTACTTGCACTCGATCCCCTGGAATCAAAAACAGGAACGTCACTTACAGTGTCTGCTCTCCACAGGTTCTACCCATGTGCATAATTCACGTAATAAAAAGGTCCAGTGTGATGCATTTACGGTGATATCTGACTGAATTTGCACCTCTCTTGCTTATAAACAGAACACAAAGCACAATTAAGGTTTTAAGCATGACCAGTACAGATGCGCTGTCAGTGCAGTGGAATCTAGTGATGAAGCTGCAGATCACAACAAATTAAAAACCTCTTATTTTACCTCATTGTACAGTGACACTAAAACTGTAGGTTTTTAAAGTGTCTGCTTAGAGCCAGTGTCTAGTTTGTCCATTCTTGGTGTTTTGATTTCGCCCAAGTAAACATTCACTCATTGGTGGTATTTGCAATGTAGCTTAATCGTGGATGTTGTTTACTTTAAAACAAAAAAAAGGCAAAAGAATGTTTGTCCAGTTACTACAGCAAAAAAAAAAAAAAGTGCAAAACAGCATGACAGATTTACACACCTTAATCTAATCTAAGGTAACAAAACTATACTGATTCTTATTTCCATATAAGTCTAGATATTACAGACCTGGATATGAGCATATTCTGTGGATTATATCCAATCTCTACTTAGACTCTACTACAGACTAAATTCCATTCAACATTAATGTGAAGATTTTCTATCTAATATTCCATCAAAATTGAAGCATTGTGAATATTATGTTTCTCTACGTACATTTATGCCACAACTATATTGCTGTATGTTGACGTTGGTTGAGAAAAACTACAAAATCCTGGCTCCAAATTATAAGCACATCTTTTCTTTGTATAAGATTCGTACCCTGACTGGGAGCATCATTAAACATCAGGTCTAGCCTTTTCTGCTCCCTGCCTCTCCCTCAGGTCAGGCAGAGATTCTCCGATTGGTCGTGTGTTTATTAAAGACGAAGCAAAGCCCCATTAACAGCCCCTCGTCTCCTCCCCTCTCAGCTTCATTCATTATAGATCACCTGCCCCCACCTGCCCGGCTTCATTACTCCCTCATTTACAGCTTCTCTGGTCTGCTGACTCCTCTTTTTTTTTTTTTTTCCTGCGGTGCTTCTCAGCCCTCCCAGTACTGCTCTCTCAAACCCCTCCACTTTTCACCCCAACCTTTGTCTTCCTCTGCTCCCTCCTTCTGCCCTTCACTCCATCCTCTCCAACCCCTTCCTTTCATTCATTTTCAACATTAGGTAATTTAACCCCTCATACTGGAGGACATTCTCCGTGAGGGTAAATGAGTGAGTGCAGTTTGCTGATTGCCTCTTAGTGCTTGTGTCAGTCTTTTCTGGGTCACTGAGCTGGAGAGTCTACATCAGCATCAGGACTGACCCCCATGCACATAGCCCACATATGGCTCCTTTGTCAAACAGATACTCTACCTAGAGCTATTCTTTCACCAGTGTTTACTCTCTCCTTCTTTAGAATTGTTCAACAATGTCGCTAACCAGAAAGGTTCTCCAAGTAATCACTATAGCCAATAATTCAATAAAAGTATGTTGCTGTTACTGTTAAGTGAAATAGTGTTTTTGACCTATATCTATACCTATATATTTACGTATACCTATACCTACACTATATCTATATACCTATACTTATACCTATACCTACACTATATCTATATACCTATACTTATACCTATACCTACAGTATATCTGTACTTATACCTATAGCTATATCTACAGTGCTCAACAAATTTATTAGACAACCACCACCACCCAGTATAAGGTGTTTTCCACTGCTGCCACAATTTAACAGTATTTCTGTTTACCAAAATATATTTTTATGTTTCTATAATGGTTAATCCACCAGTATTTGACAGATCTTTTTATCAAAACCATATCTTTAATGCTAAAATAGAACTGTTGTTGCTATCCATAAATTTTCAAGTTTAATGTTTTCCAAAAAATGCAAAGTGAAATGCAGGAGCAAATGAC
The DNA here is from genome assembly GCA_030068375.1 of Ostorhinchus rueppellii. Taxonomy (NCBI): domain Eukaryota; kingdom Metazoa; phylum Chordata; class Actinopteri; order Kurtiformes; family Apogonidae; genus Ostorhinchus; species Ostorhinchus rueppellii. Next base: position 29,428,151 of record JAQQZY010000020.1, read on the forward strand.
TATTTTTATATGAAGTTACACAATTCCAGTTATTATCTTGCATTCCTGTGTAAAACTACATAAAAACAATGGCAGCAAGAATGTAAACTGTGATCTGCACCAAAGGTGGACTCACTAAATATGGACATTTTTGGTTATTTGTCAACAAGGACTATTCTGTTATTCCAATTGGTCAGTTTCTGAATGAATAACAATGAAATTGTTCATATGAAACAAGTTTTTTTATATACTATGAAATTATTTGTGTTTTTCTTGTTTTCAGGACAGATGGTCTAATACATTTGTTAAGCAGCGTATGCCTGTACCTATATCTACAGTATATCTATATCTATACCTATACCTATATCTACATCTATACCTACAGTATATCTATATCTATACCTATATTTATACCAGTATTTCTCAGTGGGGGCAGTACTGCCCCCCAGGGGGCACTGAGACACTGTCAGGATGCATTTGGAAGGAGAAAGCTGAGAGGGGGTGCTGAGGCACAAATAGTCAATGTTTTGCCTCACAATGTCACATTCCTACAATCAGCATGCTATTTCGGAAGGGGTGGGGTGGAGGTGGGTGGGGGGTTGGGGTACAACAAAGAGGCACATGATGATGTAAAGGGGCGCTTGTTCAAAAAAAGGTTGAGAATCACTGATATGCACCTATACCTACACCTACACCTATATCTGTAGCTATACCTATACCTATATGTACACCTACACTTATCGCTATACCTACGCCTATACTTACACCTACACTTATAGCTATACCTACACCTATAGCTATAAGTGTACCTACACCTATATGTACACCTACATCTATACCTACACCTATAGCTATACCTGTACCTACATCTACATGTACACCTACACCTATACGTACATCTGTACCTAGATCATATATCCAAACCTACATCTGTCTAAAAAGTACAGGTACTTACCATCTTCAGTTGTAAGATTTATCCCCTCTGGCTGCTCCAAAGAGCTGTACTAATCTGGGAAAAAAGCCCTTTAAATACGCTGCTACCTCTGCTTGGAATCAATTATAGAATGACCTGACTCTTAAGGATTTGGTCTCTTTCGATGCTTTTAAAGGGATTTTAAATGACATCGAAGTGGAACCCTCTGGCTGTGGATGCTTTGCATGATTTATTCACATATTTTAACAACTTCTTTACATTATACATTTTATATTAGTGTTGAATTTTATATGATGTTAGTATCTGTAAGTTTCTTCGTGACCGTGTTTGAATGATAATACAATATAAATGACAAAGTAATTTGAATATAATTGGGATTGAATTATGTATCTAATATTCCTGTACTATATGCATTATTGATGTTCCAAATTCTCAACAGGAAAGTCATGTGTCAAAACCACCAATAAATTAGCACTATGTATCCCCAAACTGTGTCACTCAATTAATGTGATTTAATGCTCATTGTTTACACGCATTTGTATAATGGTATTATCAGGCTTTTTTCTTCATACAAAAGTTCATTAAAATAACAGTGTCTTATATTATTTATGCTTTGTGTCAGCTGATAGTTTACATTATAGCTTATAGCATTATAGTTAACTTAGCCCTGTCTTTAGACTGAAAACAGCCGCAGTAAAACCACACATCAGCTCTGTTTCCTGTACCATTTGGATTGTCAATAGCTGCACTAAGGAGCTGTTTTCTGTTTTGTTTCAACAAATTGTGAACTGTGAAGCCACAACAATAACATCATATAGTCATTTTATTTCTCCATAAGCCTCATTATCAAACTTATCCTCCTTGAAGAAATGCTACAATTTCATCATCAAACTCCATTATTTTCATTTAGAGCTGTGTTCAGTGGTGAAAACAACAACGCTTCAAGCTTTTATTACTTTGTCTCTTTCTTTGACTCTAAAAGTTGTTTTTTTTTATATAGTTCTTATCCCAGAAGACCAGCGAATTGACTCCTTACTCTGTCTAGTGTTCACATTAATCTGCTGGCCTGTTGGTGTGAATACATCAGTTTATATTTCCATAATCCAAAACTCTGGCATGTTTCGCTATCATTCTAAGCACCTCAATGATGATTTTAGGTATTTTTTTGATAGTTGCAAGTGGAAATACCAGATACTGTAGCCTCTTGAAGTACCACCTGTCTACATTTATTTCACTATTCACTGGCAGAGAAAAAACATCTGAAGAATGTCACAAGTGCTGTACAAGCACAGAGGAACCTTAAGGCCATATCAATATCTTAAGCAAATGGTTTAATGCCAAGGTCACCAAGGTGTTTACGCAACACATTTTAAAGGAACTGCTGTGTTTGTAGCAACGTAATGAAGTGATTATTAGAAATGTTGGAATGTTTAGGCAGTCACACTGGATTCATCATGTGCTTCAATATGTATTTCAATATCATAAAGCCCACCTTAACCATTATTTATTAGAGGGTTTATGCATCCAGAATGAGCATCAATGTCCTTTCAGCTAAAGAAGCTGATGCGAGTCTCTCTTATGTCTTTCAAAGCTTTAGAATTATTCTTTTTGCTTGGTTATTCATTTTTCAGTATTTCTTGTGAGGTGGAGAGGCTAAGCCAATTGAGATTGAGGAGCACCTGAGGCTTCTTGTAGCAAATAGTCCTTGTGTGCTGTGTTATTGTGCAAATCTTTCAAAAATATAGTCATTGTGACTGTATGTGAATTCGCTCTTTGGGTTAACTTGGACCTTGGTTCAGTTTAATCAGAGTTTTGTATATGTGAGAATGCAGAGGGTACGTTAGGTTATATGAGAAGGGAAAATGACATTGAATATAAGCCTGCAGAAAGGATTTCTAACACATTTCCATTCATTTTCACACTCTCACAAAAATATAAGAAATTACAGAAATATTTTTATTTTATATCAGGAATGAGAAAACTTCTTTTTTTGTTTTTAATGTGTTTTCCTGAAATGCATATGGTATCTTTAAAAATAAATTCCATCAGATGACTTGAATACTTCTGCTTGGAACACTGCAAAAAAAGGTCCTGCCTGAAATAAGACTAATAGTCCTAAATCTGGTCCAAGTGGCTTATATTGAGCAATAAATAAAGTAGTAAGTAAATAAATAAATAAATCTGCTAATGGGGTAAAAATAAATACATAAATAAATCAATAAAAAAAAAAAATGCTGGGCTAGAATTCTTAAAACAAGAAAAAAAAAGTCTATCAACTAAAAAAACACAATGTGCCTTAAAAATTGACAAAAATGCTAGAATTGTAGCAAACAGTGCTTAGTACAAGAAATAAAATCACACTCATTTAAGACAGAATTACTTTAGATCAGGAATTTTTATTTCTGACTGACCTGGCAATAAGAATTTAAGTCTTAAGATAAGTGGAACAAGTAGAAAACATACTTAGAACGAGGAAATCACTCAGAGAGCACAGACCTCCGCCAAGATAGTGTTTGTATTTTTTTTTTAAGGTAGTGTTTGTACTTTTTTTTAAGGTAGTGTTTTTTGTTTTTTTTAAGGTAGTGTTTGTACTTTTTTTTAAGGTAGTGGGTTTTTTTTTTAAGGTAGTGTTTGTACTTTTTTTTAAGGTAGTTTTTTTTTTTTTAAGGTAGTGTTTGTACTTTTTTTTAAGGTAGTGTTCGTACTTTCCTCCACTAGATGGCGATGAATGACCTTTTGAGTTATATTGCTAATAAACAAAGTCGGATGATAACAAACAAACAAATGCACAGTAAAACATAACCCCCTTGGCGGAGGTAAGAAGCATTTGAATCTTTTGAACTTAGTCAAACGTGAATAAGTAGTGATTGTGTGAATGTGGAGTGTATCAAACATGTTAGAGACAGAAATTTAACATGGGAGCGAAGGAGAAAAAAAAAATGCAGCTTTTGTTTTTACATCTCTACGACATTTCTTTTGAACGTATGAATTTTTCAGTCATTTTTCAAATTAGTCATGGGTTTCAGGTACATGGGCCAGACGTGGCCGTCAAACAGGCTGGGGGGATCTGGCACCGCGTAGTTCCTGGAGCATCTCCTCTTTTTGCTGTGCTATCATTACCTCCGCCAAGGAGGTTGTGTTTTCATTGGCGTTGGTTTGTCTGTTTATCTGTTAGCAAGGTAACTCAAAAAGTTATGGACAGTTTTTCTGAAATTTTCACAGTTGTCAGAAATGGGGTATCCTACAGATGATTAGATTTTGGTGGTGATCCGTACATTCAGCGCCATCAAGGGGATGAAAGTACAAACACTGCCTTGGTGGAGGTCTGCCCTCTCTGAGTGCTTCTCTGGTTTTTGTCATATTTTAAGCTTATAAATAATAATAAATGGTTAAAAAAATAAGTTAGTTGCTATTGTTTCTTAAGATTCTTAAATTGACAAGTTATGCAAGTGGTTTCAGTTTTTAAACAAATCTGGATTCTTTGCTGGGATACTTTGCAAAATATTGCTATTGTTGCTTGTAAAATCTGGCTTGATATCAGCTGGAAAATTTTATTAAGAAAAAGTTATATATATATATAATTTAATAAGAATATTTTTCTTATGTAAAAATTTCTTGGCATGCCTTTTAAAAAAAAAAAAAAAATTAAGACAATTAAGAGAAATGTTCTAGAAATAAGATTTTTTTCACTTTCTTAGAAGTCTCTTTTTTTCAGTGAATGGATTAATCATTATTATAATTAATTTTGATTCTGTGGGAGAATCTTTGAACAAAAATACAAAAAATAATGAAATGCTGAAAGTGACTTTGCCTTTACTTTTTCAGAATATCAAAACATCCATTCTTCAACTTAAATGTTGTATTTTTACTGCATCAAAGACAAAAACTGGGTGAAATCACCATGGAGACAATGCTGACAAACGATGTGTGTGTGTGTGTGTGTCCAACATAATTCTTTCTGTAGCTGGAATAATTCCACACAGTAGATGTTGCTTTTCTTTTTACAACCAAATTTTCCTGATTTCATTGTTTAATTGCTTGAGAATGCTTGTGACTGGTGGTTTTCTGTGACAAGCAACAAACCCTTTGTTTCTCGTAACACTTAAATTGAAATTAATAGTATTCCATTTGACAGATTTTTATCATAGATTTAGTGGAAAGTGAGAACAGTGTGAAGTTTCCTTTTGTACAAAGCAGCAAAAAGGTTGAAGCATGTGTGTGAGTTTATGGTATGTGATGTGACTATTGTGTGTGTTGCAGTGGAAAACTGTGTAGCCCTGTGTTCTATGTAGCTGTTACACATTACATTTAATATGCTCACTATGATATTGCATTACCTTGAGAGTTTTTTCGTGATTTCCTACAGATATGAAATTCTCTGTTGTTGTCATTGGAGCTGATTCGGGCGTTGTGACTCCTGGGCTTCACTGCCCAGTCTTTGTGCAAACAAAAGCACAGCCCCATACAAAGTAAACTTTTTATTTTCCAAAATCCTCTTGGGAATAGCTCACTGCCTTATTATTCTATTGAGTTCCAGGGGTGGTTGGACAGTGTTTTAAACAACCTCTACTCCAGGGATTAATTTCTCTAATTATAGTATTAACAAAACGCAATAAATCTAGCCAGAGGAAACCTCAAAACATTGCACTGCTTATAGCTTCAGCAATGCCATCAAATATGTATTTAATCTAAGTATAATGCAGTGCCTACACAAGATAAACACATTTACCCTGGACTACAAAGCGCATGGATCGATTTAAGCTCTTTCTTTGTCTTTGCTCTTGTTTGTAGTTTGATTGCCTTCTGGTCATTCCAAGAAGCAGGGAAGTGTAAAGAGCACAGAGGTAAAGAGCAAGGAAAAGCAGAACAGAGAAATAAAGCAATGTTTAATTCTTTAACGTTTCAACTGTTATAATTATTGAGACATTGTGTGTGTGTGTGTGCATCTGATAAGCAACAGTTTCTAGAGTCCTTTTAGTGTTAAACCCACTAGAGAGTCTGTCTGGCCTTAGCCGGTTCCAGTCTTTAATGTTCAAGACAGTCTCAAGCACCAATATTAACTTGACTTCAAATATTAAATACTACTTTGAATACGCTGTGGACTTTAGTTGTCCCCATCGCACAGTAATTATATCATCAATGAATAGCCTGATAGATGACTTGTACAAAGTTGTGCTTTTAACATTATTTCCCAACAGTGATCATTAAAGTCTCATCTCCTGTTATAAATGAATCTCCCAGTACAGTGTACTGTATGATTATGTTGGGTGTTAGGTGACGTCTATGCAAAAAAAACACAGCACTTAAGAGCTGGATCTGCAGCTTTACACAATGCATTTTTTAATACCTAGTAGTCACGCTATAGTTTTGATCCTGATCTGAATTTTGAAACCTTTTATACAATTATCCATAACCTGTCTTTTATCATCACAGATATTGATTCCTCCCACAGCCAGTTACTGAATCAGTTTTACATGCTTCAAACTCCAGCAGGCTCAACTAATGGTCTCTTTTCTGCTCTAACAATGCTTTTAATACACTGGAGACCATACAAAATGCAGCATTACAAGTGCTGACCAGAGGAACCGAATACATTAAGCATTTTGAAAGTCTCTGTGTTCTTTTTATAATATACTTTAAGGTAGGGCTCATTTCCAAACCACCGGGGACTTGTAACTTAATACATATCACTTAGATTCACAGGATAAATCAGATGTGTTAAATTTTTTTAGTTCTCTGGTCCAGAACGGATGCTTGTGTTAAAGCAGGTTTCACTATCTTCACCTTTACAGCAGCTTGCCAAAGGACCTTATAACATCAGAACATGCTGACAGCTTTAAAGACAATTTAAAGGATTCTTTGGCAGCGCACATCTACATAATGGCTCATATCCAGAAACAATGAATCTTTAGATTTATTGGATTTTACTTTTTCTTTTACACATTCTTTTAATAGGTGTTTTGACATGACTGCTTGAAGTAATTTGTTTTTCTCTGTAAATTCCTCGAATTGAGATAGCAAACAGGGAAAATATACTGATGCCCATAAGGTTAGGGTTATTTTGTTTTCAGGCACATTCCTCTTTTGATTTCTATTTCAACACATCAGTAATAACCTTTGACCAGGTGCAACCATTACTCAGTTCAAATTAAACAATATCTATCAAGACTAAATCACATTATTGCAATCATTTCATGAGAAGAGGTAAAAGAGTTTTATCCATTTCTTTTTCAAAATTCCTGGACCGAAGGATATTTGGTTCAGTGGCAAAAATAAGATCTACAACATCTGTAGCGCAGCAATAATTCAAAGTTCACTGAGATGTGTCCACTCTAATTTCACCATAATCAGTCTATGTAGACCTATTTTCTTCAATTACTTATCAATCAATCAATCAATCAATCAATCAATCAATCAATCAATCAATCAATCAATCAATCAATCAATCAATCAATCAA
>JAQQZY010000020.1:29438031-29453361 GCA_030068375.1 Ostorhinchus rueppellii
GAGAGAGAGAGAGAGAGAGAGAGAGAGAGAGAGAGAGAGAGAGAGAGAGAGAGAGAGAGAGAGAGAGAAGGAGGGAGAAGGAGGAGCTGGGACACATGGATGCAACTAATGCACAGCAGGCTGAACTTGAACATCTATGTAACTACATAAGAAACACTATCACAACTATATGGATAAGTGAGCGATGATGATGAAGGCAGGATAGAAGCAGGAGCACAGCAGCAGGTCCAGAGTTTGTCCATGGGAAACCTGTGATGATCCTGGAAAACCTGTGAGACTCCGGGGAAGAAGTCAAGTCAGTAACATGTATTTGCTGGGGCCTAACAATCTATAATCTGGAACGGATTCTTTAGTCTGGCTACTTTTAGTTTATGTAATCAGTGACCTTCACCTTTGACCTTTAGCCCCCCAAATCTAACATGACATCCAAGTTGAAGTGAAAGCTTGTGTCAAATTTCCTTAACTTTCCTCATTCATTAGAATTGCCACCCATAAGGTCAGAAGAACCTGTAACTTTTGGCCACCAAAATCTTTCCAGTTCATGTTTACATTCACATGAATGTTTGTGCCAAATTTTGCTACATTCTGTCAAGCTGGTACAGATAAAAAAAACAAAAAACAAAAACAAGACAAAACATAAATCAAGGCAGACACCTTTTATAGAGATGGGCTGTGGATGGGTATAAAAAGAGAGGATTTTTATCCGCTCAGCAGGCTTGAAGTTATTTTAATGGACAATGGCATTGTTTCAATGGGTTGTTTGATGAAGGCTGACTTCCAATTTCTTTATTCTCAAGGAGCGTTTCCCACATAGAGTTGTGAAGGCGCCTGTGCAGCAGCACCATGGACAGCTCCTGGAGAAGCTCTGGTGCGTGGTTTTCCTCTCACTGACCTTCATGTCAGCTCTTCAAAAGCTCCTGCTGGAGACAATATACTGTGCACATAGGAAAATAAAGTAGTCTAAGTTAGACCAACAAAAAATAATGCAGGCAGACTGAGCTATGTGTAAAGTGTAGCCTACAACTTTGCTGAACAAAGCGTTAATCTCCCTGCACGCGGCTTAGCGTCTCGAGGGGGATCATTATTCTTTATTTGTAACAAAGCGACTACAAGCTATAAATGTATACCACCAAGCTCTTTTAGATGAATATAATTCTCCTTAGACAGTAACGATCTTTATGTTAAGTGCCATCACGCACTGACTTGTCATAATATGAGCAGTGAATGAAAACAGGGCCCTGCTGTCTGCTTTAGGGGTGCGTTCAGGTGCTGCTCACGCCTGCCAAATAAAATCGGAGGTAATTTGTGCAAAAGGCCAGGCCTAATTTGATAACCTAAACTAGCCTACTGCTAGTAAATCTCAGGTCGAGGTCATTGCTACACTGCCAAACCGGGTAATTAATTACACAGCTAAGACAAAAGCAAAACGGGATTATAGGGCCCAGAGTAGCCACAGATGCCAAATCACGTCTTCTCCAACCAACCCTCTCCCCTCCACCCACACCTCTCTCTCTCTCTCTCTCTCTCTCTCTCTCTCTCTCTCTTGCTTGCTCTTGCTTGCCTCTTAAATTACATCAGGGGATTCGGGACAAATGGTTGCGTGGGTGTCGTGTCCCATATAGGGTAATTTATTACACGGAGCAAACAAAAGCATCCAAGGGTCACCAGTCAGGTATAGGCCCATACATTTTGTCACATTACCATGTTTCTAGTTAAGTCCTGGTGTGTGACAGTGTAAGATGTAGGAACTTGTGGTCTTTCCGTCAACCTGAGGACCAGATGTCACCACCCCCCCACTACCTCCTCCTCCTCCTCTTCCTCCTCCTCCTCCCACTCGGGCCGCATCCCCCTCCATCCTCTCCTGCTTTTTGAATAGAGAGCCTGCGGAGGACTCTTTTGTTCAGTAGCGCTCAGCTGCTGGAGAGGTGAGCACCACTCTGGCGCTCATCCACTTCCCCGCAGCCGCTGCTTCGGCTCATCTCTGCGAAGACGCGCGGACTCGTGTCGAGGTCCTTTACAGCCACAGGAGACGCGGTGCCTTCGGCGTGTAGCCCCTCCACCAGATCCACTTCGTTTTCGCACTCTCACTCGCAGCTCTTTTTTTACGCGTCGTTGGATGCTTCAGCTCCCCGGTTGTGGCTCTACCACCTGCACCAGCGCTTCCCAAAGGCTGCAGCGCCGCTCTACATTCCAGCGGACAGGACTTCACTCCATCCGAAAGGTGAACGCGAGTTGCTTTAGCTTTCTCTTTGGCGTTAGATTATTGACTTTAAATAAGAAGTCAGTTTAGTTCATTTCACTCCTCCGCAAGAAAAAAAGGGGGTGTTTCACAGAACTGGACATTAATCTGGTAATACTGGTCAAATATAAAGATGTTTGGCAGAGATCAGAATTACAGATGTACTGAGGGAATGTGACATAAATAGAGTGATTGTTTCAGATAAATGCGTCCAGTTTGAGTTCAAATGAACAGTTTTGTAACTGCATTCTAATGCAATTACAGCCCTTTTCATCAGTTAATTTCCATTTGAAGGAGAAGCACGGCTGGCTTGGACAAATGAGAAACCTCACAGCTATTACTGTCTTACTCATACTTGTTAGTTTTCTGCCTGTTTGCATGGTAGAATGATGTCATGGCAGACCAATTATGCTGCATCTGTTAACAAATAGCAGTTGTTGATGGAATGATCCTGCAGAGTGTCATTATATCTTTTGTTTTCTCATTTTGAATCTCTGTGCTGAAGAACTTTAACGTGCCATGTTTACTGTAGGTTTGTCTCTGAATGACTGTAATCTGGTTGTGAAATAAATAAATAAATACAAAAAGAAACTCTTCCTTTAAAGCCTTCAGGTGAGGCAGACAGGGACAGAGGGAGCTGTTGGATTGGGTGAAAGTCGATATGCAGCGCAACCAGCACTGCCAGTGATGTCAGTGAACCAAAGCAGGAAACCAGACACATTGTCTTACCCTTTGCCAAATGTGTCTCTCAATTATTTCTGATGGAGAAAACTTTGCTGTCACTCAGCTGCTACCCTGGGTTACGAGGTGATGAAAGTGGAGGAGGTCAGAGCGCGGCTGATTTGCTATTGTCATACATTTGTTGGGGTGTCTCGCAGTGAGGTACATAGCTGGTGATTGAATAGAAAACAACTTTGCACTTTGTTTTTGTTCTGTTTGTCTTCATTTTATGAGTGTATGGCAGGGTGTCAGATTGAGAATGGCAGTGGGAGTAGTGAGCAGAGTTGCTCATGACCCCTTGGGAAATTAAGCAGAGATTCAACCAAGCGGATTGTGAAATGGTTACTAGTCTTTCTGTCTGCCTCTCATGCGTTCTGCTACATTCCTACTCTGTATTTCCTGCACTCAGTCTATGTGTTTGCTATTTGCACACACATGGGTGCAAACACACACAAAAAAAACGCACTCCCACTTCACACGTGTGTGTTTGTGCATTTGGCCTCAGCATTGACAAAGGTCCGATAAGTGTTTGTGGTTCTTAATGTAGAAAGGCAAGCAAGTGGAAAGTGGAGTTGAGGAATGTGGAGTTACTGTTTCTCAGGTGGGCGTCCATATGTAGGGGTGTGTTTGTGTGTCTTGTGTGTGCTATGTAGTGGCCACTCTTTTACTAGGTCCTGAATTGTGTTTGGGTTCATCAGTTCCTGTTGCACTAATAGAATGTGGCTGCACAGTAAACTGCTCTTTTAGTTCTTACTGGCTTGTGCTTCTCTTGCTTTCTCATGCATATTGTAGAAAAACTCTGGGTCTCTGGGTCTTTCACTGTCTTCACCTCTTTCTTTCTTTCTTTCTTTCTTTCTTTCTTTCTTTCTTTCTTTCTTTCTTTCTTTCTTTCTTTCTTTCTTTCTTTGTCTCATTCTGTTTGGACTCTATCACTCTTTCACTGGATCACAGACTAGGGCTGTTAACACCATTGTTCTCAGAAGAGGTGTTCCTTTCTGTGGTATTGCCAGTTCACTGCCCCCATTTTCACATTTTCTGTGTGATGAGGCATTACAATGGATGAACAATATTCCTTTAGAAAGAGGTTCAGCGCTCCTTTGTGGCTCCACTCCAACTGTGGCCAATGCCAAAAGCTGCCCAGAACTACTGTCATTACACCTAGAAAGAAGAAAAAAAAGGCAGAAAGAAAGCTAAGGAGAGAAAGAATGGAAGAAAGAAAGAGCAAGGTAAAAGACTGGGCAATTTTACAGCAATATCTGCTCTTTGCATGAGGTTGCATTTGTCACATATTTCAATAATGTGTCTTTCTGCCTGGCTGCTCTCAGCTTAGTGCAGACACTTGTAGTAGAAGACATGAATGGGCGAGAATTCAATTTTGCACTTGAGTAGTGTCCAAGCAAGTGAATGAAAAGCTGTGAATTTTTACAGAGATTTTGCAAATGCAAGACATTAATATTCCTACAATGGACCTTCTGCTATGTTTAAAACAAACAAAGCCACCCTGGCATGGGATGAAGAGAAAGCAGCCAAGCAAGTGCACCATATCATTGCTGAGAATCTCAGGGCTTGGGTTTTGGTCGTTTGAGTGGTGAAGGCCTCCAGCTAAAAATCCTACACTTGAAAGAGTGTGTCATTATGACTCATTTATGATCCTGCTGTGTCTAATAGATTGCTTTAATCCTTAGGAAAAATGTGAAAAATAGATGTTTATTAGACCTGTTTTTCCTTCATGGTAAGTGATGTATAGGCTTACATGTATGGTACAGATCAACGCTGGCTTGTTTGGCTGATGGTAGAAGGGGAGGAGAGATGGTGGAGAATTCCTGCAGAGAGAGACTAATTTACAGACTGGATAACATGATCCAATTAGGCAGTGAAAATATTCACAGCAGCCTACACACATATTCTATTCTGTTTGCAGAAATGATCATGAGAGTATGCGATTTGCATTGTCTGTTCAAGTTTCTGTTTGTATGTGGCAGTAGACCACGTGTGTTCTCATAAGCATAGTTTCGGCTGCTATCCACTTGGCACCTCCATTCCCCCAGTCACAGTGTCATTTCATTGGCTTAATGAAGGCTGCACCTTTGCCCATGAGAGGGCGTCAGTCTGCTTGATTGACAGCTCAGTTTCCTTCCTCTCCAACCTAACAAAACCAGGCAGATGGAGCAGGGCCTAAGTGGGCTGCTGCTCGCTTTGCTTTGGCTAATAATATAATAGTTTGGCATTAGCCATATTGAACTACCCACCGCACCTAGAGCCAAACAAATGAGCAGCACAGCTGTGCCATCATGGCCAGTGGCAGCGCAGACAAAGCCCAGGAGGCAGAGAGACAGAAAAAAAAGGTAGTTTACCACAATCCCTCCAGACGCAGTGTGTGAATATTCATCACAGCCCCCCTCCCACGACAATCCAGCTTTACACCCCTCTCCCACCAAATGTATTATTCAAAAGAAGCATTTTCTCCTATTAAATACTATAAATAAATAATGACATCTGGTAACAGTTTTTGTCTGCTGAATTAATGACAGGGGCACAGTGGAGTGTCTTTCAGAGATTGGAGGAGGAGGGGGTGGAGGGTCCGTTTTTTTCCTTTTCAGGTACCTTTCCTCCTGGCCCTTCCTTTGTCTCACCAGTGGGGTGCAATGCTTCCTTTGTTAAAGTCAGGTAGCTTGTCAGGAGATCGCAGTTGTATTGCTGCTCCATTCCTCAACCACAGATGAAACTGAGAAACAAATACTGGAATAGTGGGGGGATTTTGTGTTATTTCAGTGGTTTTCTCTGTGTTAATCTTCAGAAAACAAAAGGCTCCCGATGGGCTCTTTACACTGTACGCTTCCAGAACTGGACAGCCCCCAAAGAAAAGTCAGCTTTGTTTAGCTTGTGGTTCCTATTTTCTATTGTGGTTAAGAAAAGTCGACAGGGCATGTCTTCAAACACATGCATGAACACACACGGTGGATGACTGAAACATGCATCAATGAAGGGTATCACGTATGTAATGTTGGTATCATCGTTGAGCAGGGTGTCTCTGTCAGACTGATGAGCTGGTAAACAGGGATTACTTGAGAGGCCTACAGATGGCCGATGTTTTCTTCTCACTTTTGCTGCAATTCCCACAGGAAAGATACGTTTTGTCGTGTGTGAGCAAGTGTTCAGCTCTGATTTGTCACAGTATAAAAGATTCCTCAGAATTATGACTGAATTTACTTCAAAGCAGGAAAATATCAAAATAAAGCTTGATTAAATATAAGAAGTTTTTCAGTTACAGGTAAAGAAATGCAAGCTATTGTTACTGCAAGTGATTTCTGTCACCTTTCCTCTTCCTGCCTGGATTCAACACAGCAGGGCTATTCATGAAGCAGAGGCACCAGTGTGATACTTATAAAGCTCTTCTCGCTCATCAGAGATCCAGCTCTGGGGTTACCGAAACCAATCACAGGGATTTATGGGATGGAATAGGAAAGTACCGTAGTATAATTAATTTCATTCAGATCCCTAGCACCCAGGTTGAGCTGATCTGTGCGCACTGCCTTCCTATTTTATTTGATGGATTTCTTTGTGTATGGTATGGGGTTGCACATATGTGAGCGCATTATTTGACTCCGGCTGCTGTATTGTTCGATAATTTTAGTCATAGTCAGACACAATGCCAATTTTCTTTTGGGTTTTGTTGAATGGTGAATACTAGAATGTTTTGAAAAGACGATTGAAAGTCTAATTTCTGCAAAATATTGTGGTTTCAAACAGCTTCCTGTCCCTGTGTTTTGCTGTTTTGACAAAAAAAAAATCAGTTCTGCTTTTTATTCCGTTTTTCTCACCAGGAAAAAAAAAACAAAAACAGATTTCTCTAATCCTCCTGTCTGTCTCCCTGTAGGCACGGAGCTGTGAATCATATTTTACATAAAGGTTTTTTTTGTTTGTTTTGGTAATATTCCCTTACATGCTTTTGCATACGCATACCAATACTTCAATACAAACAATATAAACAATGCAATAGACTTATATAAATACAAATGTAATGCACAGAAAATCAGCTTTCCAGGGAAATGTATCAGTCTATGATAATTAAACGCTAGCAGACATATACTCCTCAGCCAAAAAAGTTGCACGTGCAATATTAGACTGCACCGCCTTTAGCTTTGACTACAGCAGATATTCACTGTGACATGTTATTTGCCACATAATGCTTCTGTAGAGTCACAATAAGGTTCATAATATTTTGCCATCCATAGTCCATCCACATGTCTCATTCTCCCTGAACCGTTCACTCACAATCCCAATGAATCCGATCAATCCTGGTATTGTACAATCTTTTTGATGTTAAAGAAATGAGAGGCTATTTGCTACAGTTAGAGTTAAAGGAGTACTATTTGGCTTACTTTAATGGAATTATGCATTTTCGGACATTTCCCTGTGGTCTTCATAAACTGTAGATGCTATGCTTGGTCTGAATTCTTCATGAATTCAACTCCACAGGTCCATCTTCAACACTATTTCTGAGTAATGACACCTGAAAGGTTTTTTTTGAGTGCTAGCCCTTTAAATGCTTATGACCCCACCCGCTCCAGGTTGCTGACTGTGCTCTGTCCCATTCAGCCACTTGTGTTCATTAATACAACCAACAACTGAACATTTTAGGTAATTGGCTCGAAGTTTGGACATATTTTCAGTTTTTACTACAACTGCTGCTGCTGACAAACAATTATGTCGTACTCGGAGAAAGGTTTGATGGAAGTCTTGACCTTATATGTGCAAATTTCATAATGGAACTAGTTATAAAATGTAACAAATTAAGAAGGAATTGAAACAGGTTGTAGAAATCCACTAGATTTTTACCGGAATGAATATAACGATAGCTTTGCAGCACCTGGAGGGTTCAAATTCAAACTCTATGGACTATTCGGATCCAAATACACAAATAAATGCACCAAAGACGAATTAAATTGGGTTAAGAAAATATGAGCCCGTTAAATAAACAGCCTGGACAAAACAGAGTAAAGTCAAAAGTAAAAGTGCAGTGGTTAATAATGTTTCAGCTGTTACAGGTTATTTAACTCTAACTGCAGTGAGTTTCCTCTCATGTCTTTAACATCATAAAGATTGGAGAATTCCAGGATTGATCATGATCATTAGGATTCAGAGTCCAGACTCTAATTTGGGATGTGATGAAGACTTGTCTGAGTCCCCATCATTCATTCATTAGCTAAACCTGCCTTATCCTCACTAGGGTCATGGGGGTCATTGAAGCCTATCCCAGCTACTTAGGGGTGCAGGCGGGGTATACCCTGGACATGTCACCAGTTCATCACAGGGCTGACATTAATCAGAAGTCTGACAAACAATCACTCTCACATTCACACCTATGGGCAATTTAGATGAACGGATTTACCAGTGCATGTCTTTGAGTGGTTTCTCCGTCATCAATAATCAAAAATTGATGCAACTATAGGTGTGTTTCCACTATCGGCACTTCCGGGCCGTTTTACAGGAACTTCACGGTATGCGTGTGTCTGCACTGACTGGAACGTTCCAACAGGGCCGTTTTAAGGAACGAATGGAGTGCCTGCTCGAGGGTAGTAACTTGAGAACAGCCCGGTAGAGGCGGTACTAGTGGCGAACAGATTGGTTGTCGCAAATGACATCAGCAGATTGCGACAAACTACCTCCAATTTTAAAAGAGTAACAAAACATCCCAACTTTGTCCGTGTCCAGTCTTGTTGTGATTTCCTCCTCTGCTGCTGCTTTGTTTTGACGCTTTCTGTTAGTGACGTTACTACAGAAACGGACGTGACATGATGACATCGTCACGAGGTTCTTACAGGGCCATTACTGTAATGGAGACATGACACCTGAGTGGACCAGGACAACTGGCTGCCTGGTCAAATGTTTCTTCCCCCCAAAAAGTCCACTGTAGTAGAAACACGCCTTATGGATCTTGTGAGCCTTATTGTGATGCTACATAAGCATTATGAAGTAAAAAAGCGAGTGTCTCCTGTAATAGAAAAAACCAAAGCTGGTGCAGTGTAATATTGCGTGTGCGACTTTTCTTCTTGGGCGGGCAGTGTATACATGTTGTATATTAGATAAAACAGAGGTATCTCATCTCCACCTGTGGTATTGGGCAGTGTTTGACGCTGCTGAAAAAAAAAAAAGAATAACATGTCCTTATCTGAGAAGCACTGTGGGCAAACAGGCCATCAGTCGCTGTTCAGACAGATGAGAGACAGACAGAGATACAGACACAGATAGACAGAGGCACAGCCAGAGCCGACAGTGACAGCTCGCTGACCTGCAGGCGGATAAAGTCAGCACTGTCCGAACCTGGCCTTTAGGGGGCTCTTTAGGTGGATTTGTAGGCTATGTCAGTTTAGCCACCTGACAGATATCAGCAAATTGTCCTTCAGAGGCTTCACTGTGTGTATAGCTGGGGTTACATTCAAGAACCACTGTCCGTCTGAGGGGATGCGAGTGTGAGTGTACGGTATGTGAGGAGACAGGTAGAGAGAGAAGTGCTGAGCTGAACAGAAAAGCTTAGAACGATGGCGAAAATAACAAAATGAGAGAGCAGTACCTTTCTATCTGGTCTATCTATCTCTCTGTCTGTAGAGTGATAGGTTGATTTTATGAGCGTCAAAGATGTACACTCCTGGACATTTAGACTCCATCCTAACTAGACTTTGATTCCTTTTGCTGCACTGCCTCAGGGTCATAAATGGAAAATGGGAGACTCTATCAAATTGATTTTAATGTTGAATTTGCGAGGCTCGTAACAAGTCAGATGCCTGGCCAGTAGAGTCGCTGGTTGTTCTGCGGCCGATAATAAGATTGCCGATGCTACACCAAAGTGGGTTTTACATGGAGCTGTGAAGCGTGCTACCTTCAAAGCTCTGAGGCATTAGAGCTGATGCTAGAAATAGAGGGTTTGCAGATTTACAGGTGTGTGTACGTGTGTATGAGCGAGAGAGAGAGAGAAGCATTAAACTCTCGGTGAAGGATTGCGCCTAATACAGGACATAGTTTAAGGGGTAAACAATTTAGCTGGAAGAGCACTTATTTCGCCAATTGTCGCAACATTGTTCTCAAGAAAATAGCATTTTAAAGTGTAATTTCCATTCAAATTGCTTTTACCACGCTATACCGGCATCGCAAAGAAAGAAATACAAGCACAATTGTTTGCTTTCCAAATCAGTAGAAAAGTAAGTCAGTCACCCAGTCAGCCAATAGCCAGGCTGAATACGGAGGTCACGTTTTGTATTCACGAAGTTTACAGCACAATGCTGTTAAACAATGACTGTTTTCTGACTTTGTGCGGCTGTTCTGCAGACAAATTTCTTTCTGTAATAGCACTAGCTTTGCAGTTCTGCTCTGGCAAAGTCAGAAAGAACTGTTGTGATGGTTTCCACTTCACTTTGTAATTAACTGTCCCATGGGAAAAAAATAGAGAAGAAAATTTAGTGCGGAGAATTGAGGGGTGGGGCTGAGGGGGGCATTATTCAGTCATTATCCAGACAAGAGTGATATTAATCAGCTGTCTGATTTGAATGTATGCCTATGAAGTCTGTTTGCAAAGCTGTCACACACACACACACACACACATACACACACACACACACATACACACACCTGCTTCCATGCTGACGGGGACTTCCTCCATCACTTCTCTTCACGCGTCCCTGTCTAAGGAGGATAAACCATGATAAAAGTCTTCAGCTTGTGTCCTCCCACTGTCCTGGGCTTTTCCCCTCAGCTGTAATTAAATAGACTGTCTGTCTGCCTGTCTGTCCTGATAATTACCCTTGGTGAGCAGTGCTGGAGCCCTCTGGTTTGCTCCTGGACCTCTTTTGATAAATTTGGCAACTGCTCCCAGAACTGTTGCTGGGGCACCTCTAGTGACTGCGAATGCCCGGGACTTAGTGTGTGTGTGTGTGTGTGTGTGTGTGATAGAGAGGTTCATCTCAGAGCATTGCTGTCCCAGGTGTCCAGCTCTGTGCTCAGATTGATTGTGGACCGCTGTGATGGATTGTTCCCTGCACTAGACTATTGGCTGAGTTGTTGATCACTGGCCACTGTCTGTCACTGTGTGAGTTAGTGTAGCTGCACTGAGCGTCCTGCGCAAGTAAGTGCGAGTACATTAATAAATAATCTTTATTTTACTTTGACTCTTCTTATCTGTATTTACTCACTCAGTCCAGCTGTTACATTAGCGTCCCATCGGCTTCGTGGAGAGGAGACGGGGAAAACAGAGCAGCTTGTTTCTGAAGGCGTAATTGTAGTAAAATGCTTCTGTCTGCTGACGTCCTTTCTCTGTTTTAATGAACATTGGGGCATGAGTCTTGGTAATGTTCCACCTCCCATAGCAACGTACCACTACACATTCAAACCGCAAATTTGCAAACCCAAAGATGCAAAAAGTGCACAGAGAAAAACAAAAGGATTTTGTAAGAAGCCCAAGCTGCAAGCACCTCAGGCGTCGGAGGGCGAACCCTAATTGGCTCTTGTCTTAGCGTGACCTTCATTGTTTTGACAGGTACGAGGTTTCTAAGAGACCCTCCGTTGTCTTTCCTTTCCTCTCCTCTCTCCTCTCTCTTCTCTCCTCTGTCCTACCTCCTATCTCCTCTTCCCTCTCTCCACGCTGAACCACACTAGGTTCAACAGTGGAGACCTCATGTTAGATCAACCATTAGCTGCTTTCCAGAGCTTTTCCACAAGGGGTCAAAGATGTCTGAAGCTGTGGAGTGGGTGTTTTAGCACTCACCTCACTCGGTTGTCTGCAGGTTTACGTGTGTGTGTGTGTGTTTGGTCTCAACTAAATGTTCACTTTCTGTTTGTGTTTGCCGTGGCAGTGCTAGACGAGCGCCCGAGAACTCCAAGATGGTCCAAATAGCGTGTCAGCTCTACAGCGCGTGATGTGATTTACCAGTGAGCCATTAGCAGTCAAGCTGTGTGTGTGCTTCAGGTGTTCTCAGAGGGAACGATGAAAGAAATACTCCCCACTGCACTGCACACTGATTTTAAAAGCTCCCTTGTGATTTATTAGGAAAACATTTCTTCAGACCCCCCACTTTCACTTTGCTTCTTTGGTACATATAGATGCAGAGTTTGCACACACTCATATACTCAGTGCTGAGGAAGCGGGAGTGCAATTTTCAATGGATATAAAGTCAGTGGAGGTTTTTAGTGGAAAATTTGCAGCGACTGTCCATGCTGAATTGTGTACAAAATGGGTGATGAGTGCATTTTGTGCTACAACCCTAACAAGAGAAAATCCTCTATCTTCTGTCATCAATAGGGATGTTAGAAAATATCACTTCTGCAATATATCGCGATATTAAAAAGTAGCATATTGATATTTTTAGGTATTTATAAAAATGCAGATACGGTGGAGGTTCATTCTTGTTTTTCTTTCTTTTTTTTATATTTTATTTATCGTTATTTAACACTGTTTTATGAAATCATGGTTATTTGAAGCATCCTGAAAGCACTTTTTACTGGGATTACACCAAAAATAATGTTATGAACTTATAGAATATGAACATTTGAGTGGGATGTTACCTTCTAATGTTGGGCTATTCAATTATGGAAAAAAACAATATCATTATTATTTTGGTCACTATTGAAATCACGATTATTCAAACGATTCATTTTGGGTTTCACAGTGCATTTATTCAGCATTTCTCTCTCTCAAAAAACACTTTGTTATTAATTCTTTATGCAAAACATTCAAATTGAAAATAAATGTTGGCTATAAATATGTACTTTACAGCTGTTTTGCAATGGAACGGAATGTACGCATCTCAGAAATTGTGTAAAGAAAAATGGGAAATAAATTGTTTCGACTCGATTATATGAATTTTGAGATCGTTTGACAACAAAATTGAAATCATGATCAAAATTCGATGAATTGCACAGCCCTTGTCTAATGCCTGTAAAACATAATTTAAGTTTTAATACAGGAACAGTTTGTGATTTAGCATCAAATCCTGTTGTGATCAAATAAAAATGGGTTTAGTATTTGTGCATATTTCAGGTGTAATTCAATTCTTCAAGGAAATAATCCTAAAAAAAGAAACAGTATCATGATATATTGCGATATATCGTATCATGATCCTAATATTGTGATTTGTATCGTATTGCCAGATTCTTGCCAATACACACCCCTAGTCATCAACCGTCTCCTTCTTCCTCCTTTTCTGCTCTTCTCTATCTGAATGCAACACATCAAGGTCACAACTGAACTTTGCCACGTTTTGATGGCAAATCTCGCAATCACGCTGTTGATTGCGCCATTTATTCTTAATCAGGATTTTTGACAGGACAGCATCTTGAACAACACATCACCAGACACAGGAGCGTTTCTTATGTATTACTAGAAACAGCCTTAATTGGCTTCTGTTTCTCCCTCAGCAGCTCTGTCGCCGCTGTTGTTCATGATTAATACCATGTTTTTTAATGCAGACTAAAAATCAGTGTTCTAAATGAATTCTCAAGATTGCAATTTGACTTTAAGTGCTGCTTATAAATGGCTGCAGTAAATGATGTTTTTAGATGGATCTTGTGCCGGCTCAGTCTGTATCCCCAAACCTGGCTGGTTTTATGTCCTGGCTGAGCTTTGTTTAAACTGCTCATCTGTGTGCCATCCACTGCAGCTGTTACGTCCAAGCGATTCTTAACTTTCCCTGAAGCCAGGAGCTCAGACCGCTCATCTTGTCACCGCTGTAGATCTGACTGCCAGCTCCCTAGGCCTCCTGTGGCATCTACTCTTTGCATCGGCGGCCAGATAAATGAGGTGTTTGCTTTTCTTTGGCAGAGCGCTACCTTTCAGAAGGTCAGTGAGGGCGGGTTCACTGGGGAAAGGCCGCTCTATTAATGCGGATCACCACTCAGTCCTTTAAAGGACCACTAGCTCTGAATGAGTCAGACCATTAACCACAAATCTTATATGCTTTACGTTAGTGCCAACCATTTCCCAAAGCGTGTCAATGGATTTCCTTGCGTTCCTGTTGCAACTGGTGTCACTGCTGCAGTGCCGGGTGAAAATTCCGTCAATCCATTTCTTTGATTGTAACAGTGTAGTAGAATCAGTCATTGAAGTGGTTAGTTTCCGAGTTTTCAATTAAGAATGTCTAAAATTCAATGTCACTCAAAGTCCATCATTTACTTTTACTGATAACAAATTAATTTAACCCATAAAGAGAAAGCTTTACTTTTATAGCAGCTCCCAAATGAATTTTTCCTCTATATTTAACATTTTCTAAGTGATTTATCACTTTTTATTATAATATTATCATTAATATTTAACACTTTTACTGTGAAAATCATCCATTTTACTATATCTAATTCACTGATTATGTGGATGTTCATAAAAGCTCAGACCAAAATCAAAGGTTATTACATCAAAACAGATAAAACGGAAGAAAAAGTGACTTCTTCAGTGAAATATATCATTAAGTGAACATAAGTCCAGTGTGTCCATCCTCTGCCATTTATTAAACTCCATGGGTTTTACTGGTGAGTCAATGTTGTAGAAGATGACGGTGTTTCCACCTTCACTACGACGCCTCAGAACATGACCATAAAAAGGTGATAAGCTGCATTTTGCAACAATTATTTACATGTAGGGATAGGATTAGTGGATGAGGAGTTATTAAACAGTTTAGATCAGTAGATGCTTTTGGTCGGTGGTGGATGTTTATGTCTTTAAGTGTTAAGAATGTATTTAAAAACCTCGGCTGTTGGAAAATAAACGGCGTACTCAGATGGTAGAAGTGCTAGTTTTTAGCTTAAGACCAAAAATAAAGCAAATCTCATGATTGTTTTTAAATATATTTATTTATATTATGTTGATTTGTCATTATTAATACTGGGTTAACTTTGAGTCAACCCTCAAATTTGCAACAATTTAGTTTAATTTGATAGAAACTGTTCAGATAATCGACTGAAGATCATTTTTAAGCTTTGATGACTATTTATATGTTCTGATATCTTCATTTTTAAAAAAACTTATTTCTTTTTTGTCATTTTTTGACCTGTTATATCATATTTACAGTTGTAGCTAAATACTTTGCTAGTGACACTGACTCTGCAGCAGTGATATTTATTTGTCAGTAAAATGGTAAGGACAATAACTGATAGGCTGGCAGTTCGAATCCCACTCTATGCTGTTGTGTCCTTGGACAAAGATTAACAGTGGTAGTGTATTGGTGCAGACTGGCAGCCATGCTTCTGTCTACCTGATTAATGGATCACTAATGTAAAGCACTTTGGGTGCCTTGAAAAGTGCTATAGAGTCATTAATCCTTTATTATTATTATTATTATTATTATTATTATTATTATTATTATTATTATTATTATTATTATTATTATTAT
>JAQQZY010000020.1:29453639-29466139 GCA_030068375.1 Ostorhinchus rueppellii
CATGCGACCCCCGTGACCCTAGTGAGGATTAAGCGGGTATAGAAGATGAATGAATGAATGAATGAATGAATGAATAATAATAATAATCTAAAAGCGTGAATGTGAACAGGTGTTGGTCTGTATGTGACAAACTTCACCTGATAGTACCTTTGACCTATTCACAAATGTACGGCTATATATTCTTTAATGCAAAGATGCATAGCTTATGAAAACAGCATTTTTTTTTTGTGATTTAGTGTAACTGAAGGGTGAACTAGTCCTCTGTCGGAGCCCTGGACCAGTATCAGTTGCAATGACTTCCATTGTGATAGACTGTATCATTCTGCCGTATACTCCAACTGAATTTTTACTTACTTTTTATTTATTTATTTATTTATTTATTTATTTATTTATTTATTTATTTATTTATTTATTTATATTTAAGTATTCAATTTAACTTCTTAAATATACTTTTTAAGCATCCCACAGAGTGTGAGACCTGTGCATACAGTACGTTCAGTCTGCAGACACCCATCATTTTTAGAATGACTACACAAGACCTTTTTGTTGTCGTATCCTCCTCAGTGTGCATGTCTGTCTCTGTAAACAGATGTTTTATACTCATATACTTCTCCATGCTACATCAGGCCTCTGCTCACCCATTTCTCCCTCCCTCTTTCGTTCCTTTCAATTAAACCTTCCGGCTGATCATTTACTTAACAAAACTCCCCCACACACACACGCCCTCACCCAGCCGCCAACCCGCCACTCTGAGCAGAAGTGCGTTTTGAATTAGAGCCAGGTGTTTGTTTTTCCTCTCTCAGTAAACATTGTTTGATGAGTTAAATTAGCTTTTCCATCACCTCCCCCTTTGGAGAGAAAGGAACAACGATGTAGCCGAATGGATGTGATGAACAACACTGACAAACTACTTCGGATTCATGTGCAGTTCATGGTCAGATTCCACTTTGATTTGATTGTAGTTTAGAAGATTCAGAACCGTAGTCATTCCTATTCCTCCATGCCCTTTGGGGTTCATTCTGTGTCTTTGCTGGAGTGTGTTTTCTTCAGTAACATTTACATCTCTCTTGGTCTGGATCTAGCCTTGCTTAGCTTGCAGCTAGCTTTCACTGTGACTCAAGCTCGTTACCATTAATTATTCAATGCCTGTGTAAATAATGAGCATGGAAGGAGCTCGCATTGTTAACATGGAAACCGTGTACGTAGCTTTTGTCTCACTGTTTCTTGTTTCTTTGTTGGAGAATCTTTCAGACCACAGGGGACTAGCTTTCCAAAGGTCTGGAGCTTTCAAATATCACACCATAAGAAAACCAGAGCCACTAATACAATTCAGCTGAGTACGCTTTATTGCCACAAATGTCAGGTGCATTATTTGTATGGAAAAGGAATTAGATTGTTGTCATTTCCAGAGCTGGATGAGTATGGAAATAGTAAAGAGATTATGTAAAAATATCACAGTTCACACACTACAGCCCCTATATCATTATAAAAATATGAATGATTCATGGCAGACTAAACAAAGTTCTGATGCACAAATCTGTTTTCAGTTTTTGGCCTTTTTTCTTTTCCTCATATTTAATGACATTCGATTATTTGAATATTTACTTATATGTGTGCACATGCACAAGCCATCAGAAAACCAAAATGAAATCCTTAAAAATAACTAATGCAGATCTGCTTAGAGCCTGTGGGCTTCCTTCTCTTTTAGCTGAGATCCTGATATTGGTCAAAGCAGTCCTCCAGCCTCAGGGTGTCCTTAAGCCCCTGCAGGATTATGCTGGACTCCAGAGACACCAAAGCATCAAAAGGAAAGAAAAGATTCTAAGCACTGGAAATTATGCTGTTTTAAGCAAGTGATGAGATGCTTTAGTAAATAAAAGCTGAGTACGATTGAAATACTGAGTGTCCTAGAATAAGAGGTTCTTGCCCAGTTGTTTTCCGAGTTTTTTTGTCCTCTTGTCCTTGTCTTTCAGGGGTCGGCTTGACTTTGTTTGCCACCTGTGGTAGCTTCCTCTGCTTCTCCTCCTTCTGATGTGTCAGAGTAATGTTGGGCTTTATTATCGGCTGCTTTCCCTCCAACATCACCGAGCTCCTTTTTCTTCAGTTCTTCTTGTTTCTGCCCCCCCCAGGACCTTCTTTTCATTTGCTGTCTATGGAGCATCTCTGTTTCTTTCTGCTCTGTGAACACTTCTATTCTAACCTCTGTTCCTTCCTCTCCTCCATGCTCACTTACCCAGTGTTCTGGAGAATCTCCATTTCAGTCTGGAGCTCAGTTTAGTATTTTGCCATCATCTTCCTCTTGTCTCTGTGTACTGGTCGAAGGGCAGTTTGCGCTGGGTCTCTCGGAAGATAAAACCAGATAGAGATTCACTTGTGTGCTATATATATTCGAACAACTACATTAGAACTACTATTCTGTGTAGCACCATGTGTTTATAAAAAGTTGTGCTAAAGCATTTTCTGAACATCAGTTAAATGTCTTTTTTTTTTTTTTTTAATCATTTTAGGTATTTATTCATTTATTTATCCAGTATTTTTAATATAGCTTTTACATTTTTGACATACTGTATATGGGCTGTCTTCTTTTAGCTGTTGTTTTTTAAAGGAATTCTCCTGTATTTTATTCTTGTGTTGTGCATTTTAGAAATTTCGTTCTGTAACTGCATCTGGGATGTTTGAATGACAAATAAATCTGATTCTGATCACTAACACATGGGCTAGTAATGTGGCAAATACAGCATATCAATCAATCAATAATACTGATATTATTATAATTCAGTCGTTTTTCTGGCCGCTCCTCCTCGGCTACACGGGCCGTGGTCACCGCAAAGGGTGTAATAAAAATGCAAAGGTCGTTCTCTGAACATCAGGCTTCATATACTGTAAGGCTTACGGTTTGTCATGGTGCGTGTCATCTAGATGTAAACAGGAAGTGAGTTTACGTGCGGTCAGATCCCAACCAATAGGAGTGCTTTATTTAATGCATTACATCATATCCAACCAATGGGAAGAAAGTCTTGCACTAAAACCTTATGATAGATACAACTCCAGGAGATTTCAAAGGAAAAACAACATGGTGCTGGAAAATAGAGTACATGCCTGCAAACCTGACGGATTTCGGTAGATTTTAGCAAAATTATTGGGGGAAAAATGCTCTAAATTTGAAAACGAGTATCGTGGCGCTGAGCTAGCGGTATACTGGCACAGTGCCGTTGTTCCATCGTCTGGGGAGAACCCTGTGATATACACTGTTGCCCTTAAAGCTGGAATAAAATATTTTTACTGCTTCTCATAAAATGATTGTGACAATGGGATTTATCTTAAATTAACTGGAGTCAGTATCATCCTTATACCTGGTTAAATGAGATTAGTGATGTGTAGAAATAGGATTAAGAACATCAACATGTCTGAAAGCAAAATCACTCCAACTTCAGGTGCAATTGTGTATAATTTCAGCCTGTTGTAAATTTCCACATGAGCATGGATATTTATGCAGTAAATTTGCAGGGTGATCTCTAAAAACTTTATGATTGCTTGTTAAATTGAATCCATATTGAGTAAAAATATCCAAATCCTACCACTATTGACATCAAGTATTTTTAGCCCCAACATTCATGTAAATAAAAAATGACAACACATGCAATTATTTACTTTATATCTGGAAAGGTATGAAAGTTTGAAACATTAAAAATGCAGGAGTCAGTTAAGCAAAATGGAATAAGGGAACAGATGAAGGAACAAGCTTAGAGCAAAGAAAACACTTTGACACATGTTAAGCTACTAAATCTAGAAGTCAATCCAAGCAGAAGGGACTGTTCTGGGGTTCAGAAGTGGGTTTGTAGTGCCTGCCTCTCATTTTGTCTAGGGGCCTCGGTGTGATTTTGAGCCCGAGATATAATCACAGCAGAGCCTGTGATCGAGGTGAGTGTATCCTTTGAATTGATGTTTGATTTCCTTAGAGCTGGGCTTATTTTGAAGAACATTTGTTGACTGTGAGGGCCCGGTTCTGTTAGCACTGCTCAAAAAGGACCAGGTGCTGCTGTAGACCTTGTTGTGTCATCAGTATAGAGCACAAATCTAACTTCAGAGTCATATCCATAATCCTCAACCCCATCTGCCTACGCTCTCTATCTCTTTTCCCAAATCTAAAACACTCTGATGCCATATCCTGTGTGTCAAGTAATATTTTCTCTGGGCGATCTGACACAGTAGCACCACCTTTCACACCCTTTTATCAGCGTCAGTGGCTCATAAAAATAGCATTTTTTTTTAACTTGCCCCACGGCATGACATATCCCAGCGACTGCACCTTGACTTCCTCTCTTGTCAGGTGGTAGCAGATATTCTTCTGTGGTCTTGTAGCTGTCACAAAAGATGGGGAATAACCTATCTAGTGGTGGAACTGTCATTTTTATATTGTACAGATGATATTATAAAGATATAAATAAAAAGACATCAAGTTAGAAAACACCAAAAAGAGTCCTGGATCCAGGGAAGATCCAATACAATTTATTTGCCTGTTGTTTTATTTTGTCAAGTGTCTTTAAAGATGCAGTACGTGATTCTAGTCCAATACATTAAACCAGAGGTGCCCAACATGTGGCCTGTGGGCCAAAACGGGCCCGCCAAAGGTTCCAATCCGGCCTGTGGGACTAATTTGCGTAGTGCAAAAATTACACTGAAGATATAAACAGTCAAGGGTGTGGAACTGGTTTTTAGTTCAGGGGTCACATAAAGTAAAATATTAGCCTAATAACCTAGAAATAATAACTCCAAATTTTTCTCTTTGTTTTAGCATAAAAAAACCCATTACATTCTGTAAATACTTATTTTATCAAACAATCCTTTAACAATAAACTGAATTACCTAAACGAATATGAACAACCTTAAACATCTCAGGAAAATTAAGTGCAATTTTTAAAATATAATGCCTATCTTTGTAAATACTTAATACACATGTATAAATGACAAGTTGAGACATAATACTGGTAAAACCGCACTTAAAGAAATAAGAATTTTTTTTTCGGGCTGTTCACATCCTTTTTGTTTGATAATGTGTAGCTGTAAATATTTTCATCATTTAATGGACATTTTTTTGCACTGAAAAAATTGGAGTTGCCATTATCTATAGGTTATTACGCTTGTGCTTTGGGCACCATGAAGGTGTAGAAAATTTGCTATATAAGTGCTGTCCATTTACGCTATTATTTTGCTGG
This sequence comes from Ostorhinchus rueppellii, assembly GCA_030068375.1. Classification (NCBI taxonomy): domain Eukaryota; kingdom Metazoa; phylum Chordata; class Actinopteri; order Kurtiformes; family Apogonidae; genus Ostorhinchus; species Ostorhinchus rueppellii. Next base: position 29,458,856 of record JAQQZY010000020.1, read on the forward strand.
TCCAACCCATCAGAGATCAAATTTGGCTGTATGTGGCCCCTGAAAGAAAATGTGTGCCAGGCCTTTTAAACAGTCCGATTAGTAAAACCAAGGAAAGAAGGAAGCAGGTGATTTGGCTCTGTCCAAAGAGCACTTCTAAAGCCACATTGTTGTACCTGCTATGAAAAAGCCCGGTATATAACCCTGTGATCTCACACAGGGTTATGTTACACTCAGTTTTTATTTTAGATTTTTTTTTTCTTTAACAGAGCTGCTATTTTCAGCCTCGATATTATTTCAACTTAACTGCTCAGCTGTAGCTTTATATTTAACAGACAAAAAAAAAAGTATGGCCATTATCATCTTTGCTCCCGTTGACATAGCTTTTCTTTCATCCTACCTCTGCTGATGTCTCTTGCTACACTGCAATTTTTCTGCAAAAATTCTCTATCCCTGTCAGCCATTTAAATGCATTGTAGTGGCACTTTATAGCAAGAGAATATTGTGCAGGAAGTGTCATGCTTGAGCTGCTGTCAGACAATTATCTACACCACAGGTTTGGAAAATTTGTCAAATTTTTTTTTTTTTGATGCATCCTTTTGTCCTTTGGGCTTTGCTGCTTCTTTTGACTCCTTCTTCTCCTCCAGCCATTTTCCCTGACACATTTCAACAAAAACGAAATGACCACAGCCAGAATTAATAGTAAACTTGGCAGAACATATTTTAGGAAATATTAGAAATGCAAATTCAAATGTGGCTACACTTTCTGCTTTAAGATATTTATGCCTGGAAGGTTTCATCCATTGTCACGACTGAATTATAGATATTCTATAAATATGTCAGGACTGAGAATCTTTTTCATAAGAGTTTGAACTCTTGTGTGTGAAGCAGTCATTAAAATCAAATGTCCCTAGGCTTGTTTTTGTGAAGCTGGCAGTGGAAGGATGAGAGCCTGCCGTTGCTTGAACAGTTGGCTGCACTGACAGGACGGCATCCATCAGGATTTGATGAGCGGCTACCAGGTGTAAGCCCACCGAGGGGGGAGGTTGCACCACTAAATGCCCGCTTACCAATACGACTCCATATTTTAACCCATTATGGCTTGTGAAGATACAGAAAGCGGACTGTGTGGGTTTTTTTTCCTACAAGGTAATCATGTCTGTAATTTCCCTGAGTTGTTGTGGTGGGACCTATTATGCATGACTCTTCGTCAGAACCATGCCTGTGAAGTCCCACTACAGTGGTAATGCATGAGGACAGCTGAGGGCCTTTGGCTGTGTGTGGTTGTGATGAGATGTGTAATTAGCCAAAGCAGCCTGACAAAATGCTGCAGGTGCATGAGAGATGAAGGAAAATGAGCCAAGAGAGAGGTCAGGGGGAGTGGGAGAGGAAAGAAAAGAGGGGAGAGAGAAGAGGTTATTGTAGCCTATAAAATTCAAGGTCCCTTTTTTGCCATCATACCATCATATTTCATTGTTTTATCTTTATCTCAATGCCACTCCCCATGTCTTCAGACAGTATGGTGTGTTGTTTCTTTCCGCCTGGGCGACTCTGGCTGTTTTTCATCGCATTTGGTTAAGCAGTGCCTCTACGACCACTGCAGCGTCAAGAATAAATAGCAAGCAGGGTACGAAGCTAGGGTATGAATCAACCAGTTTATTTGCCCCGCCAAAAGTCCAGGTGGAAGAGGTGGAGGTTAACATCACCGATCACAGTAATTAATTGCTCCAATTTAGTCATTAAATGTTGAGCCTCAAAGACAAAGAGCGGCACAGAGCAAGAGGCCGGCAGACGATGGAGGGCAGGAAAGGTATTGACCGGTTGGGTTGAAGCAGTACATGAACGAACAACAGCTCAAGTTTAACTATGCTTGTGAAATAAAAGAATATATCAATGGCATTGATTTGTCATGCAGTGTGTACTGAGTGTGAAGGTAAGGGGTATTATGGGTGGTTTGTGTGTGCAGCTGAGGGACACTTTGACTGAGTTCCACCTCCATTAGATCTACCTCTGCCAAGACACTCATCAGTTCTACCCCAGCGAGGGAGGAATAGGGCAGGAGATAGGACAGAGAGAAAATGTGGATAAAGGGAGGCTAATGTGAAGGAGTGGTGGGCGGATCAATACTAAGTATTGATACGATCGATACCACGCTGGTATCAGTATTGCATCGATACTTGTGCTATGGAATTGATACTCAAGTTTCAGCTTCTATGTTCAATTACACATAGGAAGGTTTTTTTTGTTTTTGTTTTAATAGCCTAACTCAAACTGAATGAAACCCTGAAGTGAAAAACGAATTGTTTAATTTAAAACATTTTATATTTTCATAAGATAGTAAATAAAAAGTATTATTATTTATTTAAGTATTATTATCATCTTTTTCCTGTATTTTTTTTTTACTGTGGTTGTTATAGAAATTAACCCCTTGACGCCTAATGATGCAAATTCGCACCAACCCCCCCCCCCCCCACACACACACACACACACACTCCAAAATTGCAACCAAAATACTATCTACTTGGAAGAAAAAAACGCAAGTCAAATTTTTTTTTTTTCCCCTACAATTGGATATTGATTCAGGCATTAAGGGGTTAATTAAGAGAAAAAACCACAAAATCACTTAATCCTGACAATGATAATTTCTTTAGGCCTATTTTCATTCACATCTGGATATTCATGGTGTATACCCTACACTTAATAAGTCATTGTTGGACATGAAAAAGTAAATAAGCTGCTTTTGTACATGAAATGTATTGGTATTGATATCGGTATCTGCAATATTGGCCTTGAATTTACTTGGTATCGGATCAATCCCAAATTTTGCAGTATCGCCCACCACTAACGTGAAGAAAAGAGCAGGAAAATGACCTGAACATAAATCAGAAACACTACAAAACAGGGAACATCATGAATTTAAGCTAGGGTTGTACACTGTAAAAAGTAAAACATGTATCAAGTTAAAAAAAAAAAAAAAAATTCTTCAATCGGTCACACATAAAAAAAATTAGTTGAGTGAACCAAATTAATTACATTGAATATAATTTAATGTAATTTAATTTGGTTCACTCAGTTCACACAATTATTTTTATGTGTGACCGACTGAAGACATTTTTTTTAACTTGATTCATGTTTTACTTTTTACAGTGTATGCTTACTTTTTTTGGTAGTAGCGCTGGTGCTAGCAAGTTAAAAATTTTAGTAGCACAAAGAAAAATGGAGTAGCACACACAGTTGGACAGTCAGTTAACCCTGTGGGGCCAATGATCACACATGGTCAGATCACATGGCGTATTTAAAGCGCCGTATTTGGCGCCAATAGACCACGGAAAACCAGAGATATGATTGTTTTAATTTGATAATAGAAAATATGTTTATCTGAGCATAAATGCGCTCTTATACTGGTGGGATGGGATGCAGGTGTTGCATTTCTGTCCATATATTCACCATTTTACAAACTGGGAAAAGTGGTTGAATCAGCTGATACTACTCTACGTGAATTTGATGATTTTTGTGTATTTTTTGGCCCAATATGTTAATGAAGTAGGTTGTAGTGAAATAACAATTATTTCTTCATATAGATGGAATTGTGCTAAAGATAGCCTACCAAGCATGTGCATGTTATTATTATTATTATTATTTTTATGTAGTATATAGAGACAAAATTAAAAGTATTATTAAAAAAAAAAACAGCCAAAATAGGCTCAGGACTCAAAGGGTTAACATGTTTATTGGAAATTCTAACAGTGTTGAACAATTCAACGGATTCTTTAACCTTTACTTTTCCTCCACCTGAACCCAACAGGATGAATTTTAACATTTTTAAATATGAAAAACCAACAGTACAGTAGTGTTTTCAGTGCGCATCAGTGAACAGTCTGTGCTGGTCTGAATTAGATATGGCTCATTGACATGAAACAATTACAATCAGTCCCATAATTCAAAATAGATTTTACTCAACAAAAATGTATAAAGTTCCGTTTGACTAAATATGCTTCACTGTGCTTGAAACGTTGGGGCTTATACTGTTCAAAGGTTTGAGAGCGAGAGAGAGAGAGAGAGAGAGAGAGAGAGAGAGAGCGAGAGATGCACATTGCTCACAAATTCAATCAGGGAGATGGTATGCCAATATTCGGGGGTAAAAATGACAAATTCATGGGACCCAGCATTTGTTGAGGGGGAGGGCATACAGCAGTGGAGAGGGTCCAGTGGATACAGGCTAGAAATGATGAAAATTTCATGTAAGATCCGCTGTAATAAGTCGGTAGTTGGATGTTGGAAGTATGGTAAGTTTCAGTTTCACTTTCAGCGTAAGTAGCATTATGTATAAACCACACCCCCACATACATCGTCATCATTGTTGTGACATACTGAGGTAGAAACTACAGACAATACTTCTTCATTTTACTTGAGGCTTCTTCTTCTTCTTCTTAGTTGTAAAAAATGATAGAAATGTCGTGGTTTCCTGCCACACATCAGCGAGGACTGGAACGTTTACCCAGAAATATCGTTATTTTGCTAAAGGAAGTTTCTCCTCACCACTGTCACCATTCTAAAGTGTTTGCTCCTGGAGGCTTCTGTTGGATTTCTGTAAATTGGCTTGAGAGTCTGGTTTCAACCAGCTCTATATGTAAAGTGTCATGAGATAACTTTTGTTATAATTTGGTGCAATATGAATAAAATTGATTTGATTTATTCAGATTAAAAAGGACAGGAAACACTTAGAACTACATCTCCCATGAAGCATTGTTCCAACACCTGACAAATAAGACAAGAGATAGTCATATAGTCTAGTTTTCCCTACTATTTTAGACATGATACCAGTGCAACTCTTTCACACTTGTGCTAGTGGTCGCATATTTCTCTTCCCATAGAATGATTTTTAGTAGCAAATGTGACACACCGCACAGCCCTGTAAGCATGACTATATATTAATAATACTGTAGTGACATTAATGAATAATGATGTTATGTATTTACAGCCTGATTATCCACGTATTCACAGGTTTCTAATAAAAGAAAACGTGCACTCATTGTTCCCATCCTCCATATTATGTGAACGGTAATAGTTGTGCTGAATCCATGTGGTTATTTTCAAAGAACACTGATGAGATGACAAAACAAAAGAGCACCGGTCAAAATTCACCTCACAGGCAGAAAACAAATTAAAAATGTGCACACAAGTTCACCTGTTGACATCCTTTACAGAGCCACAGCAGCACTGGTTTTGAAAAGCCTGGAACACTCTTTGTTTATACGGTTGAATCGTGTCTCTGATAAAACCACGACTGCAATCCCCACTGATCAAATGAGTCATTTTGGAAGCAGCATCATTTTTTTAGTGTTTAGTTGACTTGAAAAGAAAAGCACGAGGCAAACACTGAAGCTGGAATATAAAATAATAAAGGGGGAGAGCAGAAAGACGATAAAGATATTGATATTTTTTGGGAATATTTAAGAAGAGAGCTCCAAAGAGGTATTTAGGTGAAGAGGAAAGAGTATTATCCATAGATTTTGTCTACAGCGATCACATGGTGGAAAAAACAAGTATCTTTCAAAGTAACACAAAATAATTATTTTAGTTAATCATTTTGAAGTTGAATCCAATTAAAACGATTATATATTTTTTTGGTTAATATGATATATCTGTTCAGTTAAAATAAGGAAAGTAAAAATATTGGACAAAAATCTAACATGATAAAAGAGCCTGAAAAGAATCATAAAATATGCACATGATTTTTATGAGTTGAAAAAAACTTAACTTTATTTATTGGAACCGCTTTCAATAATTTTATGATGTTTGTTCAACAGATTTTTTTTCTTTTTCAGTGCATAGATGACAGTTGTGTTCATGACAGCTGTGCCATTAATGCCCATCATGTTGTCATTATCATAATATGGACATGGGTGATAAACACATCCCATAAGACTGCCTTTAATAAGACAAATCCTTTTATTTACTCATGACTCTCATGCAAACATGCATCGCAGGCCTTGTATTTGCAACATTTGGCCACTCCCACTGAGCCATTCATTTACTCTCAGATTAATATATCAATTTCATAGTAAGTGTGAGGTTATTTTATATATCATTTGTTGCGTTTCCATTGAACATAAGTGCAAAACTTTACTGATATTTACTAAATGTAAAAAAACCAAAACAAAAAAAACAAAAAAAAAAAACAGAAGTCAGTTTTTCCATTAAATCACAAATGCAATGATTTGTCTATTGATTTAAAGTAGGGCTTCACAATGTATCGCAAAAATATAGTTATTGCAATAACAGAGTATGCAATATTCATATCGCAAAGATGTACAATAATTGATCTTATTTTATTTGTATTAACTTTCTGTTTTCCACACCATGGGGTACCACAGTGGTTTTCTCTATCACTCTAACATGATAGTTTTTCTAGCAAAAAAACTGAAATAATACTACTACATTTCATTGCATTTGAATGTACTCTATAAAAAAAACTGACAACAAACTAAATTACTGGTGTTCAGTTGTAGGTGATGACATCCACTACCCACAACCAGCCTCAAAAACAGGAACACCAGAAGTGGCACTCGTGTTTGGGCTGCTTGGTGTTGTGTGAGCGTGTCTGCACCACTAAATGGATGTTTAATTTCATCCAATCAGTCTAATGGAAGCGGCAGCGCTCCATGCGAGCCTGAGTGGGGCTTCCATTGACATCATGTTTACATTTTGGACCACTACGCTGTAATCACAGAACAGCCTGGCTGCAGTAGAAAGACCAAGAGGAGGCCACACAGTGATGGAGCACATGGAAGGGAGGCAGTGGGGAGGGGGTGGTTGCTGGAGAGAAAACAAGAGAAGAGTGGGCAAGAGTAGAGAGAAGGTAAGGTAAGAGAGAAGAAAAAGGCAGCAGCTCAAGACGGCACGGTATCCAGTCATTAACTCCTTGACCTACTAATCAGGAGCTGCTAATCTCCAATAAACATGAAAAACATGGTGATTTTTCTTTTATCAGATGGCCGTCCTCTGTATTGTTTCCAAAAAGGGTTCAGGGCAACCGAGTGACCTAATGTTTGTTTTCATCACACCTTTACTGTTAGCATCTGGAGCAGGAATGCAACAGAACAGGAGTTTGAAAGTATACAGATGTGCATTTATCTGTGGATACAAATGTGTCCAGGCGCTCTAGACACACACACACACACACACACACACACACACACACACACACACACACACACACACACACACACACACACACACATTCAGTTTTCAGTTGTGGTCTGTGTGGGTGGGCTGAGTTTTATTGGGGTCTGCGTAAAGGAC
>JAQQZY010000020.1:29535059-29550015 GCA_030068375.1 Ostorhinchus rueppellii
GCACCCGGCCCCTATGAAACCCTCGGTGGGTGGTGAGCCCTCCGGAGGGTGTGCCCACGTGGCTCTTTCGGGCTGAGACCTGGCCACCAGGCGCTCGCATTCGAGCCCCAACCCCGGGCCTGGCTCCATGAATGAATGAATGGAGGGCCATCAGTCCTACTCTTTATTCTGCTTCCAATTTTTAACCTCGGAAATTCCCATATTTATGTATTCCTTCCTTGCTCACAGACTCTCTGGTCCTGCAATTTAATAACACACATCTCCTTGAATGCCTTTTTTGTCTTTCCATCATGAGTGTGGAGGCTGGCAGAGTGCAGCTGCGTAACACTGAGCTTCTACTGTTAAAGCAGTAAAATAAACATCACCACTGTTTGTCATACACTGTATCCAAGGGCAACATCTCTTTTCTCTGATGATAAGCGGCCAACTGTCTGATGCAAATGAGACTCACGTACTGAGGTTGCTGAACCTGAATGCTGCCGTTTTCCTCCCGCACAGATGGAACAATGTCAGCACATGATGATAATGTCTAGAGGGCGTTGTGTTTATGTGTCTGTGTGCATGTACTGTACACGCTCCTGTTTTAATGGTTCAAGGTGACAGTTCATAAATCAGTATATCTGTGACCCAGAGGCTGCAGTTCATAAAATCATTTGTCGTCACATCCCTCTACCTCTTTATTTCAGGTGTGGTATTTCATTACCGGGCTCCTCACGACCGCTATGCGCTGTCCTTCGCCGACGCCAAAAGGGTGTGTGTGGAGAATTCAGCAGTCATTGCAACCCCGGGCCAGCTGCAGGCTACCTTTGCTGACGGCTACGACAACTGTGATGCTGGATGGCTGTCCGACCAGACTGTGCGGTGAGGCTTTAAACTTAGCATAAATGAGCAGTGGGAGGTTCAAAAGCCAAACTTTAGGTTTGTTGCTTTTGGAATGACTCGTGGGATAGCTACATTTTTACTGCTACTTTACTTATATAAGTTTTCCAACCTAGCATCTTTGATTGATTTGAATTTGACTCAGTTGGTGTGTTGTTATAAAGGTCGTATTCAAGGTTGAAATTTCAGCAAAGCAGTATAAAAATGAGAGAAACAGCAATGACTAATAATTACTCTGTCATCACTAGCCCCATAAATGTTGTCATGGCAACAAATACTGTGTTGTTGCCATGAATAAAAGCATCCAGTCGAATGAACATAGCATGTGCGAACTGTGAAACTGATCTTTCCTGTAACTACCTTTTAATTAATTTCAATAGACATTCATGCCTATTCTTATTAAAATACTGTCAAATTATTCTTGTGGTTTTTGCTACATGGCTACACATGGCACCAAACATAGGGTTGAACCAGAAAGTCATCTATCAATCTTGATGGTTGTAATCTTGACAGCTCATCCAAATGTCCCGGTCTGAGCAGTAACTAGCAGTGCCGAGCTGGGTTTGCTGACAGCTTGTGCATGTAAGATCTGATTTAAAATGGCTGTCACATATTTGTTTCAAGCCAGATGATATAAAAAATAAATGCTCTCTGCCATTAGGAATATGTCTGAAAACTTGGTACAGTAACTTAGTTTGATCTTCTGGAGGTTTCCATAAAGACAGCGATATAATTGGACCTAATTACTTGTTTGCACACTGGAAATGCAGTTAACTCCGTCTGCCCCTCTGAGCTGTCTGTCAGGTTGCCACTTGGACTTCAGCTTGCCACTTTCCATTAAGCCACACTTAACATTACCAGTCAGACCTTGTCTCTCAAACACTGTTCTCCATATCAACATTTTAATTTCAAATCATTGTTGCATCGGTAGCCAAACAGATTGGCTGTTTTCTTCCTGACAATTTTTCTCAACCTTCCCGCGGCACGGCTTCCCTTCCTATTTCTTCCTCTCCTTCTGCTCTGTGCTCCTGTTGTTTTCACATGGGAGATATCTAATTGGTCCAGATCCAGGAGGCTTTGACTGCACATCAGCCAGGAGGAAAGTGTCCAATTAATACTCTGGAAAAATACAGACATCAGTCATCGCCTCATCAGCCACCAGGCAGAAACAGGAAAAAAGAGAAAGGGCAGAGTGACTACAAGACTTGGTTATCTCTGATGGTTGCTTGAAGTACTTCAGCTTTTTCTTGTGTGTGCAGTTGTGTGTGTCTGCGTGTCCTCTGCATGTATGCCTGCTTGTGTGTGTCGTTTCCTAGTACTTCATAAGCTCCCGTATGCCCAGCGTAATCTTTTAATCAGCCTCTTTGCCTGTGCCCCGGTGCTGCTGAAATCAATGTTCTTGTGGAATAATTGCTCAGTCGGAGCCTGAATATAGATCGCTGTTTTCTCAGCCCCACCAGCACGCCAAGCCACTGAAGGAATTCCTGATTCCTCTAACCTCTCCTTGACTTCCTCCCTTCTTTGCTGCTGTTTTTTCTGTCTAAAATCCTTACAGTAAGTGGTCTTCATCTAGTGCCACAGTATTAAACACTTTCAGCAACTGTTAAAAGTAAAACAGTTGGGTAATTATCATGTGAAACCCATGCAGAGGGCAGGATAATTAAAAGAAACAACATAATGTATCTGTTAAATTGCTTTCCAATTACTGTCCTGAGGTTGTTGTGATATTTTAATACTGTTAATGCTGAATAGCAGTTTCAGGGAAAGATTTTGTGTTTATTTGGTTTTATTCTGTGGTAAATGTAGTTATATATTCACGGAAAGAGGATGTGCTTATAAGTTCATTGTATTCAGGGGCAGAAGATGATAAAAGGGCACTTCGGTTTTCTTATTTTTGTATGCATGTGAACACAGAGTCATCCCTTGGGAAAAAATTGTGTCTTTTGCTGCCTTTTTCATGCCCACACTGTATTAATCCCTCACTGTCTCTGTTTCTGTCCCTTTCTCTTCAGGTACCCCATTCAATCTCCTCGGCCTGGTTGCTATGGCGATCGTGAGGACTCACCTGGAGTCCGTAACTACGGCAATAGGTCCCCCGATGAGCTTTTTGATGTCTACTGCTTCACCAAGCAGCTTCAAGGTAGGAGTCAGGAGCTTCGGCCATAAATTTGGGTTTAGTCATGCATGGGCCCACTAAGCCCTGGGTGTGCTGCACAAGAACGCTGTGACTAGGACTTAATAATCTGTTAGCAGAGAAAGGAAGAGGGCAGTGAGAGAGGAAAGAGTGGAAAGCTTGCAGAGCTGAGAAGTAGACAGGCAAATAATTTTAAGTTTGGCCATCTTGTTACAACTTCCTGCAGGCTAAAGTGAAGTGGGTCAGTAGTGCTATCCTGAAACTTTTCCTCTACAGGCTGACAAAATGTCTGTGAGATTTACAGCACTATTTCAAGGGGTTGGTTTGGGTTTTTCTTTAAGTGGAGTGGTATGAGGTACTTATCCATAATCAGTGTATTACCTGCAGGAGATGTCAGTCAGTCCTCACTTTAGAGAAGCAGTCTGAGTTAAAGCACAGAAGCTGAATGGTGTGTTGCAGTATTCAAGATCAGTAACAAAATGTTTTTTAGTCAGTTTTACCTGGAAAACCTTTACCTAGATGGAAAATGAAGCTGTTTTCTTTAAAGCTATCACTCTGACATGGTAAAGGCAGTAAACTCATCCTGCAGAACACAGCTGTTACTGGTTTATCATTGACTTCAGTGCTTAGCTTATTATGGGACTTTGGGTTTTTTTGTTAGTTTAGCCTGTAAGGACCCAGTGTTACTTTTATGGCAGTTCCCACATGATTTTTTTCTCTATATTTAAACTTCCTTAAAGGTCCTGTATGGAGAATTCATTTAAAGTGGATTGCTGCATCACCTTCGACCAGAATCAGTGTTTTTTAAAGGGATACAGACTCTGCTTCCCATGAGTGCTGGCACCTACATTAGTAAGGGCATAACTCTGGCCAGAGCTGCATTTGTTTTAAAGCTAATGCCTGAAGAGCAGATCCTCTTTACAGCTCTTTCTTTCATTTCTTTTTTCAAGACAGCAACTTGTATGGTGCAAAGTGATGTTTGAAACGAGACAAGAAATCTTCATAAAGTCCGTTCAGAGCATAGTTTAGGAACTAGCATGAAAATGAAACCTAACTTTGGATGTCCGATGCCTGCTTCTGTGTTTCTTTTACTCCAAAGCTCTGGAGTGTTACTCACGGACTGGTACTCTAAGACATGTCCCAATAATGTACATTTGCACTAGCTCTTCCATAAAGTATTCAAGCATTTTCAGAAATGACTTCAGTCCTTCAACATCTTCATCATTCTGCATTAGCAGTTCAGTGCTAGCTCCTTCAGCCTTCTGTATTCACAGTATTCTACTGCTAGAATGGTCTTGTTCCTGAAGAGCAGTTTAGCGTGGACATTCAACTCCATACAGAACCATGTCAGTCTGACCTTACAAAGGCCTTAGTTTAGACTGAAACAACGCTCCAAATAAAACAGACACCATAGAGCTAGCTGTGTGGCTAATGCAGAAGTGGGTTTGACTGCACTACCAACAGCAACTATAGTAAAATACAATGTTCCAATGCATATGTATAAAGAACAGAAGCGTTCTATACCTGTGTAGAAGGAAGAGGGCCAACTCCAGGTCTGTTTTCAATCCTTTTAACGCCCTTTACAGGTGTTTTAGCCCATACTAGTTTTCTTTTTTCTTTCTGCCAGTCCAGCTCCAGTTCCAGTGTCCACCATTACAACAAAATAAATCCAACAAATCCATTTCTTTAGGAAAAAGGACAGCTCTTATTCCTCACTCATTCAGCTTACTTCTTACTACTAAACTCTGCTGGTTGGTGGTATGGTGTTGTCATAGTGACATAAGTCTGCCATAAATCAGTCAAGTCTTGTCCAGCCCGACCAGGGAAGCTGGAAATATCATTTGGAAATAATCTATTTTGGTGCTGATAATCTCATTTTAAATAAAAGACTATAATCAGGCATATATATATATATATATAAATTAGACTTTTTCAAGATTGCATAGAAAGTCCTCACATGACCTTCAAGTACTTTACTCCCATTTATTATAAAATTATCCTCCGTAGTTTGTAAAAATCGGGTATTTTCCTATATTTAATTTACTAATGATGTAGATGTTCATAAAAGCTCAGAGTAAAGCTGATGGTTATATCAGAAACAGAGAAAACTGAAGAAAAAAAGACTTTTTAAGCAAAGCTGTCAGTAACTGAATGTAAAATCAAGTGTGCCCATCCACTGTCATTTATCACTACTATCACTAAGGAGCCTCTGATTGCATTTTATACCAATTATTTACATGTATTGGTTGAATTAGTGCATCAAAAGGTATTAAACAGTTTATATCAGTAGATGGTTTTGGTGGATGTTTGGGTCTTTATGGGTTAAGTCCAAACATCAAACAAACCAAGAAGTAAACCAACCAACTTTAATTAGAGTTGTTCCACTGAATATAAAGTTGCTGAAAAAATTATTAGATCATCAAAACTCATCAAAAACAATGCTTATGCAATCAAGTCCTAACTGCTGTGTGTATCATGTGACTAAAACAGACAGAAAAGAAAACATGGAATGTCCAAAAGCACTGTTTTTGCCAATACAACACCATAGATATTAATGTAAGAACTGAAGTGATTTTGTTGTTTTTTTTCAAGAAAACATGGAAAATGGATAGATATCAGCTCTGAAATTAAACTACTCTGAGCTATTTTTGTCGTTATCCTTATATTTGTCCAAACAAATGCACCTTTAGTTGTACAAGGCTTTAAAATGAAGAAGAAATTGAAGAAAATAAGGGTGGTCTAATAATTTTCTCCATGAATTTATGTGCCAAGTTTGAAGTAAATTTAAAAAAAAAAAATGTTTTATAGATATTTGAAAGTTAGCTCATTATAAGTAAATAAATGTTTAAAAAAAAAAAGATGTGAACAGAAAAGAAAAAAAAATGTGAACTTTGACCTACTCTTTACTTTATTTAACTATGTCTATTCTGGGTCACTGGCAATCTATAAACCAAATGAAATTAAACTCTTATGATCTATTTTTATTGTTATCATTATATTTGTCCAAACAAATGCACCTTTAGTTGTACAAGGCTTTAAAATGAACAAGAAATGGAAGAAAATAAGGGTGGTCTAATATTTTTTTCCATGACTGTGTATTAATTATCTCATTTGACCCCACTTTAAACATTCCAACAAACCATTTATTCATGAAAAGTGTCTCATCTTTTTTTGCATGAACAACATAAGTGGGTGATTTTTGGTCTATGTGCAGCCACACAAAGTGCAGAAGGGCTGGGTGAAGGGGAATGTAACCAGGCACATCATTGGTTTAGTAGCACCTCAGCAGTCACTGTGGAGTCTGACACCAGCTGCTTCGCCAATGGAAAGAAGCCTCTCTGTTGTTTTGTGGAAAGTGTGTAACATCATCATGTGAACACACAACAGTGTAAATCTATCTATGACCCAGAAGCAGATGGTGATGTTTTTATAGCGGTCTGTCCCACACTCTGGCACTCAAAATGGGTAGTAGAACAGTTTTTATTGGATTAGAGGACGATGCAAAACAAAGCTATATTGTATCTGATCATTTTTCTAATTAAAACATGAGAGAAGTCTTTTTCTGCTACTGTCTGTGTTCAAGGGTCTCTCTCTTTTCCATACCTGAGTCTGAAAACATCAGTTTCTAGCTGAGGTAACACTGATTCTAACTTCTGTGATTACAAACTCTTGATCACACACAGGAGGAAAGAACATTACAATAAACTGTAATGTGCTGCTTTTAACCAAATCATTTGAAAAGGCAGAAGAAATGACTGAATGTGCTTCTGTTGGATATGGTAATAATTTGTCACAATGGAAAAGGAAACTAGTCAGGACATTCTGATTTCCCAGCCCTGAATCAGCCATAAAGACCCAAACTACTGTCGACCAAAAGCACCTACTGATCTTTACCTGCTGATCCACTCATCCTATCGATACATGTAAGTAACTGGTGAAAAATACGGTTTGTCATTTTTTATCGTCATCAGATTTGACCCATTTGGATGTTCAGAGGCTCCGGAGTTACCATGGAAACACTGTCAACTTCTATAACACCGATTCACCAGTAAAACCCATGGAGTTGAATCAATGACAGTGGATGGACACACTTGGTTTTATGTTCAGTTAATGATATATTGTACTTTTCACTCACTTTTTCTTCAGTTTTTTCTAGTTTGATATAATAACCTTTGATTTTAATCTGAGTTTTTATGAACATCTACATCACAGGTGTCTAACATGCAGCCCGGGGGCCAAATCTGGCCAGCCAAAGGGTTCAATCTTGACCTTGGGATGAATTTGTGAAATCCAAAAATTACACTGAAGATATGAACAATCAAGGATTTTAAAATAATTTTAGGTCAATTCAATCTAAAGTGGGTCAGACCAGTAAAATCACCATCGTTTGTTTTAGTGTTAAAAGAAAAAAAAGTAAAATTACACAAAAATGTTTGCATTTACAGACTAGCCTTTTATTTAAAAAAAAAAACAAACAAAAAAACCCCCAAACTTAATAACGTGAAATTTCTTAATAGAAGTATATGGAATTTTAATAATATGCTGCCTGTTATTCAATGTTTTGTATATTTGTAGATTTACTGTGATCTCTAAGTTGTGATTCACATCTATAAATGAGGCATAATATTGTTAACATTTCACTTATTTTACTTAAGAATTTTAAGTATGTTCATATTTGTTCATGTTATATTCAAGTACAATTCATAGATATAAACATTTTCATTACAGAATTAATTTTTTTTTTTCACTCAAAAGTAATCATCCTATTATTTATGTTATTTCACTTGTCAGGCCCACTTTATTTCATATTTGGCTGTATGTAGCCCCTGAACTAAAATGAGTTTGACATCCCTGATCTACATGATCAGTGAATTAAACATAGGAAAATTAATGATTTTCCCTGGAAGAAATGCAAAATTCAGAGGATAATATTATAATATATGGTGACAAATCTCTTAGGAAAGGTTAAATGGAGAGAAAAATTCATTTGAGAACTGACACAAAAGTTACTCTGGGTCCTTATAGGCTAATTAGGCGGCAAAGGTGAAGTAAAAGTAAACATACAGTAACATGCCGTGCACTTTTAATCCCCCTCAGCCAAACATAGTGTAAGATTGTGTTGCCCTATATTTAGATTAGATTGTCTTTGGGTAAAATGCATTACATACATATTTATAGTGAAAGTACTCATATATTATAACTGCACAAGCTCATTTGACCTTGAAAAAGTAGGTCAAGGTCTCCTGTCTTCAATAGGCTTCTGCTCCATGCCAAGATGCATTCACAGTATACAGTAAATTTCGTGAAGGTATGTCAATGTGTTCTTCAGATAATACGATTACATCATTGAAGGGGTGGACAGACAAACAGGTGACAAAATGATTATAGCACCACCTCCTTCCCCCCCCAGCCAAAACAGCACCTTCCCATACATTGCAATTCATACCATTACTGTAACTTTGCTGTTCCTGATAAACCTGATCTACAATAATATGTTTCAGTGTAAATCAATTGCTAATTGTTACTAGATAGTAATTTATAGTTTTCTTAAACAAAAATGTTTCTTTTTGCATATTATCTCCATGAGGTGAGTAATAACTAGTATTAAAGTACGTTAAAATGTGACAAAACATCAGATTAGCTGCATGAAAAATGTTTAGTTTATCACTTTCTGGTAACATGTTTTAAATGTATATACATATACATGTTTCTTGGCTTCAAAACATAAACACATGGTGTCCAGCTGAGACGAAAAATAGGGACGTAAAAAATTTCAATGGCATTGTTTTTTTTTTTTTTGTTAATACCTGAAAATTGTGGCCCAAATCCGATTTTTTTGCCGCTATTTGACCTGTATCTGACCTTTTAAAGACAGTCTGAACAGCACAAAACTGATCTTTTAAAATCCGACCCAGGCCACTTTCATATGTGGTCCTAAGTACGATGTGATGTCAGTCTGAAGGTCACATTTATCCGACCTTTACGTCATTGAAAATCGCCAGAGATAAGTGTCTTATCATGAGAGGCGGTCACAGATATATTTAAACATTTTTCTTGTCATTGGAAAATTCTGAACAGTCTGTGTCAGTGAAGCTGCTAACTTCACTATCCCACCACTCCTGACTCCGACTCCACATTCAAATACTCTGTTGTACAGACGTAGCAGCCACCGCAAAAATCCTGGCTCTGCTCTTTTTTAATCTATTACTTAAAATGATTTAACTGGTGCTGATTTCAGTTTCAGACTAACTTTATCAGTGCCACACACACTGATACCA
Source organism: Ostorhinchus rueppellii (assembly GCA_030068375.1). Taxonomy (NCBI): domain Eukaryota; kingdom Metazoa; phylum Chordata; class Actinopteri; order Kurtiformes; family Apogonidae; genus Ostorhinchus; species Ostorhinchus rueppellii. The sequence goes on from JAQQZY010000020.1 coordinate 29,544,351, forward strand.
GATGCCTCCATATTTACTTCCTTAAACACAGTGCGTGCTACATGGTCCCACATGATGTCAGGACCTCTTTTGCCCATGCGGGTCACTTCAGGGTCACATTCAGTTCGTACTGAGAACTGATAGAAGTCGCATTTAATTTGTAATATGAACAAGCACAGAAAAAAAATCAGATTTCACCAAAAAATCCAAATTGTGCATTAAGACCTGCTGTGTGAACGTAGCCTAAAATTCTCCTAATTCATGCATGAAAGGGTTAAGGTCCCTGAGAAGTTTGGGAACCTCTGATTTATAGTATGACAATGATATAAGCTTTCTGTTTGCTTCTTCTACTTGACTTCGACTCAATACCTACTCTTTAATAAGGCAAGTATAGCAGCTGTCATACATTAATCAGAATCTCCTATTCGCACATATACACCTCTCACATATATAGAACCTTTTTAGTGTAGCCCAGCACTTAACATGCCAGTGTATTTCATACTTTTAACATACCTTTTACTTTGAGTCTTGCTGACAGCCACACAAAAGCTCCACTGTCACTATACTGCTGCCTTCACCTGTGCAGAACCTGCTGCTTTAGGTGCCAGAGTTAGGTCTGTCGCTTCACACTCCATGCTGTGCTGAGCTTGATGTTTCCTTTGTTGGGAGTAACAAGGTCAGACTCCAGATAGCGACTATCAAGGTAACCCATAATTTACATTTATATTGTAATCAATTGCACATGAGTTGGCAGACTGACATTGTGTAGTACTTAGTTTACCATTTCATATTCAAGACAGTGCTGCAGGGTGTCTAGCAGCAAAGGTGGAAGGAACACTCAGAACCTCTATATATATAGAAGTGGTTGTGAAAATATTTTGCAAGTACTGGTGTTGCATGCAGTCTTACTTATGTAAAAACATGCAAGTATAGGAAAATGTATACGTACTTATTGTGTAGGAAAATTGTCCTTGTATATCACTGTCAAACTTATTTGAAGTCATGTTTCATATTCAGCCCAATATGATCTCAAGCGGGTTGCACCTGTAAAATAATGACATCATAGCCTAGAAATAATGTCAACTCCAACATTTTATTTATGATTTAGAGCCTGAGTGTCAAACATACAGCCTGTGGGCCAAAACCAGCCCGCCAAAGGGTTCAATCCGGCCCATGGGATGCATTCATGAAACACAAAAATTACCCTGAAGATATTAATAATCATTGTAGTTCAAGTTCCACATTCAGACCAATATGATCTTAAAGGAATAAGACACCCAAACAAATTAAGTCAGTCTCGGTCACCCCCAGAGTTAGAACAGTGAAAAAAAAAACAAACAAACAAAAAAACATGGTTAAAATCCATCCAGGCATTGTCCTGCTTTGGGTGCAGCACTTTTAGCTTTAGCTTTGCACAGTTGCTGTAAACCAAGGGTGTCAGTTAGCATGTCCTCCAAAAAAAGTGACCAAAACATCTACATTTTTTTCCTAAATATATCTTGGCAGCCGTGTGTTCAGAACGAGTACAAATCATAATGTAAAATCGAACGAGGCTATTACTTGGGCAGATATTTACTTGGAACTATATTCGGCCTCATCATACCCAAAGCACCGCTAGATAGGAGCAAAATTCTCATGTAGCACCTGAAAACCCCCAACTTCCATAAATACACCGGCGTGGTGCTGCCATAGACAGTAAGAAGAAAAATGACTTGGACCAAAAACCTTTGAGCATCCATGCACACAACAGTCAAACATTTAGCATTCTAACACAGTAATACGATAGAATCAGATAAAGTAACTATCCTGTGGAATTTTGTCAATAAATAAATATCCACATACTTCACAAAAGTATATTTTGTCAGTCTCTCAGTTCAAACTCCAAACTTAAAAATAGTTCAAAGGGAAAATGGATCAAACTGAACCAAACATCACATACATACAGTGTGCGTCACTTCTAGTCATACTCGCCTCCATGCCTGATGGAGAAATAAGTCTGACATAGTTCGCAGATTACCTTCTGTGAGTCATCCCCCACTGCTTTCACATATGTCTTTTCTGTAGTTGCATCTTTTTTTTTTGTCCAGAATTTCCATGATTTCAACCAGTATTTGCATGCCCGTGTCAGGGTCTTTTACCTTTGGTTTTTGTGTGTCAGTGGGCGGAGCTCAGGAGGACACTAGGGACAGGTTGATGGACTCCTGACTCCACATGTTGATTGACAGTGATGGTGATAGCGCTTGTTGACGCCATTTTCTATGTTATAATGTTGATTCAGATTTAGACATTTGAGTCATTTAAGTGACTGCTTATTATAGCGTGATTATGTTTATATTATGATTGCATTCCTAGTGTACTATATGTGTATTATATATATTAATATTGTATTAATCATTTGCATTTCACTTTAACACACATCAGTATTCACTGCATTGTGTAAAATGTGTCAGAGATGCACAGGAGATAAGAGCTGGCACCAAGCTGTGATGTTTTTAGTTTGTGTCTATATAGGAAGTAAATACTGTGTGTTTGTATCATTTTGTATGAGAGTTCAGTAAAAGACGGAGCGAACACACTGTTTTCTACCGTCATTAAACCTTAGGCCTAAAAAAAAAAATGTCTTGTATTATGCTGAGGAAAAAATAGGGTAGGTAGGTAAAAAAAAAAAAAAGTAAAATCATTTTATTTCTCAAACCTTATGAAATGGACTGTGAAAACGTGTATCCAAATTTATCAATATCTTGATGAAACATCAGTGTTTTACTTGTAGGCACTGAAGGTTGCAAGTATTTGACCATTTTTGCAAATCTCAAACTACTGTTTTCCTGTGTAATCTGCACATCTTTTCTCTTATTTCCATCATGAATCCTGCCATGTATAAATCCTGGCTTAACTCGCTCACTGCATGTACATTCACTGCTTTGTAGTAGTTGGCGTGCACTCTTTGTGCTGGTTGTGGCTGTTCACACTCTAAATATGTTATTAAATTTCTATTTCAAAACTTTAATATTTATCTTTGAAAACTGAACATGTAGTGGCCTGTCACAAGTCAGGGACAAAAACAGAGATGTATTTTTATGAAATGACATAAAAATACACAGATGGGGTAAGCCTCACGCTGCCCACTGATATATTTGATAATACTCTGTCTAAGGCTTACTAAGCTGTGCTACTGTCTTGTTCTGAGTGTTTTAGGCTGATTTTTGGCCGATTTAAGCCAGTACTGCACACCATGGACCTGTGGAAGGACTGCCATTGCCAACATGGCCAAGTCTCTCAAGATGCGAGATAACGCGAGACTCAAGATGGTGGCCGATTCATAGCTATTTTAACTTGTTTAAATCGCCAATTTCTAGTAGAAATTGGTAATTTAAACAAGGTGATTTTTGTCTAAAGCTGAGTAATTTCTGCAGATTTGAAGTATTTTGAAAAAACTTGGAATGGAGGTCGTTGTAAAAAGATTAGGGTCGGCTGTTTTTTTCAGGGTAGGTCAGGAAACGACCTTATTTTTTTTTAGGCCTTGAACACGTGTAGAGACTTGTTCTTTCCATCTTGGAGTGGTTAAGAATATGAATATGTTCATGAACACTTACTGATCAGAAGAAGGGAGTTTTACCCACTACAGCGCTGTCTCCGCTATAAAATGAAAGTTATGTTTGGAGAAAGGCGACTGCACTGCACTTTGGAGCCAGAGCCAATCAAACGCAGGACACTATCTCAATTTGCGGATGTGCAAAAAAATGGTGATAATGCTGTGCAGTCCCGTACAAAGTGGGACACCTGGTCACCCTCGCTGTATACGATGTTCCTGGACTCATATTACTGCAATACTTTACTGTTGTACATGTTTAACCCATAAAGACCCAAACCTTCACTGGCGACCAAAACCATCTATTGATCTAAATTGTTTAATAATATATGATCCACTAATCCTATCAATACGTGTAAATAACTGGTATAAAATGCAGTTTGTCATGTTTTCATGGTCATCAGATATGACACATTTGGACGTTCAGAGGCTCTGTAGTTACCATGGAAACACCGTCATCTTCTACAACATTGATTCACCAGTAAAACCCATGAAGCTGGATCAATGACAGTGGATGGAGAATCTTGGTTTTATGTTCAGTTATTGATACATTTGCTGAAAAAGGTCGCCTTTTATTATTTTTTACCTCCGCCAAGGAGGTTATGTTTTCATCGGCGTCTGTTTGTTTGTTAGCAAGAAAACTGACGAAAAATAACGAAATTTTGTCAGAAATAGGGTATCCTAGAGATGATTTGATTTTGGTGGTGATCCATATCTTCAGCGCTATCTAGTGGATGAAAGTACAAACACTGCCTTGGCCGAGGTCTGCACTCTCAGAGTGCTTCTCTATTTCCTTTTTTTTTTCTGTTTTTAATATAATTACCCCCAACTTTAATCTGGGCTTCAATGAACATCCATATGATCATTGAATTAAATATTAGAAAATACTGGATTTACACTGAAAAACCACCAAAATGCAGAGGATAATATTATAAGAAATGTTGATAAATTACCCAAGAAAGGTTAAATATAGAGAAAACATTTTTTTGGAAGTGACATAAAAGTAGCAGTGGGTCTTTTTGGGTTATGGTGGAACTCATTCTTTCGACTCTTGGTTGTTTCATCTGCAGCAATGCCTCATATTCAATTAGATCATTATGTGTTTGCAGCCTCACTGTCCTGTAGGCTGAGGAAAACAGCTCTGTTTCAGCTCCTTGAGAAAGCATTTTCCACTAATCCAGGAGGGTTTTTAAAAGAGTTTATTGAGCTTAAGAAATGGGCGAATTTTCTCAACCCATAAAGGAACATTTAATCCTTCAGTTTATCACAAGAATGTTACTAGGACGACTACAACTGTCAGACAAATACAGTCCAGGAAAAGTAACAGACGAAGATGTGCAAGAAGGAGAGTAAGTTGGATAAAACTAAAAACTCAAGTAAACTGCAAATACCCTTTCATGCATGAATTAAGAGAACCTTAATCATTTTTTTTTCTTGAGTGATTTTATTCCTCTTTAGGCATTAAAAAAAACAATGCAATGAAATGTTTACATTTTTTCTATAGAGATGCAAAAATATTCACTAAGCCTGACACCATACGTTTAATTTCGAAGCAAAGAAACGTGTATTTACTGATATACTGTGCAAAAACTATGAAATAAAGACATTTTAATGCTGCTAATCTGATATTTTCTCACATTTTAACCTACTCTACTAGTCATTACTCACTTCACAGAGATTATAAGCAAAAAAAAAAAAAAAGTTAATTACAGTCTAATAATAATGACAAGGAATCGATTTACACTCAAACATGTTAAATCAGGTTTATCAAGAAGAGCAAAGGTACAATAATGTTATCAAATGCAATATAAGGGATGATGCATAAGAGTCCAATGAGTCAGCTGATATGAAACTAAAACAAGAGCCATGAGTATACAAGAGAACAGCTGTCGAATAATTGTCCACTGTAGTGACCACTATGCATGAAAGGGTTAAATTAATACTGAAATACACATACTTAGTTAGAGTTTATAAAATTTTGTACGGCCGCAATTGTTTAAAGGTGGGTGGGAGATCTTGGAATTCAACACAAGTGAGATTTTGAAAATATACACTCCCTCCCCTCCTTCCAAAGGCTCTGCCTCCTCCTCTTCACCC
>JAQQZY010000020.1:29555457-29568174 GCA_030068375.1 Ostorhinchus rueppellii
GTCTCACGCTAGAGTGAATAGTGAAGCAGGAAGTGCGGACACGTTTTTGTCAGCTTTCGTTCACTTTTATTCACTATTTAATTTACACATTTTAATTCTTTATTATTTATGTATTTGTTAGAGGTTTGGATGCATTTTTGTAGTTTAGAAAAAAAATGTCTAAATTTTGGGGGGCTTAGAACGGATTAGGGCATTTACATTGAAAACACGTCTCTACTAACGAAATTATCTACTTACGAAACTACTTCTGGAATGGATTAATTTCATAAGAAGAGGTACCACTGTAGTAGTGATTACTATAGGAGTAGCTGTCCAGGAAATGGTTCTTTGCTTGGTTTCTATTATTTAGTTTCTGGGCTTTGTCGAGTCCAGCAGGATATTGCCCGGTACTATAAACATGTCCGTCTGCTCCTTGTAGGCTGACATCTTCGACTCCAGTGATGTAGACTTTGGCTCCAAATCCATCTTATATCATGTAGATTGGAATTTCCAATTAGGGTGCTTCTATGAAGCTGGGTTTATTTTGGTATCTGACACTTTTCCAGCTTTTTAGACCCACTAATGAAAGAGAAATGTAGACATATTTACCCCCAAGATGTACCGAATGATGACCTCAGATAAATGCAAAAAAATCTTGCTCTGAGCCATCCCTAAATCGATGAATTCTTAATAAAATATTGGGACCAAAATTGGGACATGAAAAGTTACCTAGGTGTCAGTGCATTTGATCTGGAACACATGCCTTTAAAATGGTCTTATATAGCGCTATAAATAAATGGTCTTATATAGCGCTATATATAAATACTTTGCTAAATTGAAGAACGTGGGTTTTTCATGAATCTGCTCTGTCTCATTCCAGGTTTCGTATGTAACCCATTGTGTCCACTCGTATTACATGCAGAACCTGCCCATTTAAACACAAATAAATAGTGAATGATTTTGTAACAGCGACCATTTTTATGAAACACTCTGCCTTGCATAATTAGTTTGATTCCTAAAATGTACCTGTGAGAGAATACAAAGATATTCGAAAAAATAGTAGCAGGTAATTTTCATGTCCGTCTGTTAAATGCAACGTAAAATATTATAAAAATGGTCTTTATCTGAAAAATAGTTTCTCTTTTATCTCAGTAAATATTTATTTTTAAAATAGACACAAAGTGCTTCCAAACTTGCTTCATAACATTAGTCTAAATCTGGTTTTGAATGCTTAGTCCTTCTGTCCTATTCATAGGGACCAGTTTCATAGAAGAATCCATTAACAACTACTTATTGTGCAACTGTAAGGGTGACACAGCATGCAAATTAATAATCATACATCCACTTTTATATGACAAAAACAATGTCAACCAGATAAATAAATAAAGTTAACATATGGTTGACTACTATAGTGATCCAAATAATATACAAATCAACTCGCCTGCTTTTTACTATTTTCTTTAGAATATCTGCACAGGGGGTAAATTCAGTACAGGAGTTTTTATTACCGGATGTTTACATCAAAAAGAATGCGGTTGCACATGCCCGACAGTTTGGAGCATATACATAATTCTTAGGGGGTAAAAGAAATACAAGGGTAAAAATTGTACGTGACACTGAGAGTTTACTTTGGCAATTATTGTCAACTGTTTTAATTTCCTCATTGTGAGATCACTAAAGCCTTATCTCATCGTATCTCATCTCATTTCATCTTATGTCTTTTTTTGGGGGGGGGGACTTAAATCTTTATTGAGCTTTATGGACAAAAATTATAACACTACCAAAAAAAAAAAAAAAAAGAACAAACAAACGAACGAGTACAAAAGAAAACAATGTCCCCGGGTAGCAACAATCAATCTATTGATTTTGTGTAAATATAGTCCTTTTATCCCACTTTTTATCCAGCTGTGGCTCTTGCAGTCTCAGTCTGTGTTAATTTTCCCATTAGAAATATCTCTTGGATATCCACTGGTCCTTTGATGGAATGGTCGCCTTTCCCCAGTTCCTTGTTATGTTTTTTTGTTTTGTTTTTTTGTCTTTTTCAACTATTAAGAGTATTTTAACCATATTTTAATCCTTTTTAAAGAATGGTAGTGTCCCAAACGTTACAAAGATATAGATATATTTAGGAATCTTTGGAATTGAATCACCCAATACATGGTACAGTACATCCCTAATCCTCTTCCAAAACACCATAATATATGGACATTTCCAAAATATATGTGATTATCTTATCTTAGTTTATCATATCTTAGCGTATCAGATTATGACTTAACAGTTATTACTCCAGTAGAAGAAAAAAACTAAGCTAAGGCCACAGATTCATAATAAATTGCTCGAAAGCACATTAAATGAACCAGAAAGATCCAAAATAAGTGAGGGTGTCAAACTGCAAAAAGCATATCACAGCCTCAGTGTCGGCTTTTCCTTTAATGGCCACGACAGATAAAATATCTTGGGCTCAAGCGGTAAAGGAGGAACACAAAGAAAGACTCAAAGTCCCCCACATGCAGTCAGGATGATTCAGTAAAGGTGACAGGCTTCTCTCACCTAGCAATTGCCACTTTTATTAATATAAATACTGCCGCTGCGCTACCTGAACCCCCCACAAAACGGTATTAATGAAAACCCAAGCTTTAGGCCGCATGCATTATTCACAGCTGTATCCAATTAACATGGAGGTTGGGCTCCACCGCCGTTCGCACTCACCTCCATCTACGTCTCTGCCAATTAGGCCCCAGCTCTCTGAGGTAGGCTGTAATGATCACTACAGAGAGGACGAGCGGCACAAAAGGGGGACGCGTTAACTGAGGAAGATGGAGAAATGGGAAAGATTTTTGTCACAATGGAAAGACACCCAAATTATTATTATTTTTTTCTTAAACCGGCATGAGTGAAAATAATTACCTTCTCCCGCTTTGGATCTCAGCTGTTCTTACTTATGGATTGTTCCATGCTGCATCTGTGATTGAGACATTACAATGGACAGACTGATAAAAAATGGATCAAATAAAATAGAAGCAATCAATAAGAAAATTAAAAATGAATATAAACACTTTAATATTTGAAGATGGTGTCTGAATATAGAGGGGGAAAATACATTGTTCAGTGCAGTTCCACATATTTTACACATTATTGTCTTCAGATGCGGCTGATTTGCTTCTAGTAAAAGCCTGTCGTCTGAATGAGCTCTGGACTTGTGTACGTATGAGCGTCAATACAATCTCTTCAACCCCCGAGGCTAAATTTATGTGACTGACGACAAGGACGTCTGTGCATTGACACTGAATGTAGATGCTCCTGACATGATTCACATGGCCAGGCAATAACTTGTCCTCTGTCTTCTTTATTAGATGCCATATCTTGCAGATGGGCAGAGGTGGCATCACTACGGTGTCTCTGGCTGTCGTTTTCTGTCTGTCATTGTCAGCCTCTGCGCTCACAATTTAATATCATGTCTGCTGCACCGAGCACATTGGCGTCAATGCGGCAGAACTGGTCAATGGAAGAACACAATTACCATCTGAAAAGGTGTTATCATGAAGTTTGTTTAGCACATTTCCCATTTTAATTTGTGTCTCTCCTAGCTAAGGCCTCTCTAGCAGCAGAGTTGAACTTTAACTAGGGCTGTGCAATTAATCGGATTTTGATCACAATTTCAATTTTGTTGTCACAGGATCTCAAAACTCATATAATCAAGTTGAAATGAATTATTTTCTGTTGTTTTGTTTTTTTGTTTTTTTTTACACAATTTCTAAGAGACGTGCATGTGCAATACATACCATTCCATTGCAAAACAGCTGTAAAGTACATATTTGTAGCCAAAATGTATTTCCAATTTGAATATTTTGCATAAAGAATCAATTACAAAGTGTTTTCTGAGAGATAAATGCTGAATAAATGCATTGTGAAACTCAAAATTAATCATTTGAATAATCGTGATTGCAATATTGACCAAAATAATCGTGATATTGATTTTTTTTTCCATAACTAATCATCATACTAAAGCAGCACAACAAAAATCACCCAAACCTATACCTAATTCTTTCATTTTATTTATCACATGGGTCATTACATAGATGATGAAACCCAGATTAATGTCTTTAATTATTCTCCCTTTCATCTGTGTGTGTGTGTGTAGTAAAAGTATGTAATTAGCTATTTGGATTATTAATAGGACAATTACACCCCTCTGCATAGCTTTTATGGAAATGAACCTCGGGCTCATAAACCTCACTTATGCAAAAGGCAACAGCAGACCTTCTGAATAATTTACTTGCATTTTAATATTTCATGCATGGACATATTTGTGTATGTTCTCCCTCTCGCTGTAGTTTGTTGTGCTGGGTTGAGTTGCATGCCCCCCCCTTCTGTACTGCTAGACTTTCCAGACATGTTAACTCATCTGAGGAAGGCCAAACCGAACTTGAGAGACGATGATGGTAACCGAGGTCTCTGAGCAACACGGCCGTTTTATTGCCCTTAAAAAAATGCACACTAGGCATGAGTCACGCATGCAGGCAGAATGAATTATAGATGGCGTAGACAGTGTCTGGTTTAAAGCCGTAAGCAGATAAGGTACAGTGGACCACTTCATCTAAATAAACAGGTCTAGATGGAGCTTGCTGAAGAGCGAGTCATTTGCTTATCGTCTTGCAAACCGTCCTGCGTTTTTCCACTTGGTTTCTCTCACCACAGGCAACAGTATTCCAGCAGGAGGTTGTTTTGGGTAAAAAAAAAAAGAAAAAGAAAAAATCCACTGGCTGTAAGAACAGAGAAACAGAGAATAGAAGTGTGAAATTACTTTGAATACATCCCTCCATGCGCGTATGGTTGGGTCTGTGTGTACATGCATGTGTGTTTATGGGTTTCCACAAACGGGGGATTCCCAAACCTTTAGCAACCTCAGTAACCACACTCATCAACTCCACTGGAGAGGAAAAAAAAGACCTGCAACATCCAACTTAGAGAAAATTACAATGTGTATTTACTGTATATACCCTGTCCACAGACATTAAACAAGGACCTTTACTCTCACGGACAGTTTTATATTTTCATACTATTTATTCATATAGGTACACACTTAAAAAAAAAAAGGAAGTTAGAGGATCTATCACAGAGTAAGCTTACAAAATGCTTCACATGAGAAAAAATATTACAAATAAAATTATAAAAACAGTCAAAAGAAACAAACATTTAAAAAAATAAATAAATAGCAGATCTTAAAAACACAACAAGTAATTACAAACAAGGGTACAAGGTTGCTGAAGAGCTTCCCAAGAGTAAAACCTTGATTCACAAAATAAAATCTGATAAAAATAAGACCGTACAAAGAACAAAAAGAAACATCAATAAAACAGACAAAAACAAACTCAAAATAGACCAGATTGGGATTCTAGACAGAACTATGGGAGACTAAGGCCAGCTGAATAACTGAACATGGACTACAATGAGCATTTTTCTGTAATATTTTATATAATGCAATTAAAGTTTGTTATCCTTATGTCATCATTGAGGAAAATTCCACAATAGTGGCTTTTCCTTTGGACATATGCGCAAAACGTTGCCAATACTTTCTAAATGTAGAAATAACAGAAGTATATAATGTTGGTTTTTCCATTAAATCACAAATGCAGTGATTTGTTTATTTATTATTGTGAGATGGCACGAGAAGTCATTCCATAAACATGCCAACAAACACAAATATTGTGTTGATTTACATATATTTTCATTATTATTATTATTATTATTATTATTATTATTATTATTGTTATTATTATTATTATATATTATTCCTCTATCCCGTACTAAACTGAAAAAAATGATTCAGTTTCCTGGTGTGTCCTCACATACCGCACCATGTTTCCATCAACATCTGTTTTTTTTGTTTTTTTTAAAATTATTATTCACGTGACTCTAGTTGCGGAAAAAGGTCTTTCCATTGCAGTTTAGTGTGATATACAACTTGCATCATGCCCAAAAATCCACCTCTTACTAGCGCAAAAACATTTTTCCATTAAGTACATTTTTATGTGTAAGTTATATTCGCACAGTTTGAAGGTCAATGGAAAAGCTAGTATCCCTGTTCGTCATGTTGTGATTCAAGTGGTCTGTAAATAAGAATTCTCTCTTTTTCTGTGCTCAACAAAGAAGCTTAGACATGTGACTTGACTTTTCCATGGGGGCATGAAACAGTGTCAGGCTCATCTGCGTTCATTTTCGGTCTTTCAAATTGGACCAATAGGAGAGAGCTGCAGAGGGAAAGTTAAAAGACAAGTCTGTTTAGTATTAACATAGAGTGTAGGAGCCTAGAAAGTAGGCATTTCCAATGTTACCTACTACACTCCATGAGGTTTTACTATGTTCTGCACACTCAAAGAAGAAGATAATTTGTCCTCGAAAAAGAAATGATGCAATAAAAACGAATGAATGACCTCAAAACCTGCACAATTATAGTTAATGAAATGTGGAACGAGCAGTGGAAAAACAATTTCAGAACTAACAACGGGAGGAAGTCTAAGTTACAGCAGATGCATCAGATACCTTGTATCATAATGTCATTCTCCAAATTACAGTGAATTACAGTTATTTTCACTTCATCATTGAATCTAAGTGAATTCTTGCAGCAATTTTGAATCTTTTTTTGTCAAGCCATTACTGACATCGACCGACCATGCAACAGATTAAAAAAATAAGAAAACTACAACAAACAATGCAACATCAACTAAACAAAATATAATCACAGCTAAAACAGCTTTGTTTTTGTTCCCCCCCACTGTTAATAAGTCATGATGTGCAATAATAGAATGGATGTACACAACACAGGACATTTAATTATACAGTGGATTTGTAAAATATATTTAATATTGTACTTTCTTTCATCAACATTTTCCTCATTGTATTAAAATATATCAAATTAACTAAAAGTAAACTACAGTCATTCAGCAAAATTAAAAAAAAAAAACATTGTTTATAAGAATACATTAAAAATGTATAGGTTTTAAAAGTATAAATTAAAAAACTCTGGTCTAAATCCAACATGCATGACCTGTTATGATGCAGCTCCGACAGCTCATGTTTCTGTAATGACGCTAAAGCTCTGCTCCCTGAGTTTCTTCAGGCTTGTCTAAACCCAGCTCTAGTTTTACATTACTAATTCCACATCCATAAAATTAAAACCACCCCCACGCTCCCTTCCCCCAAAATGAAATCATATTAATTACTCTGCTTTGTCTCTTTGTTCCCTGTAGAATTCATTGGTCCCAGTGAGCAATCACGGCCCGCTGAACATGTCAACATATCCAGCCCACAGGGTCCCAGGGGAGGCCCAGCTTTTGCTCTCGCCCCCAGCAGCCCGTTTCGATGGGCCATCAAGTCAATGCGGAACTCCAAACGGGGTCCCCCTGGAAATGCAGCTTATGCGGGGAAGCGTCCCACTTGGGAGCCCATGGAAGCCAAAGCAGGACCCCTTGAAATGATGACACTGCCCGCCTCCCGTCACCAGGACAACCCAGAAAACTACTCAGGTGAAGGAAAGAACCAGGAGGAGGAAGGGGCTAACGCTCCACCCCCTGCCTCAGGAGAGGAAAGAGACATAGAGGGGAGTGGCGAAGGGTTCGGATTTAAGGTCAACACTGACAATTTGGCCCGCAGTGGTGTCAAACTTAGTCCAGAAACAGAGACATCAGCCATTGAAGGCCAGAGTGAGCATATGACTGTGGCAGAACACACTACTCTGTCCCAGTGGCAGCTAGTGGAACAACCCACCACCCCGCCTCAGGGCTCCCAGAGGCCACACACAGCAGAGGAGGCAAGGGGAGAGATCCTGTATGTCCACCGGCCCACTGAACTCCTCTCTGTCTCTTCACACAAAGGAGAAGGTGGTTCAAATTCAGGCTTCGCTCCTGTTTTTAGGAAAAACCGCAAAGGTACCAGTCCAAATCCCCATCAGATTGAATCCAAGATTGTGACTTCTACACCTGAATCCTTAATGAAGGTTCTCACAACATCTGATGTGACCAAAGTAGCACCTCTGACCACCAGAGACACACAGAGCACAGACCCCACCACCACAGAAAAGTCATCTGAACATGTATCCACCGAGGAGTCGTCTATCTCTATTTCTTGGGTTCGATCAGAGGAGGAAAGAGCCACAACAGCGCCCAACCTGCAGGGTCAGCTTTCAGTCACTACAGGTGCCATTCAGTTGACCACCGTGGCATCAGATTCAAGGTTTAGCGCCACAGAGATGGAATCCAGGTCTGCGGTGTCTGAGTCATTTGTGGTTGGAAGTCGATGGACGCCTTTTAAAGGCATGAGCCCGAAGGCAGAGGAGCATAAAACCTCGACAGACAGCAAAGAAATCAACAACCCTTTTGGTTTTCTCGTCCCCAACTGGGCCTTTGGGCTTGTTCCATCAGGTATGTAAACTCCTCAGCAGTGGGGGTACTAGCTCGACACCCCCCCCCCCACACACACACACACACACACACACACACACACAGGAGGCTGGTGCTGTCATTAGAAGGGCGTTGTTCAAAAAAGGTTGAAAAACACTGCATTACACAATACAAAAGCATTTTATATAGTCTTTTTTTAGGGGGGGTGCACTCCCACTCCCAGCTGTGCCGCCCTGTGAGGCTGCACATAGTGCACATGCCAGACCCCCCCCCGCTCCACAGTGTTGACGATACAAACTTTACTGTCAGCATAATCTTAATGATTAAGAGTGATGATCTAATCAACAGTAATTTATGCAATTATGTATTCAGCTCAGCTCAGCTAGAGCTATCATTCATATCATCACCATCCTGAGGAAACATATGTGTAGTACAGTACAGTTATTTGTTCACACTGCTGCTATGACTGTCACACTTCGAAATATTTAGCTGTCAGTTACTGTGTCATAGAAATGTTGGTATCAATGACTTAATTGTCATTTTTGTCACCGAGCAAGTCCAATATATATTAATAGTAATAATCAGAAGAGTGAGACATGGGGACTGTTAAGTTAGACTTACATTTATGTTTGCCTTGTAGGATTCTAGGAATACTAAGCAAACGCTGTGTGTGTGTGTGTGTGTTTGTGTGTGTGTACATATATATATATATATATATATATATATATATATATGACATAATTAATCATTTACATATTGTTAGCCTTGTAGCATAATAGCCTAAATCATATGCTATCTGGACAAAAGTATTAGGACACATCCAATTCAGGTGTTTCTGATCTAACAGGGGTCTGGGATACAAAATAATAATAACGATACATGTCATAATATAGTTTAATATTGGGATAAACATCATTGCGTTGGTTAATTTGGTTCATATTGTTATCTTTGCTTCCAAAATGCCTTAGAGATGTTTTTTACTTCATTTCTCTCAACATTGATTTTTTTTTTTTTTGCATCTATGACTTTGATTTTAATTGTTCTATGTCTAAATTTCTAAAATATTTTTCATGCTCTGACTGTAAATAATTGTTTTCTACCACAACTAACCATCGACTTTCTTCACATCTCACTAAGGAAGAAAAATCTCCCATTAAACTTGAAGGAAATATTGACGTTTATAAACTATGAGGACAAAAATATTGGGACACATCATGACTACATGTCTTGTTCATGCTGATCTGAGATTAAAAAAAATATTATTAATAATCAATATGATATTTATGACAGTATAAAACCATATTATGACATTGTCATTATTGTTTTGGAGCCCAGAACCATTAGAAAAGAAACACCTGAAGTAAACATGTCCCCATTTTTTTATGTCCATATAGTGTATGACGTACAGTATGACTTATATGGCAATTAAGCAGAGGTGGGTCATCCCAGCTCCATAGAGTAAAAGTCCTGCCATGTATTTGTTCCAACCACTCACTGAACCAGCCATTTGGATGAGAACACCTCATCCAGGAAGATGGGATCATTAGTGGAATCACCAGTGTTCAGTGAACAGGTAGAACTCCTACATGGCAGGACTTTTACTCTATGGAGCTGGGATTACCCACCTCTGCAATTATACTATGAGGCTAATGACAGTGTTTCCCACAGGACAGGAATCTATTTGTGGTGGTGAGGGGTGACCAAGAAAAACGCACGTTTTAACACTCGAACACTTTCGTTGCATACAGTTGCATCATTACTAACGAGGAGAACTGTGCTACTTACAGCTCCAGCTCAGCGGCAGCAGCTAAACAAGTGTGACATGGCTAGCCTGTTGGCTAACGTTAACGCTACTAACAGTGTGAGTTAATGTCTCTGCACATGTTGAGCTTCCAGCTACATTAACAGAGACACAGGCTAATATAACATGATGAATTATAGCTGTTCGGACCAGTGTTTTACTTACCTTGGTCTTTCGCACCAGTCTTCTTCTTCTTCTTCTTCTTCTTCTTCTTCTTCTTCTTCTTCTTCTTCTTCTTCTTCTTCTTCTTCTTCTGGCAGACGAGGTGTGTTAAGTGCGTCTTCTTTGGTTTTATTCTGATTATTTATATCGCCGCCTACTGCACCAGAATTGTAATGACTAGCTACATTACAATGCTTTTATGAGCGAGGTTCAGCCAAAAGTGGAAAAAAAAAATATTTGTGGCGGAAATGATTTATTCGTGGTGGGCTGCCATGAATAAATGAAATGTATGGGAAACACTGAGTGAGATGCAAAAAATGCATAAAAAAAAGGTGATGGTAAAAGTTCTAGCTGAGCCTGAAGTGCTGAAGAGCTATGCAGAAGTAGTGATTGAAGTGTGACATTTCATGCAGCTCTTTTCATACAGGCAAATGAAAATGATTTAAATGCAAAATGATTGAACTTAGTTGGAGTATTTTTGACAGGCCTGTGCCCTCAGACTGAGCTCCCAGCCTCCTTAGACCGCCTCAAATATCCACCCATATGTCCTTACGCTGTCTGTCTCGTGTTGTTTCGTTCTACATCTCTAACTTCGGTCATGTATTCTTAATCCGGCCCTCCTCTTGCTTTCTGCTCTCACATCCTCTTTCATTTCTTTGCTCTTTCTTCTTTTGTTACAGAGACAGCTCCATACAGCCAGCCAGTGCAGTGAGGTGAGACCAACCAGGTCTTAGAGAAGTAATTAGTGGGTCAGAGCGAGTGCATTTAGGTGAACTAGAATGAGGCAGGGATTCTAGTCAGCAACAAATCAGTGTAGACACAAACTACAAGATGAGACTTGTAATTGACTGCGGTCCCTTCTCCTTTCTCATTCACTGGTTTGTTCATGTTTACTCGCTGTTTCTCTTGTGCTCAGTTCAACTTTCTCCTTTCACACTCCATCCCTGAACTTGTTGTTCATGTTCACGTTAATAGAAGCGCCAGCACTGTTTGTCTCAGCATGTTCACATTGATTTGTTTTGATAGTTAATGGACTTGCAGCGGTGGCAGCAGACCACAGGATATATGAACATTATACACAGTGGACTCTCAGGGCCACTCGTCTCCTCCTTGTCCAAACTCAGCTTAACCACTAAAATGCGTTTGCTTAATGTTTAATGTATCTGTCTTGAATGGCTGCGGTATTTATTGTGTGTTTCCGATGAATGAGAGCTTTTTATTCATTCTCTGCGTAGCGTGCATACTTTTATTCCTGCCTTTTGATCATGTATTTTGTATAATTATGACTTGGACGATTGCTCACCCGACTCAGTAAAGTACATTTCCAAAACTTTTCGGAATAAGTCATCACATGGTGACGGCAGAACTGCTAAGAATTGAACAGAACAAGAATATACACCATTAGAATAAAACATTTTTACCTCAGGAAATGATTGTGACAATGGGATTTATTCTTAAAATGTAACTGGGACTCAGTATAATCTTTGTACCCAGTCAAAGGTGATTACTAATGTACACTCAAGGGATTTAAAAATGCACCGCCAGACTTTTGCAAATTTTCCAGGACTAATTTAAGATGTAATAAAATAAGAAACTGTCTGTCCCATATAGATTTTTTTATTGGAAATGTTATTATTACATTAGCAAAACATTGTCTCATTATCTATACAATCATCTACGGTATATACTTCAATTCCATCTGTGTATTTCATATTCAGTACCATCTGTATGTTTCACCTCTCATATCTCAGTTTCTTAGCCCTTATTACCTCCGCCCAGGAGGTATTGTGATCGCACGAGTTTGTGTGTGTGTGTTTGCTTGTTTGTTTGTTTGTTCGCTGCAGCAACTTCAGCTGGCCACAAGGGGCCGGAGGTCTGCACTCTCTGAGTGCTTTTCTTTATTGTATTTTATTTTAACTTTATTATTACCTCTGCCAAGGAGGTTATGTTGTTTTCGCCAGTGATTGTCTGTTTGTTTGTCTGTTAACAAGATAACTCAGGAAGTTATAGACAGATTTTCATACAATTTTCACAGATTGGCAGAAATGGGGTATCCTATACATGGTTAGATTTTGGTGTTGATCCATACATTCAGCACCAACTAGTGGATGAAAGTGCAAACACCGCCTTTGCGGAGGTCTGCGCTCTCGGAGTGCTTCTCTAGTACAGTGGTACCTCTACTTACGAAATTAATCCATTCCAGAAGTAGTTTCGTAAGTAGAAAATGTCGTTAGTAGAGACGTGTTTTCCATGTAAATGCCCTAATCCGTTCCAAGCCCCCCAAAATTTCGCTTTTATGTTGAAGCTAGACGGATGTTCTGGGTCAATAGAGGACTTCTGGGTTACACAATATGTTGTCATGAAGCATGTGGTTGA
>JAQQZY010000020.1:29573164-29584493 GCA_030068375.1 Ostorhinchus rueppellii
GAAAACCCACGCAGACACGGGGAGAACATGCAAACTCCACACAGAAAGGTCCCAAGGATCGGCCGGGAATCGAACCCAGGTCCTTTTTGCTGTGAGGCACGAGTGCTAACCACTGCACCACCGTGTCGCCCCATACAGAGGACAATATTATAATAAATGGTGATAAATCACTTAAGGAAGGTTAAAAACAGATCAAAATTAATTTGGAAACTGCCACAAATGAAGTATTGGGTCTTTATGAGTTAAAACAAAATGATCTTATCAGCATTTTACATCATGAATATAATATATTTAAAGGAAAAAAAGCAGACTCATATAGGGGAGCAATGACAGAAATAGCTAAAATATTTACAGTAACCTAAAATAGAGATAATGAGGAATCAGTAGGGGTTTTTTTTCCCCATTCCATTCTGTCACTTCAGAAACCCTTTTCCCCCGTAGAAGATTACCCCTGAACATTTCAAGTGTGTAGCATGAACCAAAGGCTTACATGAGTCTGTATGCACGTCACTCTTATCAAGTCACATCAGCTCTTAATAGTATGACCAAATCAGCCCAGTTTTTCCAGAAATCAGTGAATTTGTCTGAATCAAGTCTATCAGAGAAAGTCAGCTTCTCCATCCTGTGTCACCAGATGTCACCAATAAACTCGATCCAGTCCTCCATTATTGGTGCATCCTTTTTGAGCCACTTCCTTTCTTTTTTACCTGCCACCGACAATATTCTGAATAGGTAGTTACTGTTCTGGAAAAAAATATGATCCCACCCTTGTTTTCTTCAGTTTCTGGTCCATTTTAATGTCTGGTCCAACTAAAGGTCCATGTGTTTGGACAAATATAATGAGAACAACAAAAATAGCTCATAATAGTTTCATTTCAGAGCTGATATCTATGCATTTAACATGTTTTCTTGATAAAAACCAAAATCACTTCAGTTCTTACATCAATATCTATGTCATTGTACTGATAAAAACAGTGCTTTTAGATATTCCATGTTTTCTTTTCTGTCTGTTTTAGTCACATAATACACACAGGAGTTAGGACTGGATTGTATAACCACTGTTTTTAATGACTTTTGATGGTCTAATAATTTTTTCCGCAACTGCATATAATTAGTTATGTCACATTTGCACATATAAGGTCCAGACTTCCTACGGACATTTCTCCAGTTCAACATAATTGTTTATCAGCAGCAGTGGTTGTAGTAAAAACTGAAAATATGTCCAAATTTGGAGCTGATTACCTAAAATGTTCAGCTGTTGGTTGAACGGGACAGAGCAGCACAGCCAACCACCTGAAGGGGGCGGGGCCTGAAGTGGCTCATGTGTATTTAAAGGGCCAGCGCTCCAAACCACCTTTCTGGTGTCATTACTCAGAAATAGGGTTGAAGATGGACCTGTGGAGTTGAATAAATGAAGAATTCAGAGCCAAGCAGAGCATTTACAGTTTATGGAGACCACAGGGACATGTTTGAAAATGAAGAATTCCATTTAAAAAACCAAAATATCTGTCATGATTCTGTTTACCAGTGCTCTCTTTTGCCCTAGTTCCTGATTGAGCTGCCATCAGCTCATTGCCCACACCTGGCGTTCACAGCTGTGACTCGTCAGGTGTGGGCTATTTAATCCTGTCTGTCTCTCTCTCCCGTTCCGAGACTGTTTCAGTAGCCACGTATACATGGACACATTTTCCCAATCTGATCAAAATCCTGGGTGATCAGAATATCTTAATCAACTGTTTACATGGACACTAAATAACACGATCCGATCATGTCGTGCGTATACATGCACACAGCATTTAATCAGAAAAAAAAGTTTGAGCATGCGCGGACTGGTCCAATTTTCCGGAAATAGTAGAAAAAGCCGTATTTCCGCCTCTGATGTAAAGAAACGCTGCGTGTCTGTGCGATGCGAGAGCTTTAATTGTTTGCGTCCTTCACATTGTATTTTCCTACCTTCTGGCGCATGTTAATTTGATTTCAAAATTATGGACCAGTTCTGCTTTGTTCCTGCCATGCTTTGACTTTGTTTTGCAAAGGCGGAAACACGTCACACAGACATAGTACACATGCGCAGTGGAGATAATCCAAAACAGGATCTGAATGGGTGTGTACATGGACACCGATCGGAATAATGATCGGCATAAACCACCCCTCTCTTTCAGAATGATTTTTCTTTCTGAACGTACTCGATCGGATCAGAATCTTCCAATTGACGTGTTTACATAGAGCACTTTCAATCTGATTGGTCTTTTATTCTGATGATTTGTGTCCTTGTAAACGTGGCTACTGACACCCAATAAAGAGGAAGAGGAGACTCTATAGGGAGAGCAGGGATCCCAATCAGGAGTGGGTAATGACAGGAGGAACACCAGGTGCAGACAATGAGGAAATTAGGGAAGACAAAGACAAGTCGGATAGAGTGTAGACAAGACAGGAAGACGAACCCCTTCACCAAAATAAAACAGGAAATGACAAAAACCCCTAAACAAACTTAACATAAACACCAGTGCATGACGAAATGAACATGATTCCTTGATGTCTCCTGACATTCAGGGCCATTTGATGATTACCGGGAACCTTTAAATGAGGCAAAAACCTTCAGAATCTACTTCTCATTTTTTAATAATTTCCACAGATTTTCAGCTCATTTACTTTGATATACATTTGTTAAACTGCAAAGAGACTTAATGGACACTTTTTACAGTGCATATACCAAGAAATGTTGATATAAACTGTATTTTTCTGTTTGACAATCTTCATATTATGGTCTGCACAAACATACAGATGCCAAAATCGTACGCTGGTGACAGGCTGGCGAATCGTGGCATCCAACTATTTCGCAAAACAGAGCCAAGAAGGTGATACAGTAACGTCATCTGTCTATCCAGCCTTTAAATGAACTCTGCCAGTCTCATACTCTATCAGACAGCTGGCAAACAGGGAGTAGGATGACTCTGAGTTATAACCGTCTTGACTCAAACCTTGTCCTGGGCTGGAGATTGATCAGACCTCTGGCACATCAATAACACACCAGCCAGCTCTCAACCAAATGAGAGTGTTAAATTTGGAGGAGACGGGCCAGTAGGTTGAAGAGCGCGCGTGTGTGTGTGTCTAGGTTTGGAGGGGCATCAAAGGAGATGAATGGAGACAGAGGCAGGCTGGGGTGGCATATTATCAGTGTGGCTCTGTGGAAAGATGTTGAGTTTGTCTGCTGGCTGTTGGAGCCCTTGGGTTGACTGTCTGGAGCAGAGGGAGGGCACCCTGGACGCTTCATATAGAAGTTTATTGATTTTCCTGCCTCTCCCTCCCTGCATCTCCAATTCTTTTTCCTCTATATTCATCTTTCTCTCTTGCTCTCGTGGCTTTTTATTTTTTTTGTGTGTGTTTGCCTCACACCCCAGCTCTCCCACTTTATGTCTTTTATTACTCCTCTGCTCATTGTTATGACTGTCCCTGGCATAATGTTTTGATAGCCTCTTGAACTCCGATGGGGTACAGCACAAGGCAGTCAATTGCCACCCAACCGTATCTGTTCCTGGTACGATCCGCAGCCTCAGCGGTGTCCTCATCACTCTGAGGCTCATCGCTGCCGTTAAAAAATGAGTCACCTCCTTTAAATCCATCCAGCACCCAATCTTTTATCCTTCCCCCTTCTTCTATTTGCCTCCCTCCTTCAAGTTTCCCTTCTTCTTCTTCTTCTTCTTCTTCTTCTTCTTCTTTCTTTTCATGGTGTAATTCACCCATTTTTCCATATCAAACACTCCTGCTGAATCTAATCCCGTGCTATTGGCTGCTACTTATTAAGTGAATAGGATTTGTTAAAGAACAGCCTCAGGGACACTGGGCTCCATCGTAGTGTGGGATGAAGTCGCGTTACACACCAGTCTGTGCTGACGGAGCATAAACTCTTTGTACGCTGTTAACCACGGAAATAAAGAAGTGTTGAAAATGAGCTTACATGCACTTTGGTGAGTATCCACTCTATAACGTTTGTGTCAATTATGATGAAACAGAAAAGGAGAAATCCTCAGAGTCTGGCTTTTTGTTATGGATGCTCTGACTGTGATAGTGTTTACTGATCTGTAGCCACGTTGACCTTGTCCTCAATAAGAGTTGTCTTCGTGTGTTAAAACAGCAGCTCATGAGTGTCATTGTCTCTATGGATTTACTCAAGTGCTGTTCACCTAAAGGTCATTACACTGAAGAGTAATATGAAAGACAAATATGTGCCTTTTGGAAAGTGCTGTTGGTTTTAAACCATTAAAGCAGAAGGCCCAGTGGTTTCAGGGAGGGATTTTTCTGTAGAGCAGGCAAAACACCTTCAGCAAAATATCTGTTATCAAAGTATTTGCTGACATTTAGAGGATGGAAAATGTTGATTTATTCATGTTAAAGTCAATGAAATAAACAAGTATGTTTATAAAGCTAATACACCATCAGAATTCAGGGTTTAATACTCTGCAGAAAGCCTGAAAAAACACAGAAAAACTGTCTTAAACAGGCTTTTTTATAGCATCATAAAAATTGTTTATTGTCTTTGCTGCCACAACAAAACCCGTTGATTATTCAGCCTCTAGGAGCCCCATCACAGGCTGCTGTATTTTATTCTCTAGATTGTATGACCCAGAGCTCCCATTATGGCAGATGAATGACTGAATCTCTTCAGTGTTACTGGTGGAGGATCTGTAGTAGAACTGAAAAACAAGTTTTGTAGTTGTTTGTTTGAATATTTTC
This sequence comes from Ostorhinchus rueppellii, assembly GCA_030068375.1. NCBI lineage: Eukaryota > Metazoa > Chordata > Actinopteri > Kurtiformes > Apogonidae > Ostorhinchus > Ostorhinchus rueppellii. The sequence continues at coordinate 29,577,899 of JAQQZY010000020.1, forward strand.
TCATCTCACAGCCTTCTAAAGATCAGTTGGAAGACAGACCAAAGTGCTATGTTAACTTCAGTAACACTCCAACAATAGATGCTAAGCTCCAGTTTTCTGTTTCCCTGGGCACAACATATGCTTTTTAATCATGTATTTGTTTTCTTTTGTACATTGCCTTAAGCTCACATATGCATAAAAGATGGTTAAAGGGGAATTTGCTGCCATTCTGTGACATTCAACTTTCCTTAACTTGCCATTTTGGGTTTAAAGTTTCGAACAGTCATGCATATTGGATTATTTCTCCACTAGTCAGATATGGTGAACATTTGTCCCTTCTGGCTTTGGAGAAGGCGCACTAAAATCATTTGGCTCAATGGAGAATACAAAGTTAAAAAGATGAAACCATCAACTGCTTGTTGGGGCCCTCATGTGCCATCATTTCCTCTGATTTTATTACTGTCATTTTCACTTAGCTGCCTCTGTAAAGCAGATAAGAAAAGGCTTCTGCTAAACCATATGTCAGCCCATTAAAAACACAGACAGTGATTCACTGAGAAGGTTTGTTTTTTTTATGTCTTCCCCAATGAATCCCTATCTGTGAGTTTTTATTGTCGGGTACAGCCTCAGGGCCCCTGTGGGTGCGTAGAGTTCTATAAAGCAACGAACAACATCACCTCTGTGTGCTACCAATTGGGAAATGAAGGGAGGGATGCATAGAGACAGAGAATTTGGCAGGGTGCTGTCAGAAGAAATATGATCTTATGCTTGGAGTCATTGTGTGGCTGTTCAGAGAGGGACAAACTAACCAGGTGGGGCTATGGGGGCAACCGGGACAATAGAGCATTCAGGCCCAATCAGATCAGACATCAGGGAGCTGCTTCCACTCAATGAAAGATTATTTCACTTCTGCCTCTGTATCCAACACGACTGTCCTCTTAGAGGGCAGAGGAAGGAGACGAACCGCAGGTTGACAGCCATGTTGTTTTTCAGATCAGTTTTTCTCCAACACACCGCCTCTATTACCTCTAAACAATAAAGATCTGGAAAGAGATTTATTACATCGTGAAACCCTGCTCGCCAGACGTAATGGAAGAAGTAGGTGGGGTCTATTATGCATATAACAGAGTCCATGAGATGTTACCCTAGCATTTTCATTCTCCATTTACAGTCAGACACACACGTATGAGTCTGTGATTGAGCCGGTCACACATGCAGGCACACGCTGTCGAAAATGGAGCTGCCTGCCATCAAGGTTAACAGTGAAATGTATGATTTTGAATTGGGGTATTTTCGAGCTCCAGAGGAGTGTCAGCAGAGAGGATGAGTGCACCCAGCTGGGGTGCGGAGCTGCCAGATTCCCCGACTGCCTTCACTCCCTCTCACTCTCTCCGACTCTGAACGGGGGTGTTTGGCTCCCAGCGTCAGTCACAACGCATCATGCAGCATGTAGCCAACGGCGGGTAGTGGGGTGATGGGGTCCCTCGACACTGGGCATGTCAGACAGACCCCCAGATCATGTCCACTGGGGGGGATTCACAGACGGGGAAAAAGAGATTGTGTGGCTACGAGGGTGTAAGTCGCACAAGGCTGGTGAGCTATAAAAACAAATAAAATGTCTGCAAATTGTGATGTGGCTTAGAGGAAATTTGGGAAGTAAGCAAGGCAGAGGCACTGAGAGGTCATGTAAAGTAGTTCTTTGTTGAGTTTTTAACATGTCTCCAGGCAGAGCGTCTTGTCCATACTGTAGCTGTAGCTTCCTCTAATAGCGCTGCTTTTCTGTCAGAAAAACTTCTTGATAGTTAACCACAATGGAATATAAACAGGCAGGTAGGAAAGAGAGCATGAGATCCTAAATCTGTCTCTGTGTGAGGAAAAAATGCTTCTGCATGTCGGCTTTTTTCTCTACGATGCAGAGTTCATCTGGAACACAGTATTCCCAACAAAGTGACTCAAAGGATAGCTTATGTATGATGATATGTGGGGATGCATTCGTCGGTTTTATTTATGCCTCAACATAGGTGGAATATTAATACAGTCGGTGATGTAGTAATTAAGCTTTGCCTTCTCAGCCAATCGCATCGTTATTCTCATGACTTTAGGCAGCTGTGCCAGTCACAGTAGGACAGGATGGAAATGGCTCACCAAATGGAGAGCCGGGTGTAAATCAGCTTCTCCACATCGGAGAATAATGGTGTTCAGTGAGCTGCAGTTCAGCAAGGCACAAAAAAGACTGTGCCGAAAATGATACTGAAGGCAGATGATGTGCCACTGAGACAATGGAAGTTAGATCACCGTTTTCTATCTCTCATAACATGTCAATTTATTTTCATCAATCATAAATGATGGGGTTCTGTCCATATGTATATTACACATTTGAAGAAAGGAAAGTGCAGATTGGACTTCTTTCCATCGCTATTGTAGCATGAGGTGGTTCTGTAACATCATCATCATCATGAATGGTTTTCCCATTAAAAGTAGTATTCCCTACAATAACATACTACCTGAAGTCATGATAGACATAAGGTCCGTGTACTTTCAGGATAGTTGTTTTCTTGTCTGGAACCAAACCAAATCCCCAGTGGCAGATAAGAACCAAACACATGGCATCAGCTCAATATGTTCACAAAACGATGGAAATTCACAAATTCAAACACAAGTCTAAACAAGGTACAAAAAGAACAAGAGACAACAAGAACAAAACAAACAAGCAAACAAAAAAAACAATAACAAAAATAAAAATGGTGGAAATGAGAAAAATGTGCTGCAAGAAACAAACAAATGCATAATCATCCAATGTGCTGCAAATAGAGAAACAATGCAGAGCACAAAATGATGCAATCCGAGAAAACATCTGCAAATGAAAAACGCTGCATCACCAGTCACTACAATGCAAGTCCAGCCAGCGTTGTACAGTAACATATTTATAGACAACAGACTGATGTAAAATAGAGGCAATAAAAGTACCACGCTATGCTGTAACTTCAGTTCATTCCCACTGTAGTTTGAAATGCTCAGTCAGCTGTTCTCCGTCTCTCTCCATCCTGTGTGTCTTTGCATTGAGCTGTCCTGCTGACAGCGCCCCCTACAGGCTCAGAACACTTCCATCGTACTGCGTGGTTATGAAGCGTTTTTCATTTGCAGATGTTTTCTTAGTTTGTATGATTTGTATGTATATGTGCAGTGCATTGGATGGTTATGGATTTGTTTTTGTTTCTCGCAGTGTGTTTTTTTCCCTTGCATCACGTTCCTCTTTTTTTTTTTTCTCATTTTGACTCGTGTATGAGTTTGTGGATTTGCATTTCTGTACTTGCAGCTGTAAGCACTGGGCTGTTGCAGTGTGTTTGGCCTTTGTCGACCACCGTACTAACCTCTGGTCCGGATCACATACGACATTACAGACTCCTGAACCATGTGTCACAGCCTCTGTTTATTGTTTCTTTCCGCAGCTGCTTATACTCTGGGTTGTTGCCATCTTATACAGTCACTTTTTTTTTCAAACATCTGCTGTTGATGCCTCACTGGTCCACACATGCAGACATAATTATTTACTAAATGTGTGTCCTTCACCGGAAGCATAAAAACATGTTGCTGTAAATAAAGGGTTTTAATTTTCAGTGTTTCCACTTGTTTTGTACATACAAATTAAAAAAGAGTTTATTCAGATAGCGCTGTTTGCAGAAAGATTTCACAAATTGCTTTACAATTAAATCAGAAGTAAGACACAGGCAGTAAAAACAGTTACATTCACAGACACAGGCATAAAAATATAAAACCAAATGGTCATAAAACTACCCTGTCTAAACAAGAAGGTCTAAGTAGGGATGGGACTCGAGAACCGTAGCCTGGGAATGCCCATCCTAGTGACGTCACACCCAGGGCAGTGTGACTGCTAGTCTGGCAGAGCATGCTATCTACAGCTTTTGGTTTTCCGAAAAAACGGGAACCCCATCCTCATTTTCGGGAGCCAATCAACATTGAGCATCTCCAACGGCTCTGGGTAGAGACGTGTTCAAGGCAGTGACCTCGAGGAACTGCGACCGGAACCCCAGGATTGTAAACAGAAGGCTTCATTCATTGCAAGTATGGAGCAGCGGCTAGCCCTTGACACAGCCGTAGATATGGTGTTGAAAGATTTCAACCGGATTTCAACCAAGATTGGAAGACTTGCCATTTCTTCTCTGTTCGTCTTCTCGTCTTCTCTTGTGCTGTGCTACCTCTTCAGCTTCTCCTTCTTCTTCCTTCGTCTTCCTCTTCTTCCTCAAGCAGTTTTTGTCACGTCACATACGTCATAGGAAAGAGCGGTGTGATTGGTTTAAGCTTCGACACCACCTTTTCTGGCTTCGACCAGTAGCAAACTGAGGCATTTCAGGGAGGCGGGTCAACCACGCGCTTTGAGAAACAGTGGAGAAACATTGGAATGTCGTGACAACCAGGCAAAGAGAACCGGCTCTTTTTGAGAACCAGTTCCCAGGAGCTCAATTCCTTGGAATCATTTGTGTGCTCACTTAACGATTCTGTTTATTGATTCCACTTTTGTTGCACATACGTGAGGACGTCACACGTATACTGCATTGTCTTGGTTTAGACTGTAGTCAACATGGCATTAAGTATTGCTATGTTTCAGGTGTAAAGATGACACCAGGGCCTCTTACTTGTAACACTTGCAAAGCTTCCATTTGTTCATTTAGGGAAAATCTTTCCAATATGATCAAATATTTGTCCACACACGATGTAATTCATTTGAAGGAATCTCACGTGTTTGATGTGCGACTTATGAATCTAGAGGCAGAATGAACACCAGGGCGTTATCCAGGCCCAGTTCTAATGTCCTGCCTCCTCAAATAAAAGTTTCCAAAGGTAGGGAAAAGGAAAATAAGGTGCACAACAGTGGGAGACAAAGGGATTAGTAAAGCCTTTTAAGTTTCATTTTCACTTTCTACGGTCATATAGTGTTATCATTATTTATACTGTATATGTTACATTTTTTGTGCAGATATGGAAATATAAAAGACAGTTAATGCCAACAAAGCTGTTCGTACTCATTTATTCCCTCACCTAATGAGAACTGATGAAGAATCAGATCGATATGCAAAATCAATCATGGAATCGGAATTGTTAAATTCTTATCTTAACCCTTTCATGTATACTGGTCACTACAGTGGACAGTTATTCGACAGCTGCTCTCGTGTGTATTCATGAGTTTTGTTGTTGTAGTTCCATATCAGCCAACACAGTAGACGATGGTGCATCATCTCATACACTTCAACTCACACCATTACTGTAACTTTGCTGTTCTTTATAAATCTGATCTGCACTAACATGTTTGAGTGTAAATCAGTTGTTTGTTATTGTTATTAGACTGTAATTAACAGCTTTTTGAAAACAAGAAGGGTTTGGTTTTATTGTATAGCATCGACATGAAGTGGGTACCGACTAGTATTAGATTATCAGATTAGCTGCATGAAAAATGTTGTCATGACATATTTTTCACAGTTTATCAGTAAATATATGTTTTTTTGTGCCCAGCTGAGTGGACATTTTCATAACTTGCAAATACTTTTTTTGAATCTCATTGTTATTTTATACCTAAGGAGAAATAAGAACACTCAAAATGTTGATTAAGGTTCACATAATTCATGCATGGAAGAGTTAAATTGTTTTTTTTAAGAGTCCATTGACTTTAAGGTGGAAAGTGTCAATGATTAGATCTTGCATTATGAAAAAGTTTTCACCTCTTAACCTTTGTGGTGAACTTGCAGTGAGTTACAGATGATATTATTAGATGATATTATCTCCGTCTCTATTGGTGATTTTTGGGCTCAGACTTTGTGAAGCTCATGTCCTGCTGCATTTAGATGGATGTAGGGATTTCATCAACTGAAACAGGAGGATTTAATACAGTCTAAGAATAGGTGGTGGATGAAGGATAATGCTGAGGCTCTTGCAGTTTGGACTGATTTACTGGCTCTGATCACATGTTGCATTTTTAGGTTGAAGAATAGTTGGAGGATATCCATCAAATCTCTGTTCATCAGGGTAATTAGTAGAGGCAGAACAGAACAAAGTACTTTCACTCAAGGTACTGGGCTCACTGAAAGTTCTACTCGGATGAATATTTCTGTTCCTTCCTTTCGTTACATGTGCATCATTGTAGGGATGGGAATCGAGAACCGGTTCTTTTTGAGAATGATGACATCACACATATGCTGCATTGTTTTGGTCAGAACGTGGCCAACATGGCATTGAAGCAGACTAAAAAGATGACACCAGGTCCACTTGGAACACTGTCAAAGCTTAAATTTCTTCTAAAGGGTGGAATCCCTCCCATATGCTGAAACTTTTGTCCACGCAGCATGTGATTCATTTGATTCGGTACTTAGCACTTAGCGGTTTACCTAGCGGCAGGACGCCATCCGGGCCCAATTCTGGTTCCGGTGCGGGCAACAAACATCGTATCCCCTCAAATACAGGTTTCCGAAGACAGAGAAAAGGAAATGAGGTGCACAACAACGGGAGACGGGCCGAGTTGAACCGGTTCACGTAGTAGAAATGCGGCAATAGAGGAATTAGTAAAGCATCTTTAGCTTCACTTGCACTGTACCCCCCCCCCCCC
>JAQQZY010000020.1:29591091-29603364 GCA_030068375.1 Ostorhinchus rueppellii
TATTATAAGTAATGTTTTTAGATTCTCATTCTTATTTTCTGTACATTTTAAAGGTTGAACATCCTTTTCCTATTTTACGTATTATTTTATTTAATTTAGTTTAATGTACATCAGTGTGTCTCACTGAAAAAGTTCGTCATATGTTTGTGAGAACCATGTAACTGTGAGTTAGAGGTTTTTTTTCCCCTTAAAAAGGATACCTTTTTCTTTTTAATTAACTTTGTTTATTTTAAACACATTAATATTAATTAATATCATAAATAATAAATAAATAAAATGTTTTCAAAATTCATAAAACTGTGAACTTTGACCTACTGTTTATGTAGGTCATATCTGTTCTGGGTCACTGGCAATCTATAGACTCAGTTTGATATGAATTCAACCAATAGTTTTGCTGCTAATGACATTTGAAAGTTTGACCATTATAAGTAAATAAAGGGGAAAAAATGTAATTCATTAAAAATTTTAGCTTTGACCTACTTTTCCTTAAAGGAACAAACCACCAGTTTTGCATACAGAACTATGTTCTTCCCTGATCTTAGGTGAGTTGATACACACCTCTCTTATCTCTGTGTGTGCACTCAGTCACCCTGGCGCGCGGTGCTACTTTGTTAGCACTTAGCATAGCTCATTATTTCCAACCAGACCTAACAGACGTGAAGATAGAAGCAACCAAGCACTTCCATGTTACGTGAGTAGTTACATGACCCAAGTATGGTTGCACAAAATAAAACGTAGCGATTTTCTAAGCAGATAAAATGAACAACTATATTGTATGGAGGAATTACACTTGGGAGAACTTCGATGTTGGCACAGTAATATCAGTACTCCTGAAGAGAGGATTTTCCAGTGTACCAGGGCAATTGAGTTCACACACAGAGATAAGAGAGGTATGTATCAACTCATCTAAGATCAGGGGAGAAACATAGTTCAGTATGGAAACCCGGTGGTGTGTTCCTTTAAATGTAATCAGATCTATTCTGGCTCACTGGCAAGCTATAAACCTGATTTAGTGTGAATTCAACTTATAGTTTTGCTGCTAGAAAAAACAAACAAACCAAACCTAAACATGTACAGAAATATAAAGTTGCACAGAATGATTCCTTAACATTCAGCACTTATCAGATCTGTCACTGACTGTGTTAGGAGGCAAAATATGATCAGTGCTACACTTTATTATTTTTATTAACACTAACTGATGTTATATGTGACCCTGAGGTTAATCCTACTGTATTATATTTGGCCTTTCTACCCACACGTCTACATTCATTTATCACATCATCTTAGCTCTATGCTTTTGGTGCATAATGACCACGCAGCAAGGTATAGACCAGGGGTGTCAAACTCATGTCTTCCAGGGGCCGCATTCAGCCCAGTTGGATCTTAAATGGGCTGAACCAGTAAAGTAATGACATCAAAACCTATAAATGACGACAACTTTTTTTTTTTCTGTTTTAGTGCAATAAAGGACTTTAAATGATGACAATATTTACATTTGCAAACTATCCTTTAACAGAGAACATGTGAATAACCAGAAAAAAAGGAAATTCATAAGAAAAGTAAGTGATTTTTCACAATATTATGTGTCAACTTATCCTTTATACATACATGTGTATGATGCACAATGTTACACAAACATTTGGTAATAAGAAGAACATTGTAAGACGTTTGTGACTCGGAACAATTTCTCTTTCAGTTTCTCCTTTGCCCAGGTCATTGTTCTTCTTGGTAGTTCTTTGAGGTTCAACTGGACTTCAACTTTGCTTCAGAAGAGTAAAACTAGTCCAGTTGAACCTAGAACTTAGAAAAATGGACCTGTCACTGTTTATAGTTTATAATGCTATTATTTTAATTTTATTATTTTAGATCCTATTGGTCTGTATGTGGAACCTGAACTAAAATGAGTTTGACATCCTTGATTGTAAATATCAGCGGTGTAATGTTTGCACGTCACAAATTCCTCCCGTGGGCCCCATTGGACCTTTTGAGGGGCTGGTTTTGGCCCCTGGTCTGCATGTTTGAGACCCCTGGTTTAGACGCACTGTTTACTGTTTATAAATTGGAATGTAACATTGAACAGGTAGGAAAAAAGCTTGCCTGAGGCACTGGAAGTAAAAATGATCAAACTGAATAAAAAAAATAAATAAATAAAAGCATTTGTAGACTGAAGTATGTGAAAAATCAAAATAACTACTTGTAATTCTTTGTCACGTTATTGATGTAAGAGGCTGTGAAAGGCTGTGAGAGCTGAATATTTATTTCCATTCTACTAAAAAGATCCATGAATGTTTTTCTTCTTTTCTTCCCTTTTACACGTCTCCCAGTTATTGCTTTAGACTGACGGGTGGTGCAGTGGAATAAACTGTGGAGGTGGGAGCCTGGTTTCAGAGAGGAAAGGTGCTGCGACCCTCTCTGCTGTGTGTACGACCTCATATACCATCGGGTTGAAACATTTGCTGTAATATTGCACACCGGCAGTTTGTGCTCACGTTAGATTGTCTGACTCCGCAGACTGACATCATCAGCCCAAACCAGAGCAACTACACCAACAAGTAAACATAACCTCTGGCTCTGTGCATTTCTTCATCTTTCCTCACCCACGTCTCAGTCCTTAAGTAGCACACACCTGTAAAACAATCAGATTTGTATAACTCCAAGGCTGCGTTAGGGTCGGCATCGAGTGTTGTGTGTGTTCAGCACAAATAGGTTTCATAATTCCTCTGGTGTGTGTGTGTGTGTGTGTATTCAGTAATTGCAGCTCATCTCCTGTGAGGGGCTACATACTTCCAAACCTCAAGTAGATCCATGAACTCTGTGCAGTGGTGACCTTGAAACTTAGGGTCATACTGGTAAACAATTCTGTCTATCTGTGTAGAAACAGTGATAAATATGTATCTTGTTTGTGTTTGTTTTCTTCCCTCCTCCTCTCCCTTCCCCTGTAAGTGTTTTCTTGCACTTTCCAGGCTGGCCGGGTAAATAAGAAGCTATTTTCATTTTCCTGCTTGGAAAATAAAGCTTTAACCCATAAAGATCCAGTGCTACTTTGGTGACAGTTCACAAATTATTTTTTTCCTCTTTATTTAACCTTGCTGAAGTGATTTATCAGCATTTATTGTAATATTATCATCTTTATTTGCTCTTATTTCAAAGAAAATCAGGTATTTTCCTTTATTTAATTCACTGATCATGTAGATGTTTATAAAAGCTGATGTTAAAGTTGAGGGTTATTATATGAAAAACAGCGAAAATTGAAGAAAAAGGTTTTTTTTTAGTTTTTTTTTAATATAAAATATATCGCTAACTGAAAATAAACCAAGCGTCTCCATCCACTGTCATTGATCCAAATCCATTGGTTTTATTGGTGAATAAATTTTACAGATGATGACAGTGTTTCCATGGTAACTATGGAGCCTCTAAACATCCAAATGAGTCACATCTGATGACCATGAAAAGAGGGCAAACTGTATTTTACACCAATTATTTACATGGATTGATAGGATTAATGGATCAACAGGTGTTTAACGGTTTAGATCAGCAGATGAATTTGCTGGATGTTTGGGTCTTTATGGGTTAAATAAAAAAGAATGTCTTCAAATCTTGTCACACCACAAATGTTCTATTAAACACCTCACAATACAAATTTCAATGAATAAAAGAACTGAGGTGATGGCATTAGCTTTCAAAATCATGAAAAAATAGGATCTGTTCTCTTCTGTCAGGGGCCTGTCTCCTGAAGGTGCACAAACCAAGGCCACTCCATGGAAAAAAGGCTTTTTCTCGCTCCGCTGCTCCGACCTGAAACATGGAAGTTCTGTCTATTGGTTTTATTGGTCTTGTAGGGTTGTACATGTTATAGGCTACATTCAGTCTGCAGGCAAATCTGGCCCAAATCCGATTTTTCTGCCCACATGTGACCTGTATTTGATCTGTTAAAGACACTTTGAGCAGCACAAATCTGATTTTTTTAAATTCCGACCCAGGTCACTTTCACATGTGGTTCTAAATCCAATATGTATCTGATATTTTTCAATGCAACTTCAGCCTGAACGGCCAGGTCGCATTTATCAGACCTTTAAATCACTGAAATGTGACAAACGCCACAATTCTGCATCCCATAAGGAGGAGCAGCGGGAAAAATACATTTAGTTCTGTAAACACAGTGCATGCCTGCGTGGTCACATATTACATCAGGACTTCTTTTGTGCATTAGGGTCACATTGTTTGTTTGTTTTGTTTCAAGTAAAAGGAAAGAATACAATTCATGAATACAAAGAGCCAGAGCAGATACATAAAGTATTTTGTAAATTTATGAAAAAAAAAAACAAAAAACAAAAACACTTGTCAAATACATCAGCAATAAACAAAACAAATTAAATAAGTACTGCTTGAAAGGGAGTGGGAAGAAGAAAACTTATTAAAATCCCACCCCCTCTCCCATTTATACAACTTAACACATTAAATTAGCTTCCTTAATGATAAAGTTACATCTTTTCTGAGTCATACTAATGAAAAAAACAAGAGATTAGCAAAACTAATGTATATTATACATAACTATTAAAATGATAGCCTATACACCTTATAATACTATATATTTAACAATAGTCACATACCAACAATGGTAAAAAACAATGGCATTCTGTTTATATTCAAAACTGATAGAAGTCGCTTTTAAAGGAATAAACATGAAATTAAGTTAGTCTCCGTCACCCCCAGAGTTAGAACAGTGAAAAAAAAAAAAAAAGGTTAAAATCCATCCAGGCATTGTCCTGCTTTGGGAGCAAGCACTTTTAGCTTTAGCTTAGCACGGTTGCTGTAAAACCAATGGTGTCAGTTAGCATGTCCTCCAAAAAAAAATGACCAAGACATATACATTTTTTCCTAAATATATCTTGGGAGCCGTGTGTTCCGAAGGAGTGCAAATCATAATGCCAAATGGAACGAGGCTATTACCTGGGCAGACATTTACTTGGAACTACATTCGGCCTCATCACAGGTAAAGCACCACTAGATACAGTAGGCGCAAAGTTTTCACGCAGCATCCACGCCGGTGTATTTATGGAAGTCGGGGGTTTTCAAGTGCTCTGTGGGGTCACTTTTTTTGGAGGACATGCTAACTGACAGGACAATACCTGGATAGAGTTTAACTGTTTTTTTTTTTTTGTTTGTTTGTTTGTTTGTTTTCCACTGTTCTAACTCTGGGGGTGACCGAGACTGACTCAATTTTATGTTTGGGTGTTTTATTCCTTTAAAATGAAATACGGACAAGCACACAAAAAAATCGGATTTCACAAAAAAAAAAAAAATACAAATAGGGCATAAAGACCTGTTGTCTGAACGTCACACCAGCAAAGTCAGAATCCAAACTAGACCTAGAAGATTCTGACCTCCATGAAAATCCGCATTCTGATAAAATGCTGTGTGATGTTCTCCCTGGGTGTATAGGAAGAGTTCAGACGCAAAAACCGATAAACGCCATTCCTGCTGGTATTGACCTGACAGTACCACAGTACAGTTTACACCATTCTCTAACAAGTGGTAAAATCCGTTTTGTTGCAAACCCGACTAATCCTTCACATTTCACAGTCGAATATCACGTTTCACTGCTAAATCTGACAAATGCCATGCACTCTTTCCAGACAAATTCATCAGACAAATCAGCGCATCGAAATTTGATGATGGCATCCAGCAGGGCACCGCCCATGATCGCTCGCTTTGTGCGTGTTGTGCCATGATTTCAGAGCATAAATAGCTAAATTAAGTCATCAATAATGAGTAATTTTGATTAAATTAAATTATTGATTAAATTAATCAGACCGCGGCTGGGGGAGCAGTCACCCTGTCGCCCTCCTCTCCCCGCCACCGGAGGCATGGCACGCAGTGGGAACTAATTAGAGGAACTTAAGAAGTACAACTACATTCAAGCCTCACGTGTTTTCATTTAAAGAAACTGTATAAATGGACCTCAGATCTGATATTTACAAGACGGTAACTTAAAGAACGATTGCCTGATCACTTGTTACAATGAGCCCACCCCAGTGGCCATCAGTGGTATTGCAGCTTTAAGACTCGACCTCCACATTAGCTTTTTTTCCACGTTTTGGAGTCAAGGTCCTTGGACCCAACCAAAATCCAAAACACCAAAATAATGAAGAACAGTTTAATTACTCCCTCCAGAATTCAGACCCATTCATCATTCAGTAGTTCTTAGTCTGGTCATGTTTCAGCAATTATTTAAACTGGAGCATTTTGCCAACAAGGCCAGTGCATCTAAGGGCATTTTCATACTAGGTATCCGAGTCTGTGAGTATGTTGGACCCCAAAGTCCACTGAATTGTATCAATATGGATGCAAACGTTCTATGCATGAGTACTGTACCTGAGTCTAGCTGAGGTAGTCCTGGTCGCAGACTGAGTGGATTCCAGTACGGTACGTTGACTTGTGAAAACGATCTGCACCAAGACCAGACGTGACCTAATCATCACTCCAACAACAGAAGTGACCTAAGATGAAACCATAGACAGTGCTACTTCTATCATAGACGATACTACTATTGTCTCTTGAAAAAGGCTCAGATTCTAACGGCACAGGCTCACCTTATTGACCAAACCGCTCAATGATACATCAGGGACAACAAAGGTCGCTCTTCTACTCTTTACCTCAAACAAACTAACAGATAGAAAAGTTTGGCCTGTGAACAGAATAGCTGCTCGGTTGATGACGTAAGGGTTTGTCACTTCCACGTTTACTGGATAGCTACTGAATTCCTTCCACACTGCCACCAACTGTTTCAACCCTGTAACACCCACTCATTCTCGGGCACCTGCAGGAAAGGTGTGAGCCTTTCTAGGTACAGCACGGGTCTGGATACCCAGTCTGAAAACACCCAAAACCAGGGGTGTTGAACTCATTTTACTTCAGTTCCATATCCAGCCTAATATGGTATAAAGTGGGCAGGGCCAGGAAAACCATATCAATAATAGGATAAGAACTTTTGATTGAAAAAACGTAAAATTCCATCATAAAGATACTTACATCTACGAAATGTACTCGAACATAACATGAACAAATGTGAACCTAAAAATTCCTATGTGAAATAAGTGCGATGTTAACAATATTACACCTTAGTTTATCTTTTATACATGTGAGTTAGAGATCACAGTGGCTCTACAAATATGCAAAACGTTAAATAACAGGCAGAATATTATTAAAAATCCATATACTCTTCAAAGATTTCACGTTATTCACATTTTTTTGTAAAAGACCTGTCTGTAAATGTAAACTTTTTTTTTTTTTTTTTACACAAAACAAAGAGAAAAAAAATGTAGTTTTCATTATTTATGGATTATTATGATAGTATTTTACTGGTCTGAGGCACTTTATATTTAATTGTCCTGAAATTATTTTAACATCCTTGATTTTTAATATCTTCAGTGTCATTTTTGTATTTCACAAATTCATACCAGGGGCCAGATTAACCCTTTGATGGGCCGAATTTGGCCTCGGAGCTGCATGTTTGACACCTGTGCCCTAAACAAATGTGAACACAATGAAAAGATGAAGTTAAATATGAACATAATCTAGTTTATAACCCAGTCATAAATGAAAACTGTTTGACATTTTGGTCCAGATGTGCTCCTGTGTACAGTAGGACCTTATTAAATGTACAATTGACATGCTTCCACTGATGCCCTGATAAATTATGGATGGTGTCTCCTGCTCTGTATCATCAACTAAACACAAAAAACACATGTTCACTGTAGCCACCGTGCAAGTGCCAATATGAATATTTCACACTACAGATGCATCAAGCCCCTCAAAGATGATGACACTGACTATATTAAGCCATTGTGTGTGCCTCGGTACCTTTTAGGGATGTACTGTAGCATTAAATTTTAAAGGGGTGTCTCTCACAGTGTCCAGGTGATGGCTTATCAAGCTCATAGAGGGGAAACACTTGAGGCAGAGGTGTGATCTCTCTCTCAGCAAAGCTATTACAGGGTTCAGTGGGTATAAGCACGGCAACGCAGTGGGCGATAAGCAGGTGTATATACAGTAAATGTGTGCGCAGTGTGTGTCTGTGCCACACATTTATTCATGCAGCATTCAGTGTTTCTGTCAGCGGGCTTTCATTCGGTGAAATTTTGCCAACTACTCCGCTCCAGACTTCATATGACACAAGACATTTCCCCTATCGCAATCCGCTTTTATGGTCCGTTCTAAATCCTGAGTGGATGTATTCGTTGACATCAGGGAGTAGCTTCCCAAATATGTCACAGCGCCTAGATAATCTCTCTCCTGAGAGGCTTAAAAAACTTAAGATGACCCCAAAGAGCTGTAAAATGTCACACAGGACAGAATATGGTAAGAATTCTGCAGGAAACTGAAAAGCGTTCGCAGTAGCTCTGTAAGGTACGTCTGTGTTTAACACTAACTGCCTGTTTTATGTGTCTTAAAGTACACTGCACAGACTCTAACTGCCGTGCTTTCATTTTTTTTTTTTTCTACAGAAAGAAAGACACAGTAGGAATGGAAACGGCGACCTATTTTAAGACCACTGTGTAATTAATCATAAGCCAACAGCAAGCATTAAGAGAGGAGGAAATGTATGATAGCTCCCTCTGTGACTTTCCACCCTCCCTCTTCTTCTCTCATTCTCAGTCTGTCGCCTTTTATTTCGTTTTCTCTCATACATGTTTTAACCCTGTAAAGCCTGAAATATTAAATTATTGACAGAAAATACCAGTTCTTTTGAAACTGGAGCTTTTATTGGGGGCACTTTACACAATAATGCTCCGGGATGAAAAAATGCAAAATATTTCATCAGATGTCCATATCGTTTAGAACAGGGGTCTCAGACTCATTTTCTTTTAGGGGCCACATTCAGCCCAATTTGATCTCAAGTGGGTCACACCAGTAAAATAATAGTATAATAACCTGTAAATAATGACAACTCTAAAGTTTTGTCTTTGTTTTAGTGCAAAAAAAACCCCATTAAATTATTAAAATACTTACTTTTATAAACTATCCAAACAAAAAAAATGTGAAAAACCACAAACAAACAAAAAAAGAAGTTTCTTAAGAAAAGTGCAACTTTAACAATGTTGTACCTCAACTTATCATTTCTACATGTGCATCATGGATCGGATCCACAAAGACACTAAACACTTAGTAACAGGTAGAAAATTGTTCAAATGGTATTTAATTTTCTTTAGACATTTCAGGTTGTTCATATTAGTTCATGTTATTCACCTTTTATTGTTACAGAATAGTTTGTAAATGTAAATATTTTCATAATTTAATGTTATTTTTTGCACTAAAATGAAGACAAAAATTTGAAGTTGTCATTATTTATAGGCATAGTGTCTTATTGTTTTCACGTCAAACCAAGAAGTAAATATGGAGTCATTATTTTTTGAAGGTTTTTATGCGATTACTTTACTTCAGATCATATTGGTTTGTATGTGGAACCTGAACAGCCTTGACTCTGGAATTTTTGGACTTTGCAAATTCATCTCATGGGCCACATTGGAACCTTTGGCGGGTTGCATTTGGCCCCCGGGCCACATGTTTGAGACCCCTGGTTTAGATGGAAACAGTGTTTTGGGGGTTGAAAATGCAAAAAAAGTGAAACCACCCTTCAGAGTAGAAATCTTAAAAACGCTCTAGCCTCGTGTCACAGTGTAAAGGATGAAAAGTGCAAAACTGCGTTTCTCGTCTCATAGAAATGATGTGAAAAGCAAGTGACAGGACCAGAAAAACAAGTAAACAACATGTGGAGCCTTGTGCCAGAGGTTCAACTTGCCCTTGCCCCCCCAGTGGATTATCAGTGTATTGCATGTATCTAATTGTATACATCAGGATTTTGAAGAAAAAAAAAATATCACACTGATCATGTAGAGAGTTTCAAAACTTATGTATCAAATATGACACATTCGGCATTACAGGGTTAAGCTAAATCTGACTTCCTCCCTTCTTTCTACACTCTTTCTCTCTCACTCATACTTTTTCAAATCTATTTTCACCTGCCTAATTTTTAGATCAGCATCTTTGAAAACACCAACTCTCCTAATTAAGACAACAGCAAAATGTCATCCACTGGAAAAAAAAAACAAAACACACCCACACACACTGATGTGAATCTTGAAACATTAGAACCAGTCGTATGTCTTTTTAAGATGCCTGTTGTTATTTGCTCCTACAAGCACGACGCAGATTATGCACAGAGCCGAACGCTGATAGCCAATTCCTATTTGCTGTGTCAGTTCTCTACAGTGTGCATATGATTTCAGTCCTGTGTCTTTAGGCGACTGTTTGAGGACAGATGGGGAAGAACACCAACTCATTTGTGTGTAATAAGTCGTTACTAATTGTCTGCAGATTGGATCAATGTCCTCTTGTGCTCCAGCTACACAAGTCAGCTCTCAGTCTGCAGCACAGCCGTCATCTATCACCGCTTGTACAAAAGTCCTCTTCATCTCGTTATTAGGGCAGTTTTGCTGGAAGTTGTCAAGCTCTGTCGATAAATGGTTTCAAATGGCGTTTATGGAGAAAAATGTATTGGGATATTAAACACATGCAAGCCCACACACACACACATACAATGGATACAGAGTGTGATTGACTGGGGAAATGGCCGTGTGAATTTCACCTCTGGATACTGAAGTCTTTTTTTGCTAAGGCTAGTGGATGACCTGGCCCTTAGCTGTCAGACACACTGAGTGCACCACTGCCTTCTCCTCTGCAGCAGATACATGTCCGCCTGGGCTGCAATTCAAAGCAGAGAATCATATGTGTAGCTGAGGTTTAAACCCAAACCTGCATAAAAACTTCCTTAGGTATACGGCAAAGGGAGTTTCAGGTCTGCAGAACATAACTCCAGTCATCCTCTATTTCTTTATTTAGCTTCAGTTTCAAATCTTTTTCAGACTCATGTTCTTCTGCGTCCAGTTCGCTAGACTTTTAGAGCACACACCATATATATTCTATTTCATTCTCAGGAAAAAGGCACCATGGTCTTTCAACAAAGACAGCAAATTTCACACTGGATTACTACCCCAACCACTTACAGCTGAAGGTGATGTAAGGATTTTTTTTTATAAAAGCACTTAGCTCCAAAAGCATGTTCTCTAAATGTATACGGTTGTGATATTTTCAGTGTGTCATCTAAAGTAAATAAAGCCCAACTTTGAATCCAAACCAGCTTTCAGATTACACTGGAAAATGTACCTGTGAACAGCAGAAATGAAAGAAAACTGCCATCTTAGATCCTACTCAACCTGCTAGCAGTAACAGGGACTACATTTGACTGTTGCTGCTTTTGTCATTAATAGAATAAAGAGAATAGACAGATATTCTGAATGGGTGTTATACATGAGAAAAGATTGTTCCTATCACTTATAAAACATCAGTGTATTTTCCTTATCTTAACCCATGAGGACCCACTGGGACATATGTGTCACTTCCAAAATGATGTTTGTTTGTTTTTTTATGTTTAACCGTCTTTAAGTGCTTTAACACCAGTTATTGTGATGTTTTCTTCTGTATATTGGGGTTTTCTTTTGGTGAAAATCAGGTATTTTTCAACATTTAATTTACTAATCCTGTCGATATTCATAAAAGCTCAGAGAAAGGAAGAATAATGTTTGGGTCTTTAAGGGTTAAAGCTGCAGTTTTTTTTTTGTTTGTTTTTTGGGGTTTTTTTTAGCATTACTGGGCAAAAAAATCCCTAATTTCTTTTCAGCTTATTGTAATTTTATGTGATGCGAGAGTACATGTGATGTCGGCATCTACTCCCTGTCTGTTTTTTCAGGCTGTGGAAGATCTGCCGTTAATATGATTAACCCTTTCATGCATGAGCTTAGTCAAAACACTTTCCTGAGTGTTTTTATTTCGCTTCAGGCATGAAAAAAAAAAAAAATGACTGAAATTTTTTATGAACCTATTTTTGATGGAGTTACAAAAATGTCCACTCAGCTGGACACCATGCTTTTAATTTTTGAAGAAAAGAAACGTGTATTTAAAATGTAATATCAGAAAGTGATATACTGTTTGAAAACTATTATTATTATTATTTAAGGCAGCTAATGTATTGTTTTCTCACATTTGATCATACTCTAATACTAGTTATTACTCACTTCATGGAGATAATGATTTTTTTTTTATTTCAAAGTGATTTCACTGTTCTACAATTTCTTATAAAATATCTGCTTCAGACATTAAATGTGTTAAATCTTACATAGTTTAATAAGATGAATCAGAAAACAAATGACCAAA
>JAQQZY010000020.1:29622102-29632271 GCA_030068375.1 Ostorhinchus rueppellii
CCTTCAAAATAAAAGCAGTGCTGTTGTATTGGTTGCATCTATTACAATGATTTACATTTGGATTGAGTTTTAATTTGGCAGTGACCTCATGGGGGCCAGCCATCGGGCCACATGTGGCCGACAGGCTGTACAATGCACAGATCTGAAGTAGAGTATGTAAAAATGAGAGGAAACATCAGATTAGCTGCATTAAAATATTCAAGTATATCACTTTCTGATATGGTTTCAAAAATTTAACACATGGTGTCATGGTACAAAACAGAACCCAGAAGCAAGACCAGAGACAGGAATAAGGTTTTAAGAGGTTTACTGGTGAATGGGTGTTCAGTACAATAAACCAAGATACACAGGAAATGTTCACAGTTCTCTTTGTCACACACGAGTGTGCACTGATCCACACGTCCGAGTCCAATACGGTCCAAGGTCCGGTCCCGTTGGGGGCGACGAGGAGCAGGGGGGGGTCGACGTCAGGGGGGGGTCGACGGGCAGGAGACGTGGTCCAAGGGCGGAAGGCGGTTCGGGATCCGGGGTGAAGGCAGACAGGAGACGAGGTCCACAGCCAGAAGGCGGGTTGGGTTCCGGGGCGGCAACAGGCTGAAGACGTGGTCCAGGGACAAAGGGCAGGTCAAACCAGGGACAAACAGGTGTACCAGGGAGCAGGCAGGAATCGTAGTCAGACTGAACAGGATCAAAGGCAGGAGACAGAAACCGAGGACTGAAACTGGTCAAACACTGAACAGCTGAACCGGAAACCGTGCTGGTAAGTCGTGCTGGGTGTCTAACAAACTGGCACCAGGGAAGAGTCCGAGGGAAGAATATAAAGGGGACATAATGAGAAGCAGCTGAGCACCCAGGTGAGCGGAGTTAACTAATCAGGTGAAAGTTCAGGAGCAGCAAAGGAAAGGACAGGACAGATTTAAAGGACACCAACCCTTCACCAGAGGATAGACCCCACAACCAAGAGGTAGAGATATGACACATGGTGGACATGTTTGTAACTCCATAAAAAATAGTTTCATTCAAAAAATGTCAATCACATTTTTTTTTCATGCCTAAAGAGGAATAAAAACACTAAGGACAAAAAACTTCACCAAGGTTTTCGTAATTCATGCAACAATTTGCTTTAACAAATACATATTTGTTAAAGCAATTAGAAGTGAATTCAATCTAAACTATTAATATTCAACTCCTACACACTGAGCAATGAGGTCTTCTGCAGCAAGGATGTGTTTTGAAGGTTAAGATATGTGTTTGTTTTCCATTTATATTGTGTCTGTCTGTCTTTTTTGATTTATTTATTTTTTTGTAGTCTCTAAAAGTGAAATCTCATTCCTCTTGACAACATTTGCTATTTCTGCTCAGTTCAGATGTGGTTTGTTTTGGTAGAAACGCATTAACCTTTCTCTGTTTATCTCTGAACACAGGTCAGCAAATCACAATGATTCTAAATAGAGCTGGAGTGAGGAAAATAATTTATGGTTGACTGCAGTTTGCTCTTCAGAAAGCTCTCAATCAGCGTCTTCAGTCATTCAGCCAAGTTATATAAATTAAAAAGCGCGGGCAGGTAAATAATTTCTGGCAAACTAGAAAAACAATTCACAGCTTTTCATGTGCATGTGAATAGATACAAACAATTGCTGTTGGCGTTTTACTGCATGGCTTTTTGCAGAAAAACAAATTGATTTTTAAGGGAGGTTTGCCGTCTGGATTTCAATTTCAGAACGTCTTATGGGGTCAGATCACGATAAAATGAGGAAATGACTGTGATCACACTACTTCCTGCCTTTTCACCTCCGTCTTTCCTCCGCATTCATGCTTCCCTTGGTACCACTGTGGATTCTGCTTCTCTATTACTCTTCGACGTTTTGTGTGATGAATTAAAGATGACATGTTTCAGAGTTTGACTCACTTTTTTTCTCCTCTTCTTTATTCCTCCCGCTCCAAAACGATCAAAAAAAAATGTCGGAAGAGGTTAAAAAACGAGCCATATGCGCAAAGTCTCTTCATTATCTGACAGACTGGAGTAAAATTCAGTCTGTTTTACAGGTGGTTTAGAAAACTCCCAGGTTAATTTTAGCTAAATAAATTGGAAAGCAGCCTCCTGTAACTGAGCGAGTGTTGTTCTCAGTTTAGTTTCTCTGCTCGACAGGAGGCACAGGTTATTATATTATTATTTATTTTATTTTACTGATTAGATCTAATGTTTTTCCTCCTCCTCCCTCTTTCTCCACATCCCTGCTGTTCACTTTCTATCTTTTTTTTTATGATGTGCTTTTATTTTCTGAACTCCGTGTTCATCTTACACCCTCTCGTCACTTTTCACTCCCCTTCTCCTCATTTTTCTTCTCTTTTATCATCCACTATTTTCTCTGCCCTTGTGTCAGTCCTCTGTCATCTCTCTTCCCCCTCACTTGTGCCAGCTCTCTTCTCCCCTCACTGCCCTCCTCTTTTCTGCCCCTCACCCCTCCAGCGTGTTGCTCTTTGGCAAGATCTCCAGTTGCACCGCATTGAAATTGCTCTGCAGTGCAGAGATTGGGGTGAAAACAGGCCCGCAGCCCCCACAGCATCTCTCCCGAATAACACATTTCATTTCCTGCCACACTTCCTCACTCCTCCACAACCCGTAACCCCACCCCCCCTTTCTCCAGCTCTGTGCATCCGCCTCTTTTCTCTCACTTGCTCTGCGTTTTGCTGTCAAAGGCCAATACAATTATTCATACAGAAATGCCTCTGTAGTCATGCATAAAATGAAACTTATTCAAGCTCACACGCTCACTCACCTGCATGCTCGAATTGCCAAATACGCTCACAAGGGGTGAGAAAACACATTCTCTTTCTACTTTTGACACTTCTTTTTGCACACGTCTGGCATCCCACACATACATACAGCTGTTTAGAAACACTTTAAAATATGTATCCAAGAATATACGAAGAAGCATGCATCACTCATGTTTAAAGAGGCTTGGAGACACCCCGCCCCCCACCCGTGGGACTTGGTATTAACTAATTCATCCACTGGGACACACTCATCTCACATCAGCTCTTATGATTGAGCCTGAAAGATTCATGAGGCCGGGGCTATTAATATCACAGGCCCCTAACCCGCCCTTATCAGCTTGACCACAGATCTGAGCGGCGAGGTCGAAAAGGAAATGGGAAGGACCGGCTCTGACCAGAATAATGGCTGTTTCATTGTACATACACACATATTTGTCAGTAGATTTACAGAATGTCTGGTGATTTAGGGTGAATTGAGGCTCAAGGTCAAAAAATGGTGTGGTCATGGTGTGATATTGTGCGGGGTAAAGCCAGAAATATGACTGAAAGTGCAAAAGTGTAAGGCTGAGAGAGAAAGGCGGGCAACCTGTGGATAAATAGATTCCCAGTGAATTGCAAGGGTGTGTAGAAGAAGACAGATGGAAAGGGCCGGTGCTGCCACGCTGCTCCCCTCAGGACATCCCATTTATTCCTTCATTAATGTTGAAATGGATTTATGTGTTTGGCTCCAAATCCTCCAAGTTCTAGCAGTTAGGTCAATATGTTGTGGAGTTTTACTATTTTTTTTCCTTGGCTTCTCCTTTTTCCTGCACTGGCCAAGTAAGTGTAAGACGGTACTATTGCAATACCGATCTGGCTTGTATCGAAAGTTCAGATGAAATATTTCTACTTTTCAGTGGAAAAAAGCATCTGCAGGAGTATAATGGTCTGGTCTTTGCGAACCTTTGTGTTGTGACTAAACAGTATGAGCAGCAGACAGCCATGCTTCTGTTTTTTTCTTTTAGCAGTAGCAGGTCCTTACAGCAGCGTTTGAATGTACTCTATGTACTCAGGGCACCTTAGGGTCTGTCAGTGAAAACAATAATGAAAGCTGGATCATTCAAGCTTTAATACCCCACCCCCCAAAGGAGAGGCAAGGGGAACTGTTTTTGGTTCAGTTTCTTTGTTTGTTTGTTTGTTCTTTTCTTTGTTTGTAAACACTCTAACAGCAAAACTGTTGGTTGAATTCATACTAAATTGGGTTTATAAATAGCCAGTGACCCAGAATAGATGTGGTTACATTTCGGGAAAAGTAAATCAAAGTTCAAAAGATTTATGAATTTTTAAAAAACTTTTTTTTCCCCCCATTTACTTCTAATGGGCGACATTTCACATGTCTATAAAAACATCGATTGTTTCAATTTACATCAAACTTAAGCACAAATATAGAGGCAACTGACATCAGCACATACATACACTGTAAAAGTAAAACTTGAATCAACTTAAAAATTTGTCTTCAGGAAGTCACACATACAAAAAAAAAAAAAAATAGTTGAGTGAACCAAATACAATTATATTGAATGTAATTTGATGTAATTTAATTTGGTTCACTCAACTATTTTTTTTTTCATGTGTGACTTATTGAAGAAAATTTTTTAAGTTGATTCAAGTTTTACTTTTTACAGTGTAGACATGATGACATCAGCTGGATTGATGCCAAAATAAGCTACAATAAGTGCAAGGGGTGGGGTTTGTTGTGCTTAGAACCACTTGTTTTTATCTTTTTTTGTTTTGTTTTTTTTATTTTTGTTTTGAAGAAAAACATAACACAAATACATATGATAACAAAACAAACAAGCAGCAGGGGGAGAGTTCAACATTCCATCAGCACCGAGCCCACACATATAGCTATATGCACATACAGACGTATTAGTTTTTACTTTTGCAGTAAAGTTAGAGGTGTCATTGAAATCACACAAAATCCGGCCTTACCTTTAAAACATATGTGAGCCATTTTGACCAATTTTCAGTAAAAATATCAGTTTTACATCTCAATTTAAATGTGTTTCTCTCCATAACATATATATTACTGTGATGTCTGGTTACTGGGATGTGAACCTAAATGCAGAGTCAGAGACTGAGGTTAAGGTTAAAACAATAATACAGTTTATTGAAAAGTGCAAATAAGATTTAGTCCAAAATCAGGTCTGGACAATCTGTACTTCAAGGGAGTGATCCAAGGGCATAGTGGGGAACAGGCCAGGGGTCGATAACCAGGTAATCAGTCCAATCATACAAAAGTACCGATAGGGGATAGGCAGGCACAAAGGTCCAAAAACAAAAATGCAGTCCAGGTCAACATAGGAGAAGGCAAACAGGCTCGGAAGGTCCAGGATGAAAAAATCAGGTTGAAACAGGCAGAGGTACCAACAGACAAACAGACCAGGCTTAGGAAACCCAAAATACCAAAACGGGTCAAGAACAAGACAGGGGAGACAGGAAACACTAGTTGATGACTAACAAAAAAAAGTAGACAACAAAGTCACACAGGACACAGCAAACATAGGACTTATATTCACACAGGAGGGAGAGATAATCAGACACAGGTGCAACGTATTAGGGCGGGGACAGGTAATCACAGAAGTGGGAAAACAGGGAATAGGAAGTCAAGACACCAGACATGAACCAGGAGGGAAAAATGCCAAAATAAAACAGGAAGTGAACAGAAAGCATACAAACACTAATGTCCGGTAGCAGACATGACAATTATACACTACATCAATCCAGTCATTTATAGTAGATATGTCTGTTTTCAACCATTTTCTGGTCAGAGCCTTCTTACTGACTACTAGGAGTAATCTCAATACCCATTTATCTCTCTTAGTACATTAGAGGTCTTCAAAGTCATTGAGGTACATTGTTTTAAAGTCATAATATATTTTATTGTTTTTACCACTACATACACATACACATTCTGCTGAGCCACCTTTAGCTTTAATTAGGGGATACAGTGACTGTGGTGACATTCATGCTACTATTTCGTCCCTTGAGAATCAGCTGCTTCTATGTCCACTTTTCCTCATTTTGAGAAAACAGAGTTTGAAAATGCCCCCTGTCTGATCTGTGATATTTACAGAGTTATCAATCCTCTTTTGTGTGGAATAGTGTAACTGTGGAAGGTACCCGGAACATATTATTAACATGTTCTAAATCTCCATAGGCTTAGAGATCGAAGAAGTTAAAAATGGACACAGAACTTTCTGATTCAGAGGTATGGAAGTGTCCCCTGGTCAACAAGCTCTATGTCCAACATACGACCTGGTGCCTTTACAGGTTTCACTTATGATCTAAATCAGGAAGTTCTATGTCCACCAAAAAAGTTATGAACAAACTAAGAACGTTTTAGTCAATGATTACATGTGTTTTATACTGATTTTATACTTTCAGAAGGGATCAGAATAGAAGGTTTTTTCTGAGGAGTTCTCATTTTGTGCTTTTCATGAGCTCCACGGCAGAGGTGACAATCCCAGCTCCATAAAGTAAAAGTCCTGCCGTTTTTTGGTTCTACCTGCTCACTTAACTCATTATCCATCTACCTGGTGTAGGAGTTGTGCTCATCCAAATGGGCTGCTTCAGTGAATGGTTGGAACAAATACATGGCAGGACTTTTACTTTATGGAGCTGGGATTGCCACCGCTGCTCCATGGCCATTTTTTGAGTGAATGTCACATGATCCAGGTCTGGCCCCTGATTGGCTCCTTGGACGCCGAACTACCTGATTTGAAATGAGCGCCACACGGGACATAAAACTAAATGTTTTTAGGTGTGAGTGTGTGTGGATGTTTAGCTTTGAGCGGAGCACTTTGGGACATAAACTTAAATGTTTTTAAGATTGTCCTGATATGTTTAACTCCATTTCTGCAAAAAGTGGACGTAGAACCAGCTGATTCTCAAAGGACAATTAATGTCATTTATTTTCATCCATAGTTGCATTATTTTTATTATTATTATTATTATTTTATTTTTTTTTTTACAATCTGACCCTGATTAATCCTGTTGTTGTCATTTTGGAATATGTCTGCGTCATCATGGAAGACAAGATCCACTGCTCATTCAGTTTATTCAGGTTCATCTGACCTCATTTTATGGACACATAACATTACTGAACCTAGACCTGACCTGGAACATGGGTCGATCTGGACTCATTGGACCATGTGACCTTTTTCCATTTCAATGTAACTCAGTGCAATTGTATGCTTTCAATCAAAATGATGGTGGTTTAAGAGTTGAAAAGGTATTCACTGCACCACATAGGAGATTTTAATGTTGAAATGTTACGTACTCGACATTTAAGCTTTGAGCTTTCACTAAAGACGCTCTAATTATCAGTTTCCATTCCCAAGTAAGACTGCAGGGCACGGTTCAACAAGTGAAGAATTGAGTTCATTAGAAACAAAAGTTGAATAAAAACACTTTTAGAATGGATGCATTCAATACTCTCAAACAGTTAAGTGGATTTGCTAGAAAAAAAAAAAAAAACATCTACATGGTTGTGTTGAATGTCCAGCAAGAATATTTTACAGTTAATAAAGCTTCATTTTTTGCTGTAATTTCAGGGTTTTCCCAGAGAAGATGGTGATCAATCACCTGTTACAATATCATTTTATGATCACTAGAATACAACAGCTGCAGTCGAAGAGTCATACAACAGCCAATGACTCAGCTCTGTGACATAACAATCTGGCTGACGTTGTGCACATCTTTTGCGTGATTGATGACCGGCAGTTTGTCACAGTTTGTAAGCTGCTGAAGACCTTTTAAAAAGCTATGATTGGCTGGCACAGCCGGTCCTCCTATGCCTCATTAATTCATCCACACCACTGGATTCTTCAATCAGCATTACGATTGGCTGAAACCCCACCCGCAGTGTCACCCCAGTCCTGCCACATGGGGTACCCAAGTGCTGATTGAAGCTGCTTGGTCTGATATGGGACACAAACAAGAGAAACACACACAAACACACACGCATGTAAAATATATAAATCTATTTTAATAAATGGAGGATGTAACCTACATGCATACAATTCCACAACAGATGTATACAAATGGAATCACATGAACGCATTATTACACATTCACAACCCCGGGTGTGTAAGTGTGCAGTTCAACTCTGCTTACACAAGATAAGACATGGCTGAATGGCATAATTTCCCCATTTTCAATCAGCATGGACACTCCTTCCTCTCCAAACTCCTCAGGACAATGAGAAACAAAGGACAAATGGTTGCAGACTTGAATGAGAATGAGCTGCAGGGCTTTGTATGCATGTGTGTGTGTGTGTTCGTGTGTGTTCATGCGAGTTCTGAATGCAGTATCTCTCTCTATGGTATAAACACACCTGCAGATTAATGAGCTGCTGGCCAAGTTGCTAGGACTCCTCTCTCTCTCACTCTTTTTATCCAACACACACTCACAAATATCCCACTTTCACTCTCCTCTTGTCTCATATACACACACTGACTCACATGTCACCCACAGTTGCCTCATCTTTACAGCTCTTCTTTGTAATTTACTCGTCAGCCGAAGTGTCGAGTATAGTCAATGAATATGCATGCGTGCGGCCGATATGTATTCGGTGTAGCGGTTGTGTGTTGCTGTGTTTGTGCTGTGCCAGGCTGGATGAGAGCAGTGACTTTGTATAGTCTAGGTGACAGCTGTAGGAGGAAGTGGAGCATATAAAGGCTGGCCACGTACAAAGCGGGACAAATTGATTTCCCATGAAGACCAGGAACTGGTTTATCTACAGGGCTATTGTGGTGGGTTATAGGATATTCATGTGAAAGTGACAGAACCAAAAAATATATTGACACATGCAGTCAGTCGGGTGTGTATATATATAGACTTGACAGACTTGATTAATTCAGTAATCCCAAACTGCTGCTGAGTGATAAAGTGCATTGTCATCATCCTCATCATAGTCCAAGTTTGCATGCTAAACTAAAAAGACTGCTTAAAATGCAATGAATAAGATTAATGAATGTATTTACATGCCACCTGCATTCACAGTTAGCCTGCAAACATGTGACCGGTCTGGTGTTAGCACTGGTACACGGGCCATGCATTCAGGAATTCGGTCCCAGTTAGCTGTCAGCGACCCTTCAATAAATGCATGTCAATAGGTCGGATCGCATGACAGCCGAGTTATGAGAGAAGAGGGAAGAAAATATGGTGGCAATAAAGAAGAACAGCACCTCTGTTATGTGGAATTATTTTGGATTTACTTAGATGTTACTGTGTTAAACATGTTGAAAAGTTATGGCAGGGACATGATCACAAACAGAGCAAGGGGAAGTTTTTTTTTACAATTACAGTTAAATCTCAAGTAAATTTGCCATCATGAAAGCAGGGACGCTCCAATCTATGTTTTAGCAATTTTGATCTGATCCGATATATTAATTTGGCTATTTCCCAATATTTTTTCTGATACTTAAGTAGACTACAGAGAAAAATTTTAGGAATATAAAAAAATGCATTACCTAAGAAAAAGCACGCTCAGTCTGTCGCTGCTGCTCTGCTCATGCGCTGTGACTGAACCAACTTGCCTTACACACTTTTCTTAAACTGTCACTTTTTTTGTCTTTATAGTTGTCTTTTGTAGTGTTCTTATTTTTTTTTTTAGTTTTGTGACCTGAAGTAGACGAAATCGAGTCGAAACGTCGTTACCGAACGCTTTTTTCCTTTTTACTGTGTCTTTGTCTTATATTTTTTTCTTGTCTTTTCTTTTCTTTTCTTTTCTTTTCTTTTACTTTGCATGCCATCCTTAGTTTTTGTATATAAAAAAGAAAAAAAAGGAGGAAAAAATAGAACAAAAATTTAAAAAATAGAGAAAAAAAAAAGAATTCAAAATCAATATCAGTCGCTTAATACAAAGAGTATAGGAGCCACTATGGCCTTTAAGTCGGGGGGGGTCAGCCCCGAAGTATGGGGGTCTACCCAGGTGATGTCACTTATGCCGCATTTCCACTATGTTGTACCGGCTCGACTCTACTCAGTTTGGCCTTTTTGTGTTTCCATTACGAAAAAGGACCTGGAATCTGGTACCTGGTTCTACTTTTTTTGTGACGCCTCCGCCGAGGTTCCAAAATATTAGAACCGATACAAAAACGTGATGTAGGAACACTGCAGACCACTGATTGGTCAGACAGTTTTCTCTGTGACCCGTCATTTTACAAAATACAGATGCAGAAGTAGACAGTAAATGTAGCAGCACATTAATCTGCATAACAACCCAAAACTACACCACGGTCGGTCGAAGAGATTCAGTCTTATGGTCCATTTCCACTGCACGTTGTCGTAACGGCTCTACTCGGCTCGGTTCGACTCTACCCCAATATGGCCCTTTTCCACTGGGG
>JAQQZY010000020.1:29709817-29720854 GCA_030068375.1 Ostorhinchus rueppellii
AAAAGTACAGATACTGCATTTTAGTACTTAAGTACAGTACTTAAGTGGTTCTACTTCATTACTATACATCTCTGGTCTTAATGGTCAAAGGCTTGGAACAAAAAAAAAAACCTATCTGTGGTGGAGCGTTACGTGTGAGGTTACAGTACAGATTTACCACAAGTGACACTCGTGAAGCAGCAAAAGGATGAAGAACATTGTGATATTGGAAGAGCTCAGTGAGGACACAAGTGGATCTCTGAGTAGAACGATGTTACTAAACCATCCTTCAAAATGGTAACCTTATAGCTGAAGGCCTATAAAATAAAATAAAAAAATTCACAGTGGCTCTCACAAAGACCTGACCATAAAACATCAGAACACCTGTGGGCTGAAGAGAAAAATGGGTGCAAGATGGCCCTCAAACGTGACTCAATGCCATAACTTGTGTGATTGGTTGTGTTAAAAATAACTGTATCCCATTTAAGGGTTTGAGTTTCAGGAATTGTATTGATTCTGGTTGTCCATACTGATTCACTGCGATGCTATTACGAATATCTGTATGGGGGAAAAAAATGCTCGCAAACTTTAACAGCGTATTTTAAAACTGTCAGAGAATTTGATTTTTTTTTTTTTTTTTTTAAATACTTAAAACACCTGTATATATAATCTGCATTGTCCACTATTGGAGGTAATTGGGCCAAATGTTCAGAACAGTGACAGTCTGAATACATTTCGGCATATGTAAATTATGTGTTGTAGTGACAGACGGCCATAATCATAATAATGACATCTTGATTTGAGTAAGCATATTAGATAAGGATATTAGTCAGCTAATAGAATATAATTATGTCTTTATGGCATGTCTTTAACCGGCGCTGCCCTGCACCCAGATAAAACACTTCCATCTCATCACCAAATACAGCATTAAACCCTCCGAGATCTCATTGATGGTCATTAAGTTAATTCAGGCAAATAGCTTTAACAGATGGTTTGTCATCGCAGGTCACAGGTTTAAAGAACATACTTCTAAAGCCTGAGGCGCCGCGTCTTCTGAAACATCCAGCTCCATTCATGTATAAAGAGAAAGGTATTTCCCTCATGGTGTAAGGTGTTGCACCACCTGTGATGCACACTGTCACAAGTCCCCAGCATCCAGTCCACCTCTGACCCTAATCAGTCAATTACAATCACCAGCCTCTTTTCATCTTCTCCCACTTCCCCGTCAGCCTTGTTTTCCCTCGCTGTAATCCCGTGTAATGTCTTGTGTTATCAGTGCGGTTTGTCAGCTCCATGCTGTGTATTCCCTGCCTGATTTCTAATGCGCACAGCACATATTCTCTGTTTGTCAGCTCATCAGCATCCCGCAGGCCTGATTAGGAGAAAACAGCACCTTGTTTTCATACAAGTGAAAAAGGGGTGAGACAGTCAGCTGATGAGAAGATGGGGTGTGATGGTGAGATTTAATGGGAAGAGTAGGACTCACCACTGTTAGTGTTACTGATTTGACATCACCCCTGATTTTCAATATATTTAAGCAAATTGCTGAAGATATTTATCTTTAACGGAGCCTTGTAGTCAGCTAAAGCCCAGCTTGAAGTTGGAAAAAACAGCAACTCAGACTGATGAAGTGCTCAGGGGTTTTACCTCATGTTCAGAATAAATATGCACCGTATACATTCTGCTTTTTTCATATGTTTCCTTTTTTATCAAGTGTGTTGCATTTTTAACTCAGAGACAAGCTAAGCAGAAGTTCTCTCAGAAAGACTGTCTCCTTGCACAGGTTTTCTAAGTCAAAACCATTTCCTCTTATCTCTAACAATCTCCAGCTGATTTCCATCATCATCCAATCACAATCTGGCACATTCCATATCAGCCAATCACATGCAAGGTGTCCAGCTGTGTTCCCTCATACCACATTCAGTCATTCAGATATCCTTTCGGTTTGGTAGCAATTTGCACCCCCTCCTCCAGCCCTTCCCCTCCTCAGCTTTGCCATTCGGTCCTAGATTAGCTCTGTGAAGCTCCATCCGTCTCCATCACTAACACCAGTGTCGAGGCTCCAGGGGAGTTTTCGTCTTCAACTGTAACTCCTCATTCATACGATCACTTCAAATGCTGATCCTCCCGCCGGGGTCTGAGGAACCAACACCTACTCCTGTGTTTCAGTGTGAAGATACTGCAAAGACTCTCATTTTTCTTCATTTCAAGTCTCTCCTCAGCAAACTACATCTGTAAAAGAACAATAACAAAGATGTCACATGCAGCACCGTGTTATACTGAAGTAAACCTGGAGGATACGAGTCCCACTTCAGAGATTTGATCTGGACTGATCCACATTCCAAAACTTCTGATCCAACACAAATGTGGCTGCAGAGTTAGTTGGTTAGTTAGGAGTGCAGGTAGTGTAGAGTTTGATAGCAGTACTTCTTCAGACTCGGACTCCGTTTTATTGTCATTCAATCACCAGACAAACCAGATTATCAGAACAAAACTCAGTTTCCCAGGTCTCGGTGTGCATGTGTGGCACACAGCCATTGTTGAGTTGGTATGCCAACATGTTTATTATGATTTTTTTTTTTTTTTTTTTTTTTATAACTGAGTTGGTGTAGTTCATGTGCAGGGTGTTGGATTTCTTGTGTTTTATGATGGAGCAAAAGGTAGATTTACGTGAATAAGGTGTTGCCCAGTAGTGTGCATTGTCTGGCTCCAGCCAGCAGAGGGTGTGTTCGCTACACCGCGTGTACAGGGAATAGGGGAGGTCTCGCGGAGTGCCATCTGAGAACGAGATTACACACGAGTTCAAATGAATGTGGTGAACGTTGAAATTAATAAATAAATGTTTTTGCTCTTTACAGGTAACGAGAGAAAGTTGAAAGCATATATGTGATGTATGAATGTGTTTTATAGTATTTTGTGATCGCGGTTGGATGTTGAGGGATTTTACAATGTGTTGATGAATGTTATGTGTGCAGCTACGGCTAGCTAGCAGTTAGCACTTGTTATCGCGTTAGCGTGAGTAAACGGGCTGTGTGTAAATGTTTAATTTTTCTGGATGATTGTAAAAAATGTCATCTGAGAACGTGATTACACACGAGTTCAAATGAATGTGGCGAACGTTGAAATTAATAAAGGTTTTTGCTCTTTGCAGAACAAAAATAAAACACTGGAAATAAATAAATGTGTAGTGGAGAGTAGGTTCGTTTTGCATCACGCTACACACGGTGTGTAATGAACAGTGTAGTGCCAAGAAAAAACCCAAAACCTTCTTTGCCACTTTCTTGCAGGATGTAAAGTTTTCTTACTCGTTCATTCCAAGTATAATCCGAAACAAGCAAGACAAAAAAAAAAAAAGACAGGTGGATTATAAAGGGTTAGGGTCTGTCTCTTTATTCTGAGAAAAAAGGAAACTCAATGAAGTTACAAAAATCTAGTTGACAAAGATTTCCTTGCCTCTATCCAAATTAACTTTCAACACTAACTAAACAGCGACTAAAATGACAACAGTGATTATAATGGCAATGAAATAATGTTGCTCCCTGTCCTGCTCAATTGAAAAGTCTCTCCCTTTGGAACATGTGCTTCCCAGGTGACCTCACGTCACTTTACTACACTTAGCTGCATTTTACAGCAGAGGGTCAGTTTGCGGCAGCAGGACAAAACCAATACAACATAGACTGGCCGATTATTTACAAATATCACACTAAAATAATATTACAAAATGATTACATGGAAAACCATAACATGATCATAGCAATGTATAATAATAATAATAATAATAATAATAATAATAATAGTAGTATCTAGAAAAGCACTCGGAGAGCGCAGACCTCCGCCAAGATAGTGTTTATTTTTTTATTTATTTTTTTTTAAGGTAGTGTTTGTACTTTTTTTTTTAATGTAGTGTTTGTATTTTTTTAAGGTAGTGTTTGTACTTTTTTTAAGGTAGTGTTATTACTTTGACTAGATGGCGGTGAATGACCTCATGCAGCTCTGTGCCACCATATCTCACAATGATAAAGAATCCTTTAAAAAGTTCCTGGATCCAGACGGTGATTCAAAATGCCTCCCAAACTTAATCCTTGACCCAGAGTGGAAATACCCTGAAAATTTCATCAAAATCTGTCCATAACTTTTTGAGTTAAGTTGCTAACAAAGTCGAATGGTAACAAACACACAGTAAAACATAACCTCCTTGGCGGAGGTAATAATAAAGTTGAACAAAAGCTACCATAAAACCAGTACACAAGTAAAATAAATCAGAATATGTACCATTGCTCAATATACAGTATAAGCACCAGTGTCCAAAGAGTTGTTCCTAAATAGGTGAAGTAGTCAGCCTAAAGCTGTAGGTGTGAATATAAGAGTGAGTTTTTGTTTGTTTATTTGTGCTACCCCTGTGGGTGTATCCCACCTCCTCTCAGTAGTAGCTGGAATGCCCCCCCCCCGAGGACTTAATGGTCACCAATTCATCACAGCACTGTATGTTTTTATCTGCAGCCACCTTCTTGTGTTGCCCCATTTTGGCCATTTTTTCCCCCGATATGCTTTCAATCGCAGACAATATGTGTTTCAAGATTTGCTAGTAAACAACTGTCACTCAAATAGTTATGAGGTGGTCCCTTCACCATCTACCCCCATCACAGCTCACAAAATGTTAATGCTAGAGGAACACACTGAAACTATTGACACTGAGAATCCACCACAAACATTCTGATTAATAAGGACGACAGATGAAAGTTGTCCTGATCACAACTCAAAATATTACATGTAAAGAGATTTTTGCTCATCACACTATTAGAACAAAAACAGATCTGGGTCGGGAGAGGAAATGAGATTTGGGCCACTTTTACCTGCAGTCTGAACATAGCTGTAATGAGTTTGCATCATCTTTTGACATGGATTTGACACACAACACACCACAGGACATGTAAGTATTCTGACATTATTTTACCATTTTGTTTAGACTATTATGTGTAGAGAGGAAATGTAATTTTGCATGACATTCCCTTTCCTTTGCGAGATGATGAGCTATTGTCTCAGTCTCTGACAGCTGATGTGTCTGTTAAAGTGTAATGTAATCATTGTAGGAAACAAAATCTGCCAGTGCTGTAATATATTTGCTAAAAAGGAGGCTAAATGTGCAATTATTTCTATACAAATTACTCATTAAGTCTCTATAGTTGTTTACAGTATGCTTGTTACTATGAGTGTGTGTGTGTTTATATGAAGCTGCATCTGTTAAAGTTAGTTTAGTGCATAAGTCTTTTAAATATTCAGGAGAGTAGCCAGGTTCACTTGTGTTTTACAATCAGAATCTATCGTGTGATTATGTGTTAATTTAGTTTGTTTTGATCTGTGTTTAGATCTGGTAATAAATCTGGCTGCAGACATAGAAGAACAAAGAGAAGATGAAGACCCTCTTGATGAACACAGTCTGAATAGAAAGCCTTAGAAGGGTCTCGGAATGCTTAGAAAATGCTTTAAATACCATTTTGACAAGTCTTAAACACTGACTGGATAATTGCACAAATCTGACTCAATGTGCTTCACAACAGGTATATAAAATAAAAACAGAAAAAAACAAACACAGGGTTTTACAGAATTAGTTGGATATGAAAACAGACAACAGTCAAACAGTAGAAGAAGGGAATGGATTCATGTCCTGGCCAGCCCCTGTCCTTAGACCCCCCTTCTCAGCAAAGAAAACCTCCAAAAACCCAGTGGGAAAAGAGAAACCTGAAAAGGACCACAGTGAAGGACAGATCCACTCCCATGGACAGACAGACTGTAGATGCACCTGGACTGATGGACGCCCATTTATGGATGTAGTTCCAGTTTGTGAAGATTGCAGTAGGGTGGGGGTACATGAGGACTTTACTTGCAACGAGTCAAGTCCATACAGCAGGATGCAGCAGTGGACTGACGAACACCAAGAAGTCTAAAATATTATAAAAGAACATGGATAATACACAAATGTCAAAACATAATGACATGGATTAAGTTCAACGTTAGCTTCGGTATCCAAAACATAGTGATGCGTGGGTTCAGTGACGGTGTGTTGTACTTTCTGTACTCCCCCTCCCATCTACCCTATGGCCTGGTCTCCTGGCCTGTTGTCCAAGGACAGCAGACCACTCTGACCCCAACCCAGATGGGAACGGGCAGATACACAACCTAAGTCTAAACATTCATACAGGACAGAGAATAGAATAGAAGATATTAGAATAGAATATATTAGATTAGAATAGAGTAGAATACAATAGAATAGAACAGAACAGACTAGAATATTTTTCTAACAGGGTCCATCTAGTCCAGGGGTCAGCAATCCTCAGGAGGTCTG
The DNA here is from genome assembly GCA_030068375.1 of Ostorhinchus rueppellii. Taxonomy (NCBI): domain Eukaryota; kingdom Metazoa; phylum Chordata; class Actinopteri; order Kurtiformes; family Apogonidae; genus Ostorhinchus; species Ostorhinchus rueppellii. The sequence goes on from JAQQZY010000020.1 coordinate 29,716,140, forward strand.
GGGTCACAGGTCAGGTCAGGGCACAGCTGGGTCACCTCAGATCCCATCATCATTGGGCCCCAGGCAGCTTCAGCTGAAACAGTAGCCCCTCCCCCAGAGGAAAGTGTGGGGGGGGGGGGGGACACCGGGTTACTATCTCACTATCTCCAACCTCACCTTTAACCCATAAACGCCCAAACATCCACCAGCGACCACAACCATCTACTGATCTAAAGTGTTTAATCCACTAATCCTATCAGTACATGTAAATAATTGGTGTAAAGCACAGTTTGTCGTCTTTTCATCATCACATATGACCCATTTGGATGTTCAGAGGCTCTGTAGTTTCCATGGAAACACTGTCCTCTTCAACAACATTGATTCACCAGTAAAACCCATGGAGTTTGATGAATAATAGCAGTCGTAGACACTTGTTTTATGTCCAGTTAATGATAAATTTTACTTAAAAAGCCACTTTTTCCTTCAGTTTCACAGTATTTTTGGTATAAACCCTCAAGTTTAATCTGAGCTTTTATGAACATCTTTATGATCAGTACATTAAATATTGGAAAATGTCTGATCTTCACTGCAAAAATTATTTCATAATAAACGGTGACAAATTGCTTAAGAAATGTAAAATATAGGGGGAAAAAAATCACTTGGTAACTACCGTAAAAGTAACACTGGGTCTTTACAGGTTAAATGTTTTTTGTTTTTTGGAAAATATGTCAGTGAGCATAAAGACTCTCTGATATCATTTCAAAGACTTTGTTTCTGTTTCATCTGGACCAGTAGAACTAGATCAACTCCCTTTTCCATCCATGAGTCATGAATCTCAGAACACAGATCTATAAATCAATACAAAGACCTGATGACTTTGTGATGTGGTAAAAACAGATGTATCTTATAAAATGTGAGTAAAAGCAAACAGCTTTTATTGTCTTGCCTCTGTTACAGTTATTAGTTGTTATGATTTTGTTTCATGGAGTTTGCGGTTGTTTGCATGCTCTGCAGATTTCATTTTTTTTTAAAAAACATGGCTGGGAACAAATTCAGGTTTAACACAATGGTGTATTTTTCCTATTTCTGCAAAGCTTAGTGAACTTTTTATGAACCATTAATAGTGTCTGCCTTCAAATGTGTCATGTGGGCTCGCAGCAACATTCAATAGCACCTCAGCAGACATGCACAGACTGATGCAAACAACCGGTAACAGTTTGTTTTCTAGTAAACAGCACCGGTCCACATTGACCATATCCAGGTGAGACTCTTTCCTGGTTGTATTTTCCTGAGAATGCCCGTGCTTTAATGTCTATCGGAATTGTTTTAATATGATCTCCAGTCGGCGTTCAGATGCTCCAAGGCCTTAAATGGTTGCTGAGAGGCGCCAGCATGGGGATGTCTGCAAGTCTCCCTATGCGTCTAACTCACACTGACACCCAATTCCAAAGAAACAAAGGCAGAAAATACTTACAATACATATATACTGTATCTAGATTTTAAATATGTGTGAAGACTCTCCACTATGCAGTTCCATTTTTATACATCTGTGCAATAGTGGATACCTGTATCGACCTCTTCCTTGTTTTTATTCTGAACTTTGTTTTCTCCTGAGTTTCCGTCCAAAGGTTAGCTGATATTGAATGCACTGCGTAGAATTTCATGCTGCCTTGAGAAGGACTCTAACATTAACTCTGACTTTTCCTCCTGCAGTTTCATAATATGGATGTTTTCTTATACTTCATTTTAAACTTGAAAATATTCCAACCTACAGGCGCTTTTAGCAGCCAGTAAGAAATCTAGTACAAGAAGGAGGTTAAAGCCCACTCCACCAACATTAGAAGATCAGTACGAGACCATCTTGCAAATTTTGTAAAATGGAAAAATTGACTTATTCTATCAGAATCCAGAGCGATACATTTTACCATATTTGGGACAAATGGATTAAGTTTGTATCCTCTAGCCGCCCAGAATTTGTATCACTCCTGTAAAGATAATTCTTTTTAGTCTCCCTGTCTTTATTCTTCGCTTAGGTTTTATTTTTGCATAAATATGTACATTGTTTAAAGAACCCAGAGGTGATGAAAGCTGTAATTGTCCTTTTTTTAAGTCAGAAATACCAAAACTGTAAGCACTCAGTTCATATGTTGTTGTGATTTTTATTTTTCACTTTTATATTTGCTTTCTGTGTTTGACAATTTTGTATCTTAAAAAGGAAACTTAAAAGGACTGTAATGGATAACATATGTATGAATGTTAAGGTAGAGATATCGTGCTCCTTTTCCAATAAAAACAAAAGAAAAAGAAAAAAAAAGAAACCGTTCCTACCAGTCTCATATTTAATAGTAGTTAGCAGATGTCACCATGCTAACGCTACCCCCCAGAAATGTGGAAGATATTGGCATGTTTTGCTTTTTATGCATTGCCTCGAGCAGTTTGAGCTGCAGTTTTTAATCAGTCTAGTTGAGTGTTTTCACTAAAATACCTATAATTATTACAGGTGCTGATTCTCCATGTTAAGATATATGAAAACAACTAATATAAAGAGTAAATAAACTACATTTGTACAGCAGTTTTCTATCATATTGACACTGAAAATGTACAATGTACCATCACCCACGCACACTGGTAGAGCAGCTACCACAAAAAAATAAATAAAATGATAAAAACTTAAGGTTCAGTGTCTTTGAGGACATTTCTACATATTGACACTAGGGGTCAGGGATTAAATTATCAACAGTCCTCAATTGCCCCAAACCATGACTGAGTAGGCATAAGTTATATATTTTGTTGGCTTGTGTACTTAGATTTCTGACATATAGCCAACATTATTTATATTCAGAAAAAAAAATTAACATTTCTTTCAGGAAAATAAATATACAAACATCTGAACTTAAATCTCCCAGAGAAAAAGGGAAATAGAAGAGGATAAAATACAATGAGATTAAAATCAAATCCAAATAAATGACTAGGAATACAAAAATAGGTTAGATAATCAGAGGTGGGAAGTAACTAAGTAGAAGTACTTCATTACTGTACTTAAGCAGATTTTTTTAGGTATCTGTACTTGACTATTTATTTTTCTGGCAACTTTTTACTTTTGCTCCTTATCTGTACTTTATACTAGTTACATTCTCAGAATAGGTTTGTTACTTTTTCAAACTAAAAGGATGTGACATTATGTAAAATACATCGCTTCAGAGGGAAAACCAGTGTGGAGGAGAGAAAGAACACAGGCTGTGAACATACCTGCAAAGCTGAGTACCGGAGGATCAGACCCCTGATTAAACCCACCGTCTACTCAGTAACTCACTTTAAAGGCTTTATTTTGGGCTAAAATGCACAACATCAAGAAATCTGTCATATATGCTGACGTCTTTAAGCAGATATAAAAAGAGCTGAAGTTCACTTCAAAATAAAACTACACTGACTACATTAAATGTCCTGAAAATTATTTTCATCCATGAATCTTTTTTTTTTTTTCACTTCCTTGCTTTCTATGCACCTGCATTTTGTTTAATTTAACCTGTGCCTGTATCCATGAAAATTCATACATGATTATATGATTCTCTATATGATTTTGGCTGGTTACCTCCGCCAAGGACGTTATGTTTTTGCCAGGGTTTGTTTGTTTGTTAGCAACATAACTCAAAAAGTTATGGATGGATTTTGGTGAAATTTTCAGGATATGTCCGCTCTGGGTCAAGGAAGAGATAGTTACATTTTGGAGGCGATCCGGATCACCGTCTGGATCCAGGAATTTTTTTAAGTTTTTTTTTTTGTAATTTTTGCAAGATAGAGCATGGCGGCACAGATTCAATTATGATGTCATTAAGCACCATCTAGTGGAGGAAAGAACAAACACTGCCTTTAAAAAAAAATCTACAAACACTACCTTTAAAAAAAAAAGTACAAACTACATTTTTAAAAAAATACGAACACTACCTTAAAAAAAAGTAAAAACACTACTTTAAAAAAAGTACACACTACCTTAAAAAAAAAAAAGAAATTACAAACACTACTTAAAAAAAACAGTACATACCTTTAAAAAAAAAAAAAAGAAGTATAAACATTAGCCTGGGAACACCCATCCTAGTGACATTACACCCAGGGCGGTGTGACTACTAGTCTGGCCAAGCATGCTATCTACAGCTTTCGGTCTCCCGAAAAAAACGGGAACCCCACCCACATTTTCGGGAGCCAATCAACATTGAGCATCTCCAACGGCTCTGGGTAGAGGCGTATTCAAGGCAGTGACGTCGAGGAACTGCGACCGGAACCGCAGGATTGTAAACAGAAGGCTTCATTCATTGCAAGTATAGAGCAGCGGCTAGCCCTTGAAACAGCCGTAGATGTGGTGTTGAAAGATTTCAACCGGATTACAACCAAGATTGGAACACTCGTTCGTCACCATTTCTTCTCCGTTCGTCTTCTCTTATGCTGTGCTAACTCTTGAGCTCCTCTTTCTTCTTCCTTCATCTTCCTCTTCTTCCTCAAGCAGTTTTCGTTGCGTCACATGCGTCATAGGAAAGAGCGGTGTGATTGGTTTAAGCTTCGACACCACCTTTCTGGCTTCGACCAGTAGCAAACTGAGGCATTTCAGGGAGGCGGGTCAACCACGCGCTTTGAGAAACACTTTTCCTCAATATGCTTGGCCAGACCTAGAGCTGCAACTATCGAGTATTTTTGGAATCGGGTATTCTGTCGATTATTTCTACGATTAATCGAGTACTCTA
>JAQQZY010000020.1:29726545-29746218 GCA_030068375.1 Ostorhinchus rueppellii
GTAGCTGGGATAGGCTCCATGCGACCCCCGTGACCCTTGTGAGGATAAAGCGGGTATAGAAGATGAATGAATGAATTAACTTTAAAACATTTCTTCAATAAAAAAAAAAAATTAGTTGAGTGAACCAAATTAAATTTCATTACATTGCATTTAACATAATTTAATTTGGTTCACTCAACTAATTTTTTTATGTGTGACCTATTGAAGAACATTTTTGAAGTTGAGTCAGTGTTTTGCTTTTTACAGTGTACAATTAATCGTGATTTTAAACGTCACGGTTAATTAATTGTCAAGGCTGCCAAAAACCGTCTCGGGGGGCAGACATATTTCTGAATTGTCTTGACTGTAAATGTATTATCGATGCGAGTTCACTTTCGTTTCAGTAGAGTTTGAGTTTGCCAGAGACACAACCCACTGTGCATCCTGGTTTTTAGATTAGCTTCATTACGTACATTTAGTAAATCAGACCCTATGTCTTTGAATATGTTTGTGAACATTTGTGTACAAAGTTCCAATAAATCAATACACTTTGGTCCTGTCCTCACACAAATCGGATTGGACAATGACGATTCAAATCCAGTTTCACAATTTGGACTTTTCTGCACATGGACAAACTTGAATTTCTCGCTCTGATTGGTTTACCGAGACTGATTTTCATCAACTTACTATTAATAATATTATTTGTGAAGATTGCTTAACCCAGGGGTGTCAAACTCATTTTAGTTCAGGGGCCACATGCAACCTAATATGGTATAAAGAGGGCCGGACCAGTGAAAAAAAGTAAATAATAGGTTAAGAAGTGTCGAGTGGAAAAAAAAAAAAAGTAAAATGCCATGATGAAAATGTTTACTTGTATGAATTGTACACGAACATAACATGAACAAATATAAACAACCTGAAAATTCTAAAGTAAAATAAGTTATTAAATTATTATTATATTACGCCTTACTTTATCATTTATACATATGAATCACAGCTTGGAGATCAGAGTGGATCTACAAATACACAAAACATTAAATAACCTCAGAACATTATTCAAATTCTACATACTTCTCTTGAGAGAGTTCAGGTTATTCACTTTTTTTTTTTTTTTTTTTTTTTTATAAAATGCTAGTCTGTAAATGTGAATATTTTTGTGTAATTTTACTTTTTTTTTCTTTTACATTAAAACAAAGAGAAAAATGTGCAATTTTCATTATTTACAGGTTATTATGATAATATTTTACTGGTCTGATCCACCTTAGATTGAATTGACCTAAAATAATTTTAACATCCATGATTGTTCATATCTTCAGTGTAATTTTTACATTTCACAAATTCATCCCAGGGGCCAGATCTCTTTGGCAGGCCAGATTTGACCCCCGGGCCGCATGTTTGACACCTATGGCTTAACCCATTTAAAACCTAAACAGCCTTCGGAAACCAAAAGCATCTCCTGATGTAAAATGTTTGATAACTACTCAACCACTAATTCTATCAATATATTTAAACAAACATGCTCGACACGGTGGTGCAGTGGATGGCACTTGTGCAAGAAGGTTCTGGGTTTGATTCCAACTCCACTCGACGGGGGTGGGACCTTTCTATGTGGAGTTTGCATGTTCTCCTCGTGTCAGAGTGGGTTCTCGCTGGGTACTCCGGCTTCCTCCCACCATCCAAACACATGCACTGATAGGTTAATGGGTTAATCTAAATTGTCCATAGGTGTGAATGTGAGAGTGATTGTTTGTCTCTATATGTTCAGCCGGTGATGAACTGCAGACATGTCCAGGGATAGGCTCCAGTGATCCCACTGACCCTAGTGAAGATACAGCAGGCTCAGAAAATGAATGAATATTGAAACAATTCTGGTAAAATGCAGTTTCTCAGCTTTCCAACAGCATCAGATATGATCCATTTGGATGTTCTGAGACTCTATAATGAATGTGGAGATCCCATTATTTTCCACAGTGTTGATTATTTGTGGTTTATCAAATGACAATGGTTGTAGATGATTGTATTTGTGTTATTTGCTGAAATAGTCCATTTTTCTTCAGTTTTCAAATGGTTTCACATAATAACATTTGAGTTTCGTCTGAGCTTTTATAAATATCTTCATGATCAGTAAACTAAACATAGGAAAATACCTGAATTTCACCAAAAATGCAAAGGATAAAATAATACATAGTGGTAAAATACTTAGAAAAAGTTAAATGTAGAGTAAAATTCACTTAAGAGTCACCACAGAAGATTGTTCTAGATCTTCAAGAGTTAAAAAAAAAAAAACATGTAATTTGCACATATGAATCTGGAGAATTAATCAAACCATCCTTTTCTTTTCCTCTGCAGTGCTTTGCGGAGCTCCTCCCACTGTGGATAACGCCTTCCTGATTGGTCGGAAACGCTCACACTACGACATCCACTCTGTCGCACGCTACCAGTGTGCCGACGGCTTTCTGCAGCGCCACGTGCCCACTGCTAAGTGTCGCGCCAACGGCAAGTGGGACCGGCCTAAAATCATCTGCATAAAATGTGAGTTTTGCAGCCACACAGAGCAGGACGGCAGAAAACACCACTTCCAGCCCTCTTTCCTTTTGTTAGGCCATTTTCACATTTACATATTGTTATTTTTAGCACGAACACCACTAAAGGGCCTTTGAGTCCAAACCTCCTATATTAACTACCCTCGGGATCTGCCGTCACCACATGTATTCAGGCTCGCCTCTCATTATTAATAATTGCAAGCAAAAAGATTACTGTGGTGGCAGGCTGAGTTAAATCCCCTGGGCTTACTTAGAAGTGCTGGGGTCTGCTTTGAAGTACTTTATGCTTGAGGTGAGTTTTTTTTTTTTAGACCTTTAAAAACTACATTTTACAACAGGTTGACTGTATGTAGAAAACAAGGAAAGTTCTTTTTAAATGAATAAAAGCTGCCAAATTCAGATTTAATTTCATATTATATAATTCTATTATTATTATTATGATTATTATTATTATTATTATTATTATTATTATTATTATGCTGTATAAAATGTAAATTGCCTCCATCAAACTCATAATCAGATTTGTTTTCTTATTTGACACATTTTTTACAAGACTTTTTTGGGGGTTTTTTATTTCCTCTTGTGAAGAAAATATGGCTTTATGGGATATGCAGATCATTTTTTTCAGTTTTTATGCACTATAAATTTTTCTGGAACTGAGGTTGTATACGCTTTTATGATCTTGGTACAAAATACACAATGCATCTTTTTTTTTTTTTTTTTTTTAAACCTACCACCACCATCGCTCTTCGGGGACAGTTTTATTTTTAATTAAGCTTGTGTTTAACAAGTAACAATCTCAGGTTTTACATTCATGCTGTCTTCCATTCCTTGCTGATATACATATACATAGAAGGAGGACTCATAAAAACAAAAGTGTACAGGGATGTAACAAAGGGACAAATTAACACAGGTCAGTAGGACAGAATAGACATAAGACAAGACAGTGAAAAAGATCAAACACTAGAAAAGCACTTAGAGAGCGCAGACCTCTGCCGAGGCAGCTCATAGGCCTCATAGCCAGCTCAGTGTCCCCATGCCCTATCTCCCAATTATAAAGAAACATTTAAAAAATTCCTGGATCCAGACGGTGATCTGGATCACCCCCAAAATGTAACCATTTCTTCCATATCCCATTTCCAACAATTTCAGAAAATTTCATCAAAATCTGTTCAGAACTGTTCAAGTTATTGTGAACACAAACAAACAAACAAACAGATAAACACTGGCAAAAACATAACCTCTTTGGTGGAGGTAATAAGACAAAGCAGTTAAGTGGTTACTATTGGATGTACTGATGCTGATCAGTGTGATGTGTGTGATCAGTACTATGCATCTTTAATGCATGATACAGTATTTTAATTTACTGTAGTATATTAAGTCACATAATTCTACAACTTTTATTCACATTATTTAAGAGTCAAATGACAAATGAGCTGCAATTGAAAAACAGAAATGTAGACTTCATACATTTACTTTACCTGTTATGTTTTCAACTTATTCTCTTGTATACTTACTTCTTCTTTTCAGATTTATGTTCCAATAAAAAAAATTAAAGTAACTCCTGCCATGACAAAAAAAAAAAAAGCTATAATAATTTCTTAGGATAACTTCTTTCTGAGGTGATATGTTAATAAATATTCAACAAATGGGGCTTTTTATTCTATTTCACTCGGCTCAATATGACAGTAATGATGAAATGGTGAAATAATGTAGCTTCTGTTGAAAGCGATAAAGAATCCTTTTCTTAGACTTTTTATCTTCAGACAGAGTTGTTTTTATGGCCCAGAGTTGTAGCATCGCTATCATTTATTGCAGGCGACATTTCTTTGTTGGCAAAACTCAAGAAGGGACAGAATGAACGAATTTGGCAGCACACCCCAGGAACGAGCTTCTACTGAGGCTGTGAGTGGGTGGCTAGCTCACTGTGCACTAGCTAAAGGCGTCCAGTCGACCAAATGTGGGATTAATCAGATTCTGAGAGCGCCAGAAATACGGAAACCTTCCACCCAGTGCATGGTGTGGTTTTGTTTGTTTCTTTGCTTGTTTTCTTGCTTGATTGATTGGTTGATTGATTGTTTGTTTGTTTGTTTGTTTATTTGTTTGCTTGCTTGCTTGATTGTTTTTTGTTTGCTTGCTTAATTGTTTGTTTGTTTGCTTGATTGATTGCTTGTTTGATTGTTTTTTGCTTGCTTGATTGTTTGTTTGTTTGTTTGCTTGCTTGATTGTTTGCTTATTTGTTTGCTTGTTTGCTTGCTTAAGTGTTTGTTTTCTTGCTTGATTGATTGGTTGATTGTTTGTTTATTTGCTTGTTTGTTTGTTTGCTTGCTTAAGTGTTTGTTTGTTTGTTTGTTTGTTTGTTTGTTTGTTTGTTCCTGGTCTACCTGTTTTCACCTCCCTCTGCAGGGTGTGTGTGGGTGCTTCTCCTCCCTGTCAGCGAATCATCTTCGTCTAATGATCAAGCAATTTTTTTAATTATATAATAAAGCAACAGGAATAATGAATAGTCAGACCCTTCATTCATGCATTTCCTCATCCTTTTCCAATCCTGATCTTCCTGCGATAACACAAGAAACACACAAGCAAGAAAGTAGCCATAAACCACTAAATGGTCGGTACTTGTATAGTGTTTGTCCACAGCTTTATGATGCCTGGAGCACTTTCCAAAGCCTCCCATTCACACTCGTACACCTGTAGGCCGCTGCCACCACACTGGGCACTGTGAGGTTCTACTGGGAACAATGTCGGGTTCTGTGTCTGACCCACCTGAGCACTGATTGGTCTGTCTGTGGAAGCTGAATTAAAAGGATTTTGACACCTTTAAATATTAATATCTTCAGTGTAATTTTTTTCACAAATTCATCCCACGGGCCGGATCTGACCCTTTGTTTGTTGACAGTATGTGGCCCCTGAAGTAAAGTGGCTTTGACAGAATCTGATCAGCAGTTGGTGATTACACTGTCACGACTGTCAATCATGTATTTATTTAATCCACAAACACACACACACACGTACCTGTAAACCTATAATTAGACAAAAACTTGTCAAACACTAGATTTTCTAAACCACAGAGCAGTAACTGATGTAGACGTGTCCTGTCCTCTCGTCTTCATTGAAAAGGAATAATGATATTTTTACTCAGTTACACTAAAAAAAAACTATCAAGCGCCGCAAGAAATACATGTTCTCATTTTTCAGCAGAATTTGGAGACTTAATTTATCAGCTGGATCGACATCCCATGTGTCAGTGCTCGCTCCAAACTGAACTGAAAGGCCATCGTTTCTGTTTCCTTCTACAGTATTTTATGAATCTAATTCCTCTAGTTAAGACAGAACCCAAAGCCATGAAGCTGACTACTGCTCACTCATGTTGATATTTCTTGAAGTCAGCCCAGAAATGGTCATAAATGGATATGGTTCGAAGGATGAATTTCATATATTAGTCTTAAAGATTGATTCCTATAGATCAGTGTTTCTCAAGCAGCGTGCCGTGGTACATTAGTGTGCGGTGTGAAGTTATCAGGTGTGCCATGGAAGATTATCCAATGTCACCTGAGTGGTTCTGTAAGATATAGATCCATACGACTGGACACACCAACAGCCTACTGCTCCCCTTTACAAAATAAAAATAAAAGTGAACTGGCCCTGATGCGGTGCATTCTGTTGACAAAGCCCCCTCAGTACTGAAGCACGGTTACCCACAAATCCCAGGTATCGGGTTGGGGCGGGAGGAATATGCCTCCCATACTATTATACAACAGATCTCAACTTGGGGGTCGGTCTGAGGGATCACTGGTGCACTCTTCTGAGCTTTGTTGTTCCAAATGCCCTGCAACAATGTCACCTCTGCATCCCTGATGTCCCCCACCGCAGGCCCTCCCCCCCAACAAACGTAGAGATAGTCAGACCTGTTGAGGAAGTATATCACCTGTTTAGTGTTAAACTAAACAGGCCCAGGGTTCGCATTTAGTAAATTGAGCCCAGATTTGCATTAAATTTCAGTCAATATACTTTTTGTGACATTTTTGTTTAGTGGTGTGCCTTGCGATTTTTCAGATGTAAAATGTGTGCCGTGGCTCAAACAAGGTTGGGAAACACTGCTATAGATGACTTCATTCTGCTTTTCTGTCTATAAGTGTCCTGTTCTTTCTCTAATAAATCATCTGCCTTTCTGTTTGGTTTGTTTTTTGTTCGGTGTCCAGCCCGGCGAGCCCACCGCTACCGCCGCCACCACCACAAGGGCAGGAGGGAGCGCAGGAAGCACAAGAGGCACGGCCACAGAGAGGGAGGCCACCACGGAGGAGAGGCGGGCCAGGGCCACAGCCACGCCCACTTCTGAACCAAAAACCACACCTCCTTGTCCTCTCCTGTCCTGCTGCAGTTTGCCTGTCTCCCTGTCATTCCTCCTTCGCAACACTACTACTTGACAACCTTACTGGCCCCTCCTCCCTCCCCTCCTTCCCTTCCCTCCGCTCTTACCTGCACTGCACCGCCCCACACTGCCCAGCTCCGCCCCCTCCAACCCCCAGCCCCGCCCCTGGCTCTCCGAGTCAGCCTGTATCATAGTCAACTGTGAGGCCTGCCAAAGTGCTGCCAGGCACCACAGAAAGAACAATAACAATCCCTTTGTACTCTTTTTACTTTTTCTCTTTATGTTCTCGTCTTAATCGTCTGTCTCTCACCTCCCCTCCTACCTGACCCACTTACTCTCCCTTCGAGCTCGATGATGACCTGAAACATGGGCCTACGCTGACCTGTTTTTGGGGGGAAAAAAATCCTTTGAGACCCACACCGAACATTCTTCGGAGACAAGTGGTTTAGTACAAACTGTAAATAGGGACAACATCGCTAAAAATGCCGCATCAAAATCAGACGAGTCAAGGAAGGCGTCCATGTTGTTGACTTAAGCCTTTGTGTTTGGAACACACGTTATTTTTACAGATCTTAGTGTTTATTTCTTGACTCTGCTGCTTTTGGTTTGCTCTTTGTAAGACATTGTACTTGACTTAAAGCGACATTGAGTTCTTCTGAAAGCGATTTAATTGATTTACTTTGGATCAGAGGCTGTTGTAATTGAATTATTTGATTGTTAGCGTTGTATCTTCATGTCAGTGTGAGACAGTTACTTTAGATCAGATGCTGAACCCCCAGAGGAAAATGGAAAACACATCACATCTTATTTCTTTCCATCACATCACATCACATACAGCTCTTTATGTGTCAGACATTCACGTGTCACCTGTGTTTCATCTCTCAGCTCAGAGCAGCAGTCCCATGTTTTGTTTGCCTTTTCTCATCATATGTGCGGATGCATAAAATGTGAAGTGGATATGAAGGATTCAGAGTGTTGCAAAAGCAGTCCTCGCGCGTCTGTTTCACCTTTAGTTTGGATTCTTTCCTCTTTGACCCGATGAAAGGAACCGATACCGTCAGCCAGGCATGAGAGATACAGAGAGACGAATAGGGTTATCGTTATGTGTCAAAGCAAGCACAAGAAAAACATGCATGTCATAAAAGCAGATACAGTGTCTGCCAATGGGGTGAGATAATCCCTACCTGTTCAAGTGCATCTCTCTTATCTGTCCAGTGCGTGCAAATGGCCTTAGTTTTCATTTTCCTGTCAGCTGATCTGCCCCGGCTGTAAGACAAATGACTGTTCTTTCAAAAGCAGTAACACTGTATTTAAGATACACATATTAACCATTACCTAGATGGTTAAAGTCATACTTATTAGCTGCATACTGGCTTTTATAAGTCATTATAAATGCCTTACTAATGTCTTATGCAAGATTGTATTCTACAGCTGCTACACAGTAAAAAATGCAGTATCACTATTTCAGTCGAGCTATTTTCACAGAGTAGATACAATATTTATAGCGCTAGGGAGAGTAAAGCAGCTCTAACACTAGAGTTAAAAGTCAGTGTAAAGTTCTGCACAGGTGCAGTGTAAAATTCAACTCTACAGAGTGACAATGAGTCTGCCACATTGCATCGTGGGTACTGGACATTTTACTCATTGTGTTCTATTTTATGTGCAGGGGTTCAAGGGGGTTGTGTTAATGTTCATTTAGGTGAATATGTCTGTTTTATAATGTTTATTGGCCTTTTTATGTTTATTTTTTATTACTAATGTGACACCATTAGTTAAATCTGAAGGCAGAACAATGTCTTACCTGATTGTCACTGAAAAGTTATTGTTGTACCATAAGTGAGGAGGATTTTACTCTATCAAAGGAAAAACATGTAAGAGTGATTGAAACCCACAAGATAAACCCTTCATGACCCCCACCTTAGAAACCCCTGTAATTCTGCATTGTTTCAATATGATCATAGGGTGCAAAGTCATCAAGAAAATAACACTGCAGAGAAATAAATACTAAAACATTATAGAGTCATTTTAGAACTAAATTTGGTTAAAAAAAAAAAAAAAAAAATGCTATTACTCTTTAACAGTGTGAAAACACCTCAGTTTTAAATATTTTTACACATTTCACTGTTAAATTTGACACTGAATTGAGTAGACTTAACTCTGAAAATTTGACACCAGCCATAGGGTAAATTTTACTCTAATTTTGAGTAGGAGTGGGAGTTAAATTCAACTTTCAAAGCATTAAACTGACACAGTTTTTTTTTTTTTTACTGTGTAGCTAAATCAGCCGTAGTTTGACACTTGCTTGCTAAAAATGACATTTCTAAGCCTCACATTAGAGCGATGAATGTAGTCGGATTTATTGAGAGTTATCCGTACACTGTTAACTCTTAGTAGTTTAGTGCTTTGTTACATAAGAAAAGGCCTTATTCATATGAGCATTACTAATGTTCAGTGTTGTCAGAACCATTACAGACACGTTTTTATCGAAAACAGGAACGAATTCTCTATTCCTTCTTCTCTGTTTATTTAATCTATGTGTTATGTAAAATATAGCACTACTTTCAGACCACATTACACAGCCTAGATTTTCAAAACCATTGCATATAAATGCGCTTCAGTTGATTTTTCTTTGTTTTAATTCCTTTACTGTTCTCTACATAGAGATCAGTGAGTTGAACTGTCTTCATGGACGTCAGCGAACAAGACGTTACATCACAGCAGGAAATTATGGAAAACAGCTAAGGGCTTTATTCCAAAATATGTGCTTTATAATGACTAAGAAAGAGCCACTATGCTGCTAATATATATAGCCCAGCCAAAGAAGGTCTTCAAGTGAATTTAATTAAGATTATAGTTCAGATTCTGTTGGATAGATGCAGTGATTAATATGTTTCAGTTCTTTAAATCTAACTACCGCAGTAAGTAGCTTCTCATTTCTTAAACAACAATCAGTTTGATAAAGAGAATACAGATTGGTAGTCTGGCCAGCCATCAGTTTTGTCAGTGTATTCAATACTGAGAAAATACTGGAATTGGGCCAGTCGCTGTGAAATATGCACTATCTATTCTATACCGACTATTCGCAAGTCTGGGAGGCGGGTGTTTTGCAATGCGTCATACACAACGACTTCTTTTTGTCGCGAGTCAAAGTGAGTTCCAAGAGTGCAAATGTCTTTACAACTGTTGTCGATTGTTGACTGGATTCAAAAATTAGGACTTAATTACAGATTACACCCTGTATTCTCAAATTTCTCTGGCAAAAGCAACAGTAATTATTCGCTGAAGTTCCTATTTGAGTAACACCATGATGGAAACATGCTGGTATTTGTTGGCATGAGGGATCTGCTCGTCGCTTAATTATCTCACATCCATCTTATCAAAGGTTCAACGGTTTTATTTTTGTCATTCCTCAGTACAAATAGAAAAGAAATGACATTGTGTACGCCTTGGTTAAAAGCAGTGTGAAATCAGGCATAAATAGGAAATCGCATTCAATGAGTAAAAGTAGCAGTCCCATCAAATAAAATGAACTAACTAAAATAAGTGTACTGTTAAACAGAGTTTGTTAGCCAGTGCTTAATGCCAATGGTGGTGTTGCTTCCATGTTTATCTGTGATTGGTTTACTCTGCGCCTATTAGTCCCGCCTCCATATTTGGATTCCAGCCTCGTTATTCCAGATGCATTTCTCATTGGGAAGATGGCTGGCTAGGCTAAAAGACTGGACTGTGTTGTAATGCATAAAGGCCATGTGGTCTGATGAGTCCAGATTCCAGAGTGATGAGCACATCAAAGTCAGAAGAGAGTCGGTTGAAGTGTTTACCCATCATGCCTAGTACCTACAGTGTAAGCCTGTGGGGGCAGTGGTGTGATCTGGGGTGGGTTCAGCTGGTCAGGTCTAGGCTCAGTAAGGTGTGTCCATAAACTGAGGTCAGCTGAACCGGAATAGACTGAATGACCAGGTTGAACATCAATGGATTTCCTTCTTCTCTGACAACACGGACATATTCCAAAGTGACATCAGGGTCAAATTGTGGTCCAGGGAGGAGGAAACATCATTTACACACATAAATTGCCCAGACCTGAACTCCATCAGTCTGACTTTCCCATTATCAATACAAGAACTTGGCAAAAAATTCACGCAAATTTGGACAAAAATAAATATTATGACTTTTATTTTGATGTTGTGTGACATAAATGATGCCACAGTGAATGCATCCTATCACCAAAGCCAGTTGGGGACAGTGTATATATATATATATATGCTAATAAGCAGAGCCGGCCCAAGGCATAAGCGAACTAAGCACCTGCTTAGGGCCCCGCAGCCACTGGGGGCCCCCCCAAGAGCAATTAAGAAAAAAAATTTAGTTTTTGCATGCATGAGTGACGATTTATATATGATCAGAATTATACACACTTTTCTGTGGTGCTGTTGATGTCGGCCTCTGGTTAAATGCGAAAACTCTGCTGCACTGTAATGTGCACCTCCTGCCGTGTAGTGCGCACTACGCATCCAACTCACGAGTACTTCCAATCAAAACAATGTCACAAAAAAGGGCGTATCCTTCTGGGGCTGAAAAAAGAAAGAGGAAGAGGAGAAAAAACTTAAATAAAATGAAAAAACAAAATAGAGGGCCGCAAAATCCGATTTTGCTTAGGGCTCAATGTAGGCTTGGGCCGGGTCTGCTAATAAGCCACTAGTAAAAGATGAATATGTGTATTTCAATATAAAGTGTTAGCAAAAAGACGAAGTAGCTCCATGTTGCACCTCTGAAAGATGTGCTGCCTACAAAGTCTAGGTACAGACTTATAGCAACACCAGCAGCAACTAATGCAGAGGAGCTGGTAAGGATCATGAATCAACTCTGTATGTATGAAGTATGAGGATGAATATAAGTCAGGATAGACAGAGGAACACAAAATCTTTATCTCTGCCTCTTAGTGTGTGTGTATGTGTGCATGTGTGTGTGATTGAGGATGTTGACGGTGGTTTGGGTCCCAGTAAATGATGATAGAGGGGGTCAGCGGAGATTAAGGCGTCCCATTTCTGGGGCAGACTCAGACTGGAAGCACTCACACCTGTGCTCGCCCCTGCTGCGTGTCCTGCTTTAAAGAGGGGATTGAGACAGATAGAACAAGCGCTTTGCTCTCTTTTCCTTTCCCCTTTACTGCCGGGTTAAATTGGTGTTTTTTAAAGCCGGCACTTGAGGTTGAAGCTTCTGGGATTACGTCCCAAACACCGACTGCTGCGCTTTTATCCTCTATATTTTTCCCTCTTTTTTTCCTTTCACCTCTCGCTTTAGTGCTTTACATTTATCTTCCTCTTTCTGATGTTATTTTGCTGGCTAATTTTACAACACGAGTATACACGGATTCAGTTAAACCTGATCTTTACTGGTGAAAACCCACTCTCAGTATTTTTCTGCAGCCTTTTACTCGGCTTCTAAAAGCAAGACTAAAGCCGGATCAGGTTCTACGGAGTCACATGAGGTTAGAAGTCATTCTCTGCACGTTAATTCCTCGTCTTTGTTTTCTTCTGCTCACCTTGGCAATGATAACACTCCTCTGCACGGAGAAGAATAGTGAACCTACACGTCTTTATCGGTTTAATTAATCTCTGCATGACTAATTAACAAGTTGCATTATCTGTAGAACCACAAAGCTGCAATGATAAGGGAGGGGTTATGTTGACGGACAGCCCATGGAAAGCTTAGGGTGACAGACAGGAGGCCTGCAGAACTGTCACAGCTGTCAAACCCCCATCGCTTCGTGGATGTCAGGCTGCCATACTGGCTGCTTTTTCTCCTCCATGCTGTATCTGCACTGGAAAATGGATTGACCACGGGTGGATGAATGAAAGGGCAGACAGAGGCCCTCTCACAGTAATTTAAATCACAGTTGATTCCCAGCGACAGTGTAATTACAGTTGTGTGAAGGGTCAGATGTGACAGGAGTGGAGAAAACTTGCTCAAAAATTGATAAAACGAAAAGAAAAGGAACCTGAATTGAATTAAGGAGACAAACTGGAGCAGAAATTAAGAGATGGGTCGATGTTGTTAGCAGAAATGATTACGGCAGGACAACAGCAGATTTATGTAAATGATGGCGCAGTCTAAGGCCATGTTGAGCTTTGTTGTTTTTGCAGGCTTATAATAAACATATCTATTTATTTTTCAGTCGCTGTATTTAACCCATAGCATCCACTGGCAACCAAAGCCATCTACTGATCTAAACCGTTTAATACCTGATGATCCACTAATCCTATCAATACAGGTAAATAACTGGTCTAAAATGCAGTTTGTCATCTTTTTCTGGTCATCATATATGACCCATTTGGACCTTCAGAGGCTTTGTAGTTACTATGGAAACGGCATCATCTTCTACAATATTGATTCACAAGTAAAACCCATGGAGTTGGAATAACAACAGTGCATGGACACACTGGGTTTATGTTCAGTAAATGATAGATTTGACTGAAAAATTAAATTTTTCTTCAGTTTTGTCTGTTTTGACGTAATAACCTTTGAATGTACTCTGAGTTCTCGTGAGTATCTAAATGAAATACATGATTTATAGTGGAAAATACAAAATACAGAGGACAATATTCTAACCACAAAAGCACTCGGAGAGCGCAGACCTCCGCCAAGGTAGTGTTTGTACTTTTCTCCACTAGATGGCTCTGAATGACCTCATATGCAGATCAGTGCCGTCATGCCCTATCTCCCAATGATAAAGAAACCTTTAAAAAATTCCTGGATCCAGATGGTGATCTGGAAAAAGTCATCACTTGTTCCTTGTCCCATTTCTAACAATTCCTGAAATTTTCATCCAAATCTGTTCAGAACTTTTCAAGTTATTTTGAACATAAACAAACAAACAAACAAACAGATAAACAGACAAACGCTGGCAAGAACATGATCTCCTTGCTAGAGGTAATAAACTAGTGCATTGGCCCATGGGGATCCACTGGTTCTAGATGTGGTAGTTTTTACACTGTTGTGTATTTGTGCATGCTGTACCATATTTGTCCAGCACTCACCACCAAAGCACTCTGGCCATAGTAATGTGATTGTAAGGCTATTGTATCCCAAAATTACTAATATCTCCAAAAAATATTGGTCCCATCAACTTGCTGTTTTCACTAGTCTCTTCCTTGACCAAAAATACATAAGAATGACAAACTGCAGCCGTCAGCTCTTTTTGGATTTTGTATGAATCCTCAGACACACACACACGCCCCTTGGCTTCTATAATATTATAATGGGTTGAATGTGTAGTGATTATGGTGTGGGAGGCTTTACTGTGTTCTGTGTTGTTTTATTATGATGGACTGGGGGGAGCAGGGTTTTGACCCCTGGTTATTCCGGTTCAGGGGCTAATGAGCAGTGCTGTCGTTCTTAGAGGCGTGAGTTATGGCTAACAATAGCCTGTTTATTAAAAACTGAGAAAGCTATATCCCACCTGTGTGGTGTGAGCCGCTACAATGGAGATGATAAAACACTCGAGAGGTTAAATACAGAATATATTATTAAATATTTGGAAACTGTGATAAATTAGCACTGGGTCTTTAAGGGTTAAGATACAGTAAGAAAATTGTCAGGGTCTGAGTTAAACGCAACCCAAGTGTGTGAGGTGAGCAATAGCAGATAGACTCGGATAAGCAAGGTTAGATTAACAATTTATTAATTCACAAAAGTAACAAGATAAAAACAATACAATGATTAAAGGTAGAACCAAGGGCGTCACCGAACCAGGAGGAAAACACAAACTGAACCTGAAAAATAAAGCTAACGTGGTGGTAGCACACATACATAAAAACACAAAATGATTAAAGACTAAACAGAAAGAGCATGGCGGTCTAAACACACACACAGTAAAAAACAAACGACTAAACAAAAGACACGTGGGGGACTGAACACACTCATGGAACAAACCGACAAAGACAGAACAAAAAACCCAGGGCGGAAAAAAAAACGTACATGGAATTTATTAAAGATAAACTCAAACACCAGGAGAATTAACCGACAGAGCAAACAAAGCGCAGAAAACTGAGAATACTGGAGAAGCTAAGGTACCAGCATGGAAGTGAAAACGTTCTAGCACACGTGGAACTGCAGCCTTTAAACGCAGGTGGTGGGTACCTGATTGGACCAGATGTTCCAGGTGTGTGCCATCACCAGGTCGAGCTCAGACAGGGGAGAGGAAACAGAAAACAAGACACCAAAATAAAAGCGTATCGTGACAAAAATAAAAGAAGCATGTGCACAAAATTAAAAACACACAAAAATAGAACTAAATACAACTATAGACAGAAGATGTGACAGTTTAAAGGTATTTACTGTGTCCTGTATTCACACTTATTACACTGTGAAATCTCTTTGGTAGATTATCCTGGAGTTTTCTGACGTAAACCTGGAGTGTACTACACCAGGATTCCTTCTGAACTTCCCAGATCCTGTTGTCTTTTATTTTTTCCCAGTCCAGGCCATCCCATACAGCTTCCATAATGTTCAGATTTTAATTTCTAATTCACATTTTTGTACACAGTAAAAAAAAAAACGCAGTGTCAATATTTCAGTCAAACTATTTTAACCTAGGTAGAGTTTTATAGCTCTATGGAGAGTAAACCAGCTCTAACAGTAGAGTTAAAAATCAGTGTAAATCTCTGCACAGATGCAGTGTCAAATCCAACTCTACAGAGTGAAATGAAGAAAATAACACTTCAGAGTAATAAATAGTAAAACATTACTGCCATTTTATAACTAAATCTGGAGTTAAAATAGCTCTTTAAAGTGTAACCATATTACTCTAGCAGTGTGAAAGCACCACAGTGTTAAATATTCTTACACATTTCATTGTTAGTTTTGACACTGAATTGAGTAGAATTAACTCTGAAAATTTGACACTGGCCACAGAGTAAATTTTACTCTAATTTTGAGTGGGACCAAATGTTATTTGAAAGAGTTAAATTCAACTCTCTAAGAGTTAAATTGACACTCTGTTTTTTACTGTGTATATCATAGTTGTTTTTTTTATATACAGAGACTGAGAAATGTGTATGTAACTTTGAAAAACACTACTTAGGATCAAGATGTCCTTTACTGTTCTTATATGTCTGGGATAATAGTGTTGCATTGCAACTGCTGTGGTAAACAATACGATTACAATACAACTGTGTAATGTGATGCCAGTAGCCAGTGAACCACAGATGACAGAATAATATTACGTAGCTATACAAGACCATATGAATATATATGTGTGTATGTATGTATCCAAAAATCACACACACACACACACACACACACACACACACACACACACACACACACACACAAATATATATATATCACATACAAACACAAACACAAAAGCACATATAAAGATCATAAGAGAACAGACTTGCTTGTAAAACACTGTTCCACTGTGCGGTAGTAATGTCATTTTCATCCTGCTGTTTTCACCTGGTTTGGTGAGAAGTTATTGATTTTTACAAAATAACCCACAATGAAGTAACGTAATAGCTGCTTTTACACTGACCCTCAAATTGCGCAAATATAACTTACACAAAAATGTACCTAACAGAGGAACAACGATTTCTCCAAAAGTCTCATTTTTCAAGTAAAATTTTTTGTGCTGGCAAGAGGTCATTTTTCAGGCACAGCTCAAATGGTATTTCACTCAAAACTGCAGTGGAAAAACCTTTTTTCTGCAACTAGAATCACGTGAATAAAGAAAGCAACTGTTGACGAACGTTACAACAATCAAAGAAGAAGAGTTTTAAAACAAACATGGCGTTGTATGTGTGGACACACCAGGAAAATGAATCTTTTTTTTTTTAATTTAGAATGAGATACAAGGCTAATAAATAATAATAATAATAATAATAATAATAATAATAATAATAATAATAATAATAATAATGAATATATCTGAAAATCTAACACAATATTTACGTTCATCACCATGTTTATGGAATGACGTCTTGGATTATCTAGCTTTTAATAAATAAAAATTTGGGACTGAATGGAAAAATCGACATTATGCACTTCTGTTGTTTGTTTTTTCGATATTTAATAAATATCAGTAAAGTTTTGCGCATAAGTCTAATGGGAAAGCGACTAGTGAGTATGTTTTTGGTTTGTAATGGTGCTGGTTGGCCCTGGCTCTGCTTCCGTGCTTTAGGAACAGCTTGCCTTTGGCTCATCCTCTGGGACTGATCCGGGACTCTGACAGTTTCACAATAATAGCTTCCGCTCATATGGACCCTGACTCTCAGAAGTGTCTCCTTTTGCATTTGACTCATCTCTGTCATTCCCACCACTCACGCCCCCTCTCTGCTTTCTAGTTGAAACCTCGAGGGCAGACTGACAGACAGAAGCACAGCGTTATAATTGTGAGTCTTAATTATAAAGATGCGTGACTCAATAGAGGCTGCTGCCAGCTGTCTCTGGGCTCAGCGGCGAGGAGCACGCCTCGGGCGAGAGCAGCGGGCGATCTATTGAACACCACAGCCGTCGGGAGGCCTCTCCTCAGGCTGAAACACCACTCCCCTCAGTGTACGGACAGAAATCTGCGGGGTTTTGCCGAGAAGGACAAGGTGAAACTGCATCTGCGTGTGTTTGTAGGTGTGACTGTTTGATTTGAACGACAGCGAACGCACAACTTGGTTAAATTTGTTCTTATATGTTGTGATGAAGCGTGTTTCTTGAGGCAGCTTGACAGAAGCGATGTCAGAGGAAAATGACTTCGGGTGTTTCTTGTTTCTCAAAAAGCAGCAGCAGGTGTGTGCAGCAGACGACACACCTCAGCCTTCATAAACCCCACGTCTAAATTTATTTTCACTCAAAGTAAACATACAACACCCAGACACCAAAATGCGGTCTGATAACGGTGCCACTCACATTTATTTTCCAACCGCCGAATGAAAAATAAGAGGAAAAACAGCAAACAAATCTTACCCAAATGAAGCAGAAAAGGCTTTTAATGCATACAAATGAACAATAGCATTTGAGGTTAGTCATGCAAAAGTAAAAACACAACATCATTATACAGCGATGGCGACGAGAACAACAGCGATTAATGATGCAACGCTCAAAAACCCACTAGACGAAATTGACGTTTGCCGTCTGCTTTGCATTTAAGGTGACGCAACAAAGAGTAACGCATGGCAGGTGACAGATTTTGTGTCTCCGTCAGCCCGTGTGTGGTAAACTGTGAGAAGAAGAGCCGAAGAAACAGAGAACCTCTACTTCCTGCGATGTACTATAACAACTGTCTGCAAATCCGATGCATTGAAACACAGTGCTCATCAGCAATGACAACCCGATAAGAGTGGCAGAAGCGGCTGTCCTTAGTCGTGCGCAGACAGACTATTGATTTCACGATTAAGCTGTCTGCCTCGGCTTCCTATTTAGTCTGCCGATGGTATTGTCAGTAAAATGGGCGGAGGGTGACCACTGGATGTTCTCTAAATGAGGGCAAAACAGACTGTCATAGCTCGATGCACTCCTCTTTGTCCTTTTAAACAGTCTAGTTGTGTGCTCTCCCATGTAATTGCTTCGACTCAAAGGCTGCTTCTGTATCATCTACTTCATTATTTTCTTATTTCTTTATTCAGATTTCATCCCATCAGAGCTTTTAAAACTCTTTCTTTTCCTCCTGAGGATTGCTGCATCACCTCTTCGCTTGTTTGTACAGGTTCGGCCTCAGTGGTGTTTGTATATCATTGTGTGTGTTTGAGTGGAGGCTGGTTATAAGTCTGTCAGGATGGATGAACCAACGCACGGATGGAAAAAGGTTACAGCGAGAGAATGACAAATGAAAGACAAAAACAGAGAAGAAATAACTGAAGCACTTCTTCGACTTCGACTTCTTCTTCTCTGTGATGTAAATACTCAATGAGGTTTTTCTTATTTTGTTTTTTTCAATCCATTGAATCTCTGGGTGTGTTTGTTGCTTAGCCTCTCTGGACCATATTCATACAGCTTCAGTCGACCCAAAACCAATCTCACTACTTTCTTTTTCCACACACACACACACACACACACACACACACAAACACAAACTGTATCTGTAAAACAACACACACTCTGCGGGCGAGCCGGGAGCGAGGTGAAACGTTACCACACACACATTTTATCACACCAACATCTTTGGCTCCATTCCCTGCACAGTACACACACACACACACACACACACACAGGGTAACTGCAACTGAGCCCATGAGAGGCTGCATGAATGTGGTCCACAAGTGTTTAACCATATTTATTGATGTATGTTCTTATGAATTCCAGTCCTGTCATTGTATTATATTCTTTACAAGACAAACGATCATTAAAAAGGAAACCCTTGTTTCGATCCGTTACCTCGCTTGGTTGGAGTGGTTATTTGTATTGATTCATTTTATGTATTCAAAGCTTTTCACTGCGATTAATCTGCATTAATTACTTTAGCAATACCAAATGTTTTGTTTGTAAAAAAGTGGGTAATTACAGCTAAAATTTGTGTTTAGG
Source organism: Ostorhinchus rueppellii (assembly GCA_030068375.1). Classification (NCBI taxonomy): domain Eukaryota; kingdom Metazoa; phylum Chordata; class Actinopteri; order Kurtiformes; family Apogonidae; genus Ostorhinchus; species Ostorhinchus rueppellii. Next base: position 29,745,950 of record JAQQZY010000020.1, read on the forward strand.
TCGCAAATTTGTAAATGATTATCAGGGGTGTGTAGCTATCAAAACAATATAATGGTGATTAAATTGCTGTTTAAAAAAAAAAAAGAAAAAGATGCTGTTTCCATCATGTGTAAAAACATTCTAAGGCCTTTTCAGCAGAGATGTACAGTAACAAAATAGAAGCACTTAAGTACTGTACTTAAGTACTAAAATGCAGTATCTACTTTTTTGGAGTATTATTTTTTCCTCCTACTTCCACTTTTACTGCACTACATATTTTGGATGAATTT
>JAQQZY010000020.1:29761059-29772901 GCA_030068375.1 Ostorhinchus rueppellii
CGCGACCTCATTCTTTCGGTCATTACCCAGAGCTCATGACCATAGGTGAGAGTCGGAATGTAGATCGACCGGTAAATTGAGAGCTTCGCCTTTCGGCTTAGCTCCCTCTTCACCACAAGCGTCCACAGTGGGTTCAGTGTCCACAATACTGCAGACGCCGCCCCAATCTGCCTGTCGGCCTCCCCCTGAGGGCCCACCACCCACGGGGGGAAGCGGAAGGGTCAGGTGCTTTGTGGATTGGACAGCAGAGCGAGGCAGGGGCTTTGGCGGTCTGATGCCTGGCAACAGAAACTGGCAAGATATAACTCACAGGAAGAAATATCAGATATGCATATAACCACATGTACACTCGTATACACAAAGAAAAATGCATTGTCATTTGTATCTTAAGGGATAAAAGATCAAAGAAAATTAACACGAAACACTTGCGTATTTTATAGCCCCTAAACCCTAACCAACCCCATCCCACAGATCTTTTCATTAAGTTCATAGCATGCTGGATATTTCAAAGAAGTGCATAAAAATACAAAATACCAATAAAGAATTAAATCATCATTTGAGCTACATCAAGCGCCTCCTTCCTGGCTCTGAGCACATGCTGGCCTGCTCCATTCATTTCAGCTACAGAGAGCTCCAGGGAGAACATCTCTATTAATGAATAAATCCATTGATATACAGACAACGAGTGCAGTGGTTTCCGCCGAACCGCCTACATCTTTTTAGCTACTGTACATGAAGAGAGCCACAGCAACGTTTGCATATGGTTAAAGTTTTGCCCGGAATCATCATTAAATAACATGCATTTTGGGAAGAGGTCAATCTCTAAGCCAAGTGCATCAGAGAAAAGTTTTACAATTTGTTGCCAGAAATTTTGAGCTGATGGACACTCCCACATAATATGTAAGAATATGCCTGTTTGGTTCAGTTCACAGAAATTACAGTTTGGAGGAGATAGCTTAATCATGAAATTGGTGTTAGATGAGTGCAATATAGACAGTAGAGATTGGTTAATTTATTATTTGATTTTGTGAGGAAAGAGTGATATTCCTCCATACTTCCGACCAGCCTATAGATGATTCAGGGCAGTCCTTGTTCCACACTTAGTTATCGCTGAAGGAGTCACAAACAGACGTTTCTTACAACTCATGTTCATCACTCACAGCAATAAATCTGTGCTATTGGACTTCACTTTAATTACACACCGCTGTTTGTTATGATGATGACATGGTTTGTTCTGTTTTGTTGGTTCAACAGGGTCACATTCACACTATCAGGTTCACCACCCGCCAGGTTCTGTTACCGGCAAATACTTGAAAACAAGCCGCAGATAAAGCACACATCCTGTAAAATGCCAGAAATATTCAATATTCCAACAAAGGTGCTCTGAGCATCATTATTATTAGAAAATATCTTAGATCTGTGTGCTCACGGGTCACTACAGAGTCCTGAATTGGCCACATCTTGATTGATTTTCTGCCAAAGAGATAGAGTCTGTTCACACATTTTATTAATTTCCTCCACATCTGCTTCAAGGTTGGAAAAACATTCACAAAGATTCAGCATCAGACATAAATAAATAGTGATGAGGACATTCCAGAAAATTAATCATTAGTCACCTTTATTGTGTACCTCTGTCAGATGTAGTTGATACCTGTACTCAGTGGGTTTTGTGTGGGTTTAATCTGCATTTACTGACTGAATGCCTTTCTGAGTGGAGATTGCATGTTCTGCATGGGTTCTCAAGCTTCTTTCCACCATCCACAGACTTGGCCCAACCCCAATACAGCTACCCCTTGGCCCTTGCACTTGGCACTACTTCTTGAAATGGAGCTGCAAGGGGTAGGGGTTGAAACTTTCCCCTATGAAATGGGACAACCTTTGACATCATCAGCGGTCACTGATGCTGCTAGAAACAGATGTGAAAATTTTTCTTAAAGTATTCACCATCCTGTCAGCAGCTGTAACCGTCTCTAAGGCATGGGCTTTGGACATCTTTTTGCAGCTATTAACTATAAACAACAGAAATATGATCTATAACACACTGAAACGGCATTAAACACTCAATAAAAGGATTAAGTTGTTTACAAAGGAAATATGTACATTTGTGTGTTTCTTTCACCAGTGCTGCACTTTTTGGCTCTGTTTACCTCCATCTTACCAATGATTCAAACAGAATAATGGGAAATTACTCCTACCCCTCCACTCTCAGTGTGGTCCAATCCTCTGCCTTTGCCCTTCCCCTGTGACTTATCGAGAATCGGAACACCTTTTACGTGTACGCGCAAAGCAGGGTAGGGGTGAGGGGGAGGGCAAGGGGTGAATTGGGATTCAGCCATGATCTACTCCACAGGGACCAAAACTGGTCCGCCAAAGGGTCCAGTTCAGCCCATGGGATGAATTTGTGAAAAGCAAAAATTACACCAAAGATATTAACAATCAATAATGTTAAAAACATTTTAGGTCAATTCAATCTAAAGTGGGTCAAACCTGTAAAAGAATATAATAACCTATAAATAATGAAAACTACAAATTTTTGTCTTTGTTTTAGTTTTTTACATTAAATTACACAAAAATGTTTATATTTACAGACTAGCCCTTTACAAAAAATGGGAATAACAAGAGTAAATATGAAGAACCTGAAATGTAAAACAGTATTCTGCCTGTTACTAAATGTTTTGTGCATTTGTAGATCCACCATGATCTGTAAGTTGTTCTGCACATGTACAAATTATAATCTAAGGCGTAATATGGTTAAAATATTAAATATTTGTTCATGTTATGTTCAAGTACAGGTGATAGATGTAAACATTGTCACTGACTTTTTTTCACTCAAAAACTGAGAAAACTTTGGAGTCCAACCCACTTTATATAATATTAGTTTGTATTTGACCCCTGAACGTACATGAGTTTCACAAAGCTTGTCAAGTCTTGCTTGTGATGTGAAGAAATATTTGTATTTTTCTTGAAGCAAAAGTTGTATTTTCTTTTGCTTTTCTTCCCAGTGTACACCAGAACACTGAATTCCTTGCTTTAGGATAAATAAAAAATGGCAAAGAATCGTATGGTGGGAAAATGATCAATGGACAAATAGCAAAGAGCCAAGTTCACAACCTCTACGAATTCCACTAGTAATTGAGGGCGTATTCACACCTGCCTTGTTTAGTTCAATTCAAACAAACTCAAGTTCATTTCCTCCCTTGTTTCAGACCTTTTTGGCCGGTGTGAATACAATCGCTTGAACTCTGGTGCGGACCAAAACCCAGCTGAGGAGGTGGTCTTGGAGCGGTTCCTATCGAGCCCTGGTGCGGTTTGTTTGAGGTGTGAAAGCAGCCCAACCTCGATCCGACCCAGATGCAAAAATCTACCTTTTTGGATTTGATGGGCTCCCATTAAATCAGCAAACCAGCAACAATAAATTGATCTTGCAACTCCAAACAGCCTACCTGTTCCATCTTCTGAACAGTAGGCCTGTTACTGTCGCATGTTGGACACATATGACAGCTCTCCTTCTCAGTTGTTTTGCTGCACGTCTTCGTCGTTGCAAAATTACGGGCGTGATATTGTAAAACTCATGTTGCATGAAACGGTCTTGACACTTGAACATTTCTGCAAACAGTTGTAACTGTATAAACCAAATTGCTATAAGGATAAGGAGAACAGCACGTAAAGTCTCCATTGTTTATGCAGGCCTACTTTCACTTTTGGGCTTCCTGCTTTATCCCGCCCACACGTTTACCATCCAATGGTTGAATGGCCTTAGCACATTTGGTTTTGTTTATGAATTCTTGTCCTGTTGCAATTAATCACAATATGAAAGTGAACCGCACCAAAAAAAAAAAAAAAAGCAATTGGTCCGGACCAAAGCGAGTGAACTAACGGACCTTCCTGGTGTGAATACGCCCTAAGTAATTTTAGAACTTGGCTCATTATTAAAGTGAAAGTGTTTAAGTGTTCACTCACAGTTTGGATAAGTTTGAGAAAAAAATCATACTTTGTAGTGTTTACATGAACTGGTACAAGCTCAAGAGGACAAACTGTGCAACACAAAATATTAAAGAATCTAGTTCTGAAAGCAGCTCCTTATGCACAATGCTTATACACCAACATATCACTGAAGCCTGTATTCACATGTCTACAGGTGGATGGGGATGTCTGAAAACCTTGGCTTGCAGACTTATTGTGTGCAGATCAGAGAGGGCAGAGCTAAGAACATGGGTCTAAGTAGAATTTCTCCTATACAGCCTCTCTATGAACCACATGGTGTGCATTTGGAAGTAGATTTGCTGCCTAAACCTAACTCAGCTGCAACTGAAAACTGAAAATAATGAATAGCAAACTGCAAGAAGCGAGCCAAGGTCAGTGGTCTCATAGATGATGCAAAGCCCACTCTCAAAGATACAAACCCACTTAGTAAACCACTCATCTACTCGGAACTTCCTGTCTTGTTTTTGTCCAGACCATCTGTGAGTGGTGTTTAGCGGCAGACATTTCCAATGTCGTCTGTGCCACTTGCAGTGTGGTTTGTGTGTGGTTGCGTTGTGAGTTTTGCAGTACGTGTGTGTATAATAATCATGTGTGTTTACCTCATCTGTTCACTTGTGGGTTGTTTTTTTTTTTGGTTTTTTGGTTTTTTTCAGTTTGGGATTCATACTGTACAAAAACTACACCAGCACACAGATATGAAGTCAAAGCATCAACTTTAATATTTATTTTTTTCCCCATCCATTCAGTAGAGTCCTGCAATCACACACTGTAACAAAGTTCGCTGCATGTATCATTTAGTGCAATAGGTGATAGTTAATAAGTGCATATTGTGAGGTAAATAGCATTGTTGTTGTTGTATTTTTCAGCCCTAGCAACTAATTTTATCCAAGCGAAACATGCTTGCTAAAGTCTAACCCAAGACACTGTTAGAAAATAAAGCTATTTGTAAGTGCAAATGCTCCAGAGCTAGTCCAATATCTACTACTTGGCCTGTTCAGCTCTAATGATGGGATTGCCAGGCCTTAGTTAATGAGAAAATGACTCACATTCAAATATTGCATTGTGCCAGAGGGTTGCTAACCAAGCATGGCATCCAGATACAGGCAATTACACTTGGTACAATCAAAACTTACAGGGCATCTTGGCTTTTTTCCATACTGTCAGGCAAATCGCTCAGTAATGAATATTCTCAGTCTGGCACTCAGATCTTGGCTCAGTCTGGGTCTCAGTGCTCGAGAACCACAGCAGGGATTTAAAATATTATCTCAACACCCACACACAGGTAAATAAGAGCATTCAGGGAAAACTGTGTTCTGATATGTTCCTGACTGATGATCAAACTACTGTTTAATCTCACAGTTTTCCAGCGGCAGATGTGCTAACATACTCCCTCCTTAAGATGATTGACTGACTGGAGAGGAAAGGGAAATCACCCTGATAAAGATGTCACCCTTAATTTTCCACAGCATTACTTCTTTTCTCTGGTATATCTGTGAATGGCTGCATCTTGTTTGACTGTTTTACTTTAAAAGCAATGAATGTAGTCTTGCTGCTAGGCGACAGTTTTAAGAGTCAGGTCTAAAAGTACATCTCTCTCCTGCTCACAGTCTTCCACCTTTAAATCTCCCTCGTAGAATTCGTAGGGATGCTGTTGCCACCCTTGTTCCTTGTCAAACTCCCGACTGGAGGTTTTGACGTTTGAGCGCCACCTGTAGTGTCATCCTTGCTCTTGCGGAAACAGAAGACCCCATAGAGGCGGAATTTTTTATCGGGGAATCCCAGGTTTCGAACACCTGGCTGAGCTCCACCACAGCGTGAGCGGGGATTCACTATCGGGTAGCGGATGCTGCCGTCCTCCAGCCAGCCGGCTTCGCAGCGGTCCAGCAGCTGGAACTTCCACGCAGCGTACAGCTGACCCACTTTGGCCACCACTGAGCCGTCCCGAACGCAAGCCTTCATCGCCTCCGCATAGTTCACCTTCTTAAACCGTTTGAGGAAGTACACTTTCCCTGAGGGGTGAAATATGAAGGGTAGAGGGGTATGAGGATTTATTTTTTTTTGCTCTAAACACATATGAAAAAGTGAAGAAAAACAGAGCAACTTTATTGTTGAGGAGGGCAAGAATTGAAGAAAAAGATGAGAGAAGTGAATGAAAGGCAAAGGGAGAGAGCTGGAAGCCCCAGAGACAAGCTGGGCCCTGAGGGTAGATATTCTCAGTTTTCCCTGCCTCTCTGCCTGAGCGTGTTCGGAATATCAAGTAATCTCAACAACCGTCTGGGCAGCTCAAAATTGACATTCAGTGGACAGCACTCTAAGTCCAAATTACTCTTAAAACGCTTCCATTTTCGCTTTCATCTCACCTCTGGGGAAAATTTGCGCCTGGCAGCATTAAAGAAATTGGTATCCTGACTGGTTGAGTTGTTTGAACTAAACTGAATCACAAGGTAGCCTCGCTAAGAAAGAACAAACCCAGAATAAAGAGCCGACGCTTTTTCCAAATACCAACAACCACTATCATGAAAATTACAGTATGTTCCCAACCTCGGCTTCGCACTTGGCTCAGCTATTGATTTTATGCTTGTTTATGTGACGGGTGGCTATTAGAGAGGGAGAATATTATCTTGTATTTCCCTGGGGGACATTCAGTAAATACCTTCCAGCTGGACTGAGCAACAATATGGGTCACGACCACTGCTGAAACGTGCTGCCCTCAACAGACTGCCCACAGTAATTAACACACCAGGGAAGCTTTAAAGTTTCTATCATGTGACCTATTTCTTGCAGCAGAAAGGCAGAGGAATTGCTTTTTTCCAGTATGGATTAGCCCAAAGGGTGTGTAAAAATATATATTTTTCTACTTTATGTATTTAAATAGCATAAATAAATAAATAAATAAATATAAAATGATAACCAAAGGGATTTATGGCTGTTTTTAATATTGACAGTATTCAGACTTTTTCAGATTGACCATTAAAGGTACAATGTCTAAGATATGTATATACTCATAAGTGAGATGTGTGTGTTGATGTTGGGTTTTGTAGAATGTGGTCAAATTCCAGTTTGATAATTCCAGTCTGGCATTGAATCTTAAACTGGTTTGATTTGGGCAGAGTGGATGAGCTGACATTTACCATGACAGGCTGCATCAAATTAACCCCTTAAAACCTGAATCCATTTCCAAATGTGGAAAAAAAATTTTGACTTGCAGTTTTTCTTTCAAGTAGATAGTATTTTGGTTGCATTTTGGAGCGGGGGGGGAGGATGCGAATTTGCATTAGTAGGCGTCAAGGGGTTAAAAAATGTCACTTCACAGATGTACCTATTATATACATATAGTGAGCATGAATGGGCCTTTCGCTTCACACAGCCTGGCTTTTCTTAATGACATTGACAATGGCGCTGCTTCGTTTCTGCTTCTTCTTCTCATTATTTAGTGTTTATTTATAGTTGTTAAACCACTGTGGAGGCGCATTAGCTCCACCAAGTGGACTTGAGTTCCCACACTTTGGCAGTCTCTTTTCTTCTCTTCTGCTGAGTACAAGCGCAACACCTACTGGTAAAATCTGGTGAAGTTCGGACTAGTGTTTGGCTTCATATCAACCCAGTTTGATGTATTTCATACCAACCCAACTGTTTTGGACTGACAGTTGTTTACTGACATTTACTCTGTTAGTAAACAATGGCAGCTAATCTTCCTAAAAATCTATACTAGTACTACTGTATGCAACAATGGTGCAATGTACACTTCGTCAATTATAAATAATATTTGTGAAAGAAAATTGAATTATAGTATATAATATTAAAAAGCATTTTACTTCCTGTTTCCTGAGTCGGTGTAACATAAGGGTTCAGAATGTTAAGTAAAGATCTAAATGCTATAATAATACACTATCACGTTTTTACAAGCAAACAACATCTTCTTATGCAGTTTTTTTGGTTTCTTTTTTTTTTCAAACAAGCTTAAGTAGGAGATGTCTTTTTACCTTTACATGTTTCTGATGTAAAAGTAAAAAGACATCTTCTGCTTAAACTTGTCTGAAAAAAATACATTAGAAAAAAATAAATTAAAAAATTGCATTTATCCTAAGTAGACAAAATGAACTTTCTGAATATTTATATCTCTATATTTTCATGTTATTTAATGAAATGGTGATGCATCCAGGTTATATCCTGCCTTCACCCGTTGGCAGCTGGGACAGGATCCAATAACCCTGTGACCCTTTTGAAGATTAAGCAGTTTGGAAAATGAATGAATCAATAGATCCCACATCCATTAACATGTCTTTTCACAGTGACATCTTTATGGTTGTTGTGATGATGCACAAATATTAACTAATATTTTCATTTAGGTAATTTTCCTCTATTTGGTTTTAAGCCTTTAGCACACAGGTGTCAAACATGCAGCCCGGGAGCCAAATCTGGCCCGCCAAAGGGTCTGGTCCGGCCCCTGGGATAAATTTGTGAAATGCAAAAATTACACAAAGATATTAGCAATCATTTTAGTTCAGCTTCCACATTCAATGTCATATTAAACTATAAATGCTCAACTTAAAAATGTTCTCTTTGTAAATGTTTACACTAAAACAAAGTATAATTTCACAAACAATCTGAACAACCTGAAATGTCTTAAGAGAAGTATGTGCAATTTTAATAATATTCCATCTGTTACTAAATATTTTGCATATCTGTAAGTTATAATGTACATATGGAAATGATAAACTAAAGCATAATATTGTTGACAATATTAGTTGACATTATTTATATTATTATGTTATTATTTTATTGGTCCGGCCCACTGCACAACAAATTTACCTGAACTAAAATGAGTTTGACACCCCTGCTTTAGCACAATACTGACCAATCAGCTCCCCACACAACACATGAATTATACATATTGACTCCTTCAAACATTGATTTGTACAAACTGTCAGTAAAAATAAATACACCATGTTGTTTTTTTCCTCATACTTGAGAACTTGCTTCAGTTGCCTCAGGACTACAGATAGACTTGTTTTTCTTCCAACACTGACTCAGCCTCCTTCTTTACCAAGTGTGTTGTTTGAGAGAGGGACCTAGAGGTGGCACTTGCAAACTCTCTGCAGGTATCCGCCGTATATCAAAGACCTGGCAGATAAAAGGTGATACTTGGCCCCCGGGGGACACGGTGGCTGTAGCAGAGCTGAATCAGGTCTGATCTAAAATCCACTGGCCTCAGGCTCTTAGAGATCACAAGCAAAGATCTGACAAAGAGGTTTCATTTCCACTCATCATACAATCTCCGTCTTACACAACAGTCGAGCTTTTCCTTTACCCTGGTCACTTTCGATCATGAGCCACATATGCTTGATTCTTCAAGATCTTTATACAGCTCAGTGATCATACTGATAAGCTACAAAGTGTCTCTGATCTTCACATATTTCTTTACCCACACACACATATGCACACATAAGCTATATGCAGTATCTTACCATTGAGCTTGGAAGTGAAGCAGAAAGCATCATAGCGCTCGTCCTCTTTGTGCCTGTAGCCATAGTTACGGACACCGGCAGGGGTGTCCTTGCGGCCACACTGGTCTCTAGGATGAGAGATCGGGTACTGAACAGAGCCGTCTTCCAGCCATCCTGCATTACACCAGTCTAGTCCTTCCAGCCAGGCCTGTGGAAGGACATAATGTGGGTTAGTGGGTCAGACTGAGGGATTATAGACCTCATTAAGAGGAAAAATTATTTAGTTTATCATCTTTGACATAACTCCATTACTGTAGTTTATTACATATAGGGGCTTTTAAACAGGAAACAGGCCCTGCAGTAAATTTCTGGACTTGTCACATGCCTCATCTAATGCAGTTGTATTTAGGCATACTGCTGTTCTCAAACATTACATGATTGATGATTGTATCTAGTTAAATTCGCTGTTACAACTACAGTAGGAGATCAGCCCACGAACGAAAGTACCTCAGATTTAATCCGTGGTACTGATGTCTGACTTGTGATGCATGTGTCTACGTTAGTACTGACCTTATGCAGCTGAGAGTGCGAGGCCAGGATGGCATCCTGTTGTTTGCAGGCATCCTCAGCCTGGTGGTAGTTGAGCTTATAGCGCCCCACACGGGGGTAATAGGGAAACACCACTCCTACAGGTGGATAGAAACAGGCCCACAGGTAAGAATGATGCTCTGACAGTTACGAACTCTAAACATTTCAACATAAACTAGGGTTTTTACCTCAGTTTTCAGAGGGGTTGAGTACTGGCTGGGCTTAAAAGTTGTGTTAGTGAGTTGACTGAGAGTTTATTTATTCATTGCAACAATACATGTGAACAAAAGCATCTAGTACAACTCCTTTTAGCTCATTTGTATGTTTTCCACAGTGATTTTATGCAGATTAGTTTGGGTGCAGCATCAAAAGTCGTGTCAGAGCTGCAACCACAAATACTAAAGTTAATGAAAAACAAGGATTTTTGTTACAAGAGCTTTACACGAGTCAAAAAAATTTCAATGCATTAGAATCTAAAATTGAATTTAAAAAAAAAAATAGTTAAAATAATCTTGGGACTTTAAATATCATGTCTTAAATAATTTATCCCATTAAGACCCACATCCACTGGTGACCTAAAGCATCTACTGAACTCAAATGTTTAATACCTGTTGATCCACTAATCCTATCAGTACATGTAAATAATTGGTGTAAAATACAGTTTAGCACCTTTTCATGGTCATCAGATATGACCCATTTGGACATTCAGAGGCTCCTTAGTTACCGTGGAAACACTGTCATCTTCTACAACATTGATTCACCAATAAAACCAATGGAGTTGGATCAATGACAGTGGATGGAGACGCTTGCTTTATGTTCAGGTTAATCTATTTTACTGAAAAAGTCTCTTTTTCTTCCGGTTTTTTTTTTCTATGTTAACCTTCAAATTTATTGTGAGTTTTCATGAACATCTAAATTAAATATAGGAAATTAAATATAAGCAAATACATGATTTACCATGAAAAAGGCTAAATTCAAAGGATAATATTATAATTAATGGTAATAAATCACTTGTGAAAGTTTAAATAGAGGGATAATTTCATTTTGAACTGCCAGAAAAGTAGCATTGATTCTTTACGGGTTAAACACATCATTTTAATTAAAAAAAATGTTTTGCACAGTATAGAACCTTTAAAGTGCACCTTTACCCTTATTTTCTGTGTCTAACTAATGTTCTGGTGCCAGTGCATCTTCAGTGACATCCATATGAAAAAGAATTTTAACAGTCTGACCACCTCATATAGACCCTGACAGTAAAACTGATAACTATTTAGATGCACACTAATGTTAGAATATTTTCCCCACTTTTATCATCATCATACAGTCCTTTCTCATGGGGAAATGAAGCCCTGGTAGCTCGTAGAAAACATTATATTACATTCAAATCCATACATTTACAAGTAAACTGACAAATTACCTACTGAGGGCTGGAGTTTTATGAGGCAGAATCACTCTGTGAGTCTGATGATTCACAAGAGAATGATAAAACATAACAGCATAAATAGAACAAATTGTATACATCTTTTATAACATAAAGTTCTACTAAAACAATTATATGTCAAATCGACTCTGTATCCTACAATATGTGGGAAGAATTCTAAACAGGAAGTGGCTTGTTGAGCTGTTGCAGGTTTTTCCTCATTTGCTAATGCTAATGCACATTACCAGTATTGATGCATTTCATTTAAATTTTATTACCTCCGCCAAGGAGGTTATGTTTTACTGTGTGTTTGTTTGGTTGTTTGCTTGTTTGTTTGTTTGTTACCATCCGACTTTGTTTGTTAGCAACATAACTCAAAAAGTTATGGACGGATTTTGATGAA
>JAQQZY010000020.1:29784116-29798708 GCA_030068375.1 Ostorhinchus rueppellii
TTGTTGTTTTAGCCCTACCTTCTCCTACCCTCCTTTAGTTGTTTAATAATAAATATCGTGAAATTTAGTTTTGTTTTCGGTCTGGAGTTTGTAACTTGGGAGTTGGGAGTGTACCAACATTGAGCGTATTATGTACGTCCTAGTGAACCCCGAGGCTGGGATGTAACAGGATTTAATGAAATGTATTACAATTTTGAAAAATGTGGAAAATGTATAAATGACATGTACATACTGGGACAAATGTATTGAAATCAAATCGAGTGGCGTTGTAGTGATTTGAGGGAAATACATCAGGGAGCCGATGGTGGAACTACAGCAGAGACAGGGAGGTGTTCAATTACAGAGAGACTTGAATTCTAAGGAAGTTCATTCTCTGGGACTATTTTTACCAAGACCATATTTGCCAAGTTCGCAAGACTGTACTTGCATTCTTAATAGCAAGAAATGGCTATTGACTTTGCAGGGTCCTAAGGTGGTCTGCACAGCATTGTTGATTGTCTTGTGCGTATAGTTCTGACATCAGGCCTCTCCAAAAGCACAAGATAAATCCTCCAATATGTCAGCTAACAGTTGACCTCACATAAAAGCATGGATTAATCCTAATGCCTACCTGCTGAATTTTCATGGCACCAAAAGGGGTTGCTTCTTGTTCAAAGTAGTTTTCAGTTTCTGCTGCCCTTTTGTTGTCCACCTCCTCACTAATGGAATGAAATGTTCAAAAACACCCTGACTGATGAGAGTGTGACTCGAGTTTCTGCTCAAGCATCATCATCAGTACCTGTTGTGCCGGGTCAGAAAAGCTTTTTCACAAGAAAAAGAGTGTAATAGGAAAGGCTGTTAGGATGACAGTAGCCGACAATAAGAAGAGACAGGACTCAGCATGAAGTAGCCGCACTTCGCGCTAACGTTAAAAAAATGAATCTGCCATGATAGGTCCATTATTGCATGCTGGGTTGCTGAGATTCAAGATGACAAGCAGTATCTTGCCCAACAACGATAGACTTGCCTGTTCCACCCCTGTGTGGTTACCTGAAGAACATTTTCCATAGTGTCAAGCATCTGCCCATGTGGTCCCTGAAGCTAACATGAAACAGCTCAGTCCACAGACAGTCAGGGTGGAAACTACAAACTCTATCTAAAGAACATAAACACTGGCACAAAACAACAACCTTAGTCTTCCATTTTAACTCATAAACACCCAATGCTACATTTGTGAATGGATTTTTCTGTAGATTTAATTTTTCTTAAGTCTATCACCATTTATAATATTATCCTCTATATTTTTCTTTTTTTCCTCAGTGAAAATCATGTATTTTATTATATTTAAGGCACTGATCATGAAAGTGTTCATAAAATCTCAGAGAAAATGCAAAGGTTTTTAAATCAGAAACAGAAAACTGAAGAAAAAGTGACTTTTTCACCAAAGATATCATTAACTGAATGTAAAGGTCCCTGTCCACTGTCGTTGATCAAACTACAGTGGTTTTACTGGTGAATCAATGTTGCAGAAGATGAACATCCAAATGGGTCATATCTGATGACCATGAAAAAATGATAAATTGTGTTTTGCACCAATTATTTCCACATTTTGATCGGATCAGTGGATCAACAATTTTTTTTAAAAATCTTAGATCAGTAGATTATTTTGGTTGCCAGTGGCGTTTTGGGTCTTTATGGGTTAATTAATGGCTGATGTGTGATGTTTTAGCTCCATTGTGATAACTGTTGATAGAATATTTCCAGGCTAGAATTGCACTCAGAGTGCACAGAGCACTTTGAAGATAAAGGCTACTCCACAAGTTCCACAATATCATTAAATCACACACTGCAAAATAGGGTGTCTAAAAACAAGATAAAAACACTAAATCTGAGGAAGAAGGTTCTCAAAACAAGTGAAATATCTGTCTGTGCAGCAAGATCATTTCATTTGACAAGATTTCTTGAATTAAGATTGTTAAATCTAGAAATAAGCATGCCTACAGATGTATGAACACTTAAAATTAGAGATGAACTCTTAAACCAAGATCAGTTATCCAACAGTTCTCAATCTAAGTTTTGTTTTGTTTTGTTTATCTTGGCAAGAACCAACTAATTTGCAGTGCAAACAAACCAATCAATGAATAAATGTTTGTCATTTTTGTCATATGATACCATTGGTTGGTTTTATTTGTAATATACTAAATTTATTTAACTGACTCCCAAATGACCTGGGTTTCTACTTCACCTCATGTCTTATCCTCCCACCAATGTCCAAATGGGTCATATCTGATGACGATGTAAAGATGACAAATATATTTTTTCATCAGTTATTTACATGTATTGATAGGATTAATAGATCAACAGTTATTGAATATTTTTATTATTATATCAAAGCAGTGAAACTTGAAGAAAAAGTTACTTTTTTAGCAAAGATATCATTAACTGAACATAAAACGTGTGTCTCCATCCACTGTCCAACTCCATGTGTTCTACTGGTGAATCGATATTGTAGAAAATGACGGTGTTTCCATGGTAACTACAGAGCCTCTGAGCATCCAAATGGGTCGTATCTGATGACCATGAAAAGATGACAAACTGCATTTTACACCAATTATTTACATGTTTTGATCAGATTAGTGGATGAACAGTTATTAAACATTTTAGAGTAGATTAGTAGTAGTAGATCCGATTATTTTGGTTGCTAGCGGCATTTTGGGTCTTTCTGGTTTAATTAATGTCTGATGTGTGATGTTTTAGCTGCATTGTGATAACTGTTGATAGAACATTTCCAGGCTAGAAGGCCAAGGCTACTCCTCTTCAAATTCCACAATATTATTAAATCACAAACAAACCAACAAATTGATAAATATTTGTCATTTTTGTCAAATAGTGCCATTGGTTGGTTTTATTAGTAGTATACCAAAGTTATTTAACTGACTCCCAAATGACCTGGGTTTCTACTTCACCTCTTGTCTTGTCCTTCCACCGACGTCCAAATGGGTCCTATCTGATGACGATGTAAAGATGACAAATATATTTTTCATCAATTATTTACATGTATTGATAGGATTAAGAGATCAAAGTTATTTAACTGACTCCCAAATTACCTGAGTTGCTACTATCCTTCCACCATTCTTCATGAAAATCAGTGCAGTAGTTTTTGATTAATCCTTCTGCGGATATCTGATGAACAGTAAGACAAGCTGAAGTGAATGCACAAGCTCCTTGGCAGAGGCAAATACAACTGAACAGGATCGATGAGTTTTTAAATTATAAAGACACAGAGACCATATTAAATACTTTTATCTCATCACACCCAAACCACTACAGGAGCCACTTTATTGTCTGTTTTATTTGGCTTCCTTTTTTTGATGCACTCAGTAACTAAGAACTTGAAAATTGCTGTATAAATCCATTTATTATCAAATTACCTTTAAGGGTATCTACACAATAAGCCAAATGTGCCTGTCAGTACTGATTCTACAAAGTGGATTTTGAGAACTTGGTAATCCTGTTTGTCAAAGTAAGATTAAAAAATAGACTTCTAAATAGATCAGCTGTTAAGTGTTTGAGCATTGATGCACAGCAGCGCAAATTTAAAAAATACAGAGTTTAATTTTACCTGCAGAAGCATAGAAGAACAATAACTGGGGTTTTAAATGATTAAATTGTATGCTCACTGATGCCGACTGATGTGTGCAAATGTGTCGCCTCTTCCCGGATGATCATTTTGTTTTACGTGCAAAGCGAGAAGTCAATGCATTAGCCATTAAACTCTAACTCAGTGATTAATGTGTTCATAATATGTCACTCCTTAATTCATCCTCTAATTGAGTCTGTGTCAGCCACTCATTAAAACATTACTTCAGAATACATTTGCTTTTATCACACGATGTTTCTTCACTTCTTCCATGTCGGCGCTGTGGATGGGTTAGCTGTATTTTTGCTGCTCTCCAAAGCTGAGCATACAGCACGGTAGACATCTGCAGCAGAGGTCTCCCGCGACTGCCATCATGGGATTACAAAGCTGTTTGGAACAGCCACATTTGATTTAAAGCCTGTGTCACACACACAGAATGCACTGCTAGCATGTGCAAGCAGAAAGGATGTCACACTTCAGCATGAAAAAGCTGCTGAGGGAGAGTGAATTAAATGAGCCTGCCCCTCTCGCTGTCTGTTGGGCTATTGCTCAGCAAAGTACGGTGGATAATTACTTGAGGGGGGCTACAGTTACTGTGGAAGGTAACAGTGTTGTTTTTAAAGCACTTTTTGTATCCACATAATTACTCCCTCTGTCTCTGTCAAGAAAACAATGTGGTCTATCTAATATTCAAAGATTCAAAGTCTGACCTACATGTAAAGCATCATAAAGTGTACTGTTATGGAATAAAGATTCATTCAGTCATCTTCTGAGCCCACTTTATCCTCACGAGGATCACAGGAGGTGTTGGAGCCTATCCCAGCAACCTGTGGGCGAAGGTGGGGTACACCCTGGATGAGTCAGCGACATATAGAGACAACCGATCACTTTCACATTCACAACTATTAGCTTAACAATTAACCTATCAGTGCAAAAACTGGAGTTCTGTGGGGTCGGAAAGTTAATCAAATGTGTACTACAATGAATAAGAATAGTTAAAGGAATTGTAAGAGTGGACTTGAATGCAATGTGTAAGAACAACCTATAGAGGACCTATGTAATGTATACATATATGCTAAGGTATGTAAAGGTGAGGAGTTCCAGACGTTGGGACCAGAAGGAGTACAAGGAGATGTGGAAGAAAGTCAAGGTTTCATGTAAAAGGATGCTGAACACAGAAGTCAGTTGTGAATGATTCTGCTTGGAATGTAATTTTGTTGCTCTGAAACATGTGCAATGACAATAAAGTTCATTCATTCATTCATTGGCTTGAAGATGTTCTCCCAGATCTGTAATAAAAGCTTCTTAGAAGATTAAGAAATTATCTGCTCTGACTGACGACAAGAATATCACCTATCAAGCACCCAGAGAGAACCAATGCAACACAGAGAAGATGCAAACTCTGGAATGGAACCCAGCAACTTCTTCTTGCTGTGAAGCGACAATGCTCTCCACTGCAGCACCATGTCGCCTCAAATGTAGATTCAGTAGCTCTTACTTACATTACATGGTAAATACATGGTAAATATCTGCTATTTATTGAGGATCCTTTTCTTTTTCTTGTCAGACATCACACTTTTGACACTACTAACAATGGTCTTGACAATCTTTCTTCTAATTAAATGCAACACAAACCTGTTTGTTGGCCAGCTGAGTGTGTTTTTTTGTTTATGCAGACAATGGCATACACAAATCCTAACTCTTTATTTGATGTTTTTTTTTTAAACACAATGATGAGAGCCTCCGCAGACTATTTACTGAGCCGCCCACACACATGAGCAGAGAGCAGCATCACAGAGTAGAAAGGGAACAAAGAGGATCTAAGACTGTAAGTAGAGAGCGAATGAAACGCTCATAATGTGGGCACAATGTGGAAATGTAGAGGCTTGTTTTCTCCTCAAACGTAGAGAGAGAAGCTCTTTTTTCATACAGAGATAGTTTGGAGTGTGCTCGCCAGAGTTAGTGCCAACAGCTGCTGTTGAACTATACATTACCTTGTGCAGCACATGTTGGCACATCCTCACCTCACAGCTCTGAGTAATGAACTGTGGTGGCTCAGCGCTGTTTAGTAGGAAACAGAAAATACAGTTTATTGTGGATTCATCAAACCCCTGTCTGTCCCACTGAAACTCCCTGCATACATGACAACACCACATCTATCCCAAAAACAATATATTCATTTAAAATATAGAATTTAATCATGTTGAACATATGATATAGACAAATTAAACCAGGGCTGGTGCAGTGGGTAGCACTGTTGCATCACAGTAAGACGGTCCTCAGTTCGATTCCAACACCAGGGCATGTTCTCTCTGGGTTCTCCAGCTTCCTCCAACCACACAAAGACATGCACCGATAGGTTAATTGGTCAAGCTAAAATTGCCCATAGGTGTGAATGTGAGCGTGGTTGCTTGTTTGTCTCTATATGTGATGAACTAGCGACACATCCAGGGTGAACCCCGCCTTCCCCTATAGGTAGCTGGGATAGCCTCCAGCACCCCTGCAACCCTCTCAAGGATAAAACAGATCAGAAGATGATTGACTGACAAATTATACAGATGTCTTTTTCACACTTAGAGAAGTGATATTTTGCTTTTTTTTGTTGTTTTAAATGGAATTATGCATTTTCAAACATTTCCCTGTGGTCTACATAAACTGTAGATGCTCTGCTTGGGTCTGAATTCTTCATTGATTCAACCCCACAGGTCTATCTTCAACCCTGTTTCTGAGTAATGGCACCAGAAAGGTCATTTCGAGCGCTAGCCCTTTAAATGCAAATGAGTCACGTCACACGCCACACCCTCCAGGTTGTTTACCGTGTTTTCTGTCCCGTTCAGCCACTTTTGTTCATTAATACAACCAATAGCTGAATATTTTAAGTAAGTTTGGACATATTTTCCGTATGGACTAGAACCGCTGCTGCTGACGAAATTATGGCGTACACGGAGAAATGTTCGCCAGAAGTCTTGACCTTATGTGCAAATGTTATGATGTAACTAGTTATAAAACATAACATGTCAACCAGGAATTAAAACAGGTTGTAGAAATCCACTCAATTTTTGCCGGAATTCCTATAAAAAATAGCTTTGCAGCAGCTGGAGGATGCAACTTCAATCTTTCTGAGCTGTTCAGGTCCAAATACACAAATAAAGGTGCCAAAGACTGATGAAAGTGGGTTTAGCAAAATATGACCCCTTCAAGGTCAAAACCCAAAATGAGTTGCAGACTGGTTTTTATCGGGCCACAAAATTCACAGAAAAGTTATGAAAGCATCGTTGGGGTCCCAGAGCCTATCTCAGCTACCGACAGGGAAAGGTAGGGGTACACTTTGCTTCTTGTACATTTTTGTTGCCTAGCGTTATTACGCTCTGATGCTGTGTGTACAGGGGTCTTCGCTTCTGTGAACCTGGACCTAAAACATGATCAGTTCAAAGTTGAGGTAAAACTAACTGTGACTTCAGTGATTCTGTCATGTCAGAATGAAAATAGGCAGACTTCTGCAGAAAGCTTAAAACTGAACAGACTGTTGGACACATTAGTCTGTAGTTTTCTTGGTGACCAGTTTGTTGCTGGCTTATTATTCTTGGTTTTCAGTTTTGGCTGTGAATAACATTCCAATAATGTGGACTAGGCAGCAAACAGAAGCTAAAAGATGTTTGGTGTTAGGGCAATTCATTCTGTATTTTTGTAAATTTGGGTCATGGAGGAGAAACAATAGGTCTCTGTTTTTTGTCTTGTGCTGAAAAAGTTTGGGAATCTTTGAACTAAAGTGTGTGGAATCCATACACTACCAAGCAAGACTCAGTCAAAACAGCAAAATGAGTCTAGAACACTGTGTGATGTTGATGTAAAAGGGATCCAAGTTTATTTTTTTATTTTATTACTGTTGAAATCATTCTTTGCTGTAGCTTTGGGCAGAATTGCCTGGTTATAGAACCAAATACAAGTATTTTCTTTATTTTAGCATGGCTTACTTATTGGGTATTGTTAAAATTGTTATGTACAATAATTTACAGATCGCCCATGTTCTCACTTGCATTCATGTTCTGCATGCATTTATAAACCTCAGCAAAGAAACTCTACATGGGTTTGGTTGCAAACCTAAGAATTAACTATGGGATTTTGACATTTACCCAATCATGCACATTAGTCTGTTTGTTACACAATATTTTTACCTCCACCAAGGAGGTTATGTCAGTAGACTTTGTTTGTTTGTTTGTTTGTTTGTTTGCAACATAACTCAAAATGTTTTGGATGGATTTTGATTACATTTTCAGGAAATGTTAGAAATGGGACTAGGAGCAACTGATTAAATGTTGGTGGTGATCCAGATCACCGTCTGGATCCAGGAATTTTTTAAAGGTTTCCTAATCATTGGGAGATAGGGCATGGGGGTACTGAGCTGCCTTGGCAAAGGTCTGTGCTCTCTGAGTGCTTTTCTAGTGTTTTATATTATGACTGATTTAATTTGCATTTTGGAGTCCAACTCAAATGAATTTTCCTGTTTGTGAGAATACCCTGCCTGCCTTAGAAGCCATTTTTAATATTAATTAAATGAGATGATATAAAATGTTCATCATCAAGTAATGGAAACAATGAAATGATAACTTATTCAGACCATGAATGTTCAGTGAAATAATCAATATATTTTGGCAGTTTGAAAAACATTTTAATTCTCAAATAAAATTTTTCAGTAATCATCAGATACATCGTTAACTGCATACAGCAGACAGGATGTTACTTCTCTTTGTATTTGGTGTCTTTCTCCTCACTGTTGGGTAAACCTGTCTGCCCCGGGAAGGGAGCAATCTTCAGGAAGAAGTATGGGTTACTGTAGACCCGCATGGCCACCAGCAGAGGAGTGACTGCATAGAGCAGGTTAGCCGCCAGCACCGTCCAAAAAGCATCTCCTGGGATCCGGAATGGAGATGCAGTACGAGGGTGGAGGGATGCTCCGATATGGGCCCACTGGCACTGGAAGGAATCACAGAGCATGGAGTTCAACTGCACTCGCACACATAAATAAGTACCCAGCTGCACCAACCCCTTTACAGCTGTGTGGTTCACTCTTTGTTCTCACTGATGACAGGTCGTTTGATGCCTTTCTCCTTTAAGCAAACCCTTCAGCGGAATAACTTAAAAGAAATTTGTTATTTTGAGTCTCTACCCACTCATTAGTCAGTATAGAGTATGAAGTTCAGTGTACTAAATCATGTATACATTAAAATGAGACTTGAATCAAAGGTTCTCTCCTCTTGTGCTGGCAGTTGTATTTATCAAAAGAAATGTGCTTCTAAAGAATAAATGTGGTGAAGGAAATCATATGCATCATATTTGGGCGGCCGTGGCTCAGGAGGTAGAGCGGGTTGTCCAGTAATCAGAGGAATGGTAGTTTGAATCTCACTCTGTACTAATCATGTACTGTTGTGTCCCTGGGCAAGACACTTCACTTGCTTTGAGTGCTGCCACTTAAACTGACGTATGAATGTGTGTGAATAGGCGTGTTTCCACTACACTGGGGGGAAGGTACTTTTGGCCGGGCCGTGAGTTAGCCTGGTCCTCTCAGGCATCGTGTCTCCATGACAGTAATGGCCCTGTAAGAACCTCGCGACGACATCATCATATCGCATCCATTTATATAGTAACGTCACTAACAGAAAGCGCCAAAACTAAGCAGCTGCAGAGGACGAAATCACAACAAGACTGGACATGGATGAAAGTTGGGATGTTTGTTGCGTTTGTGCTGTTGCTGTACAGAGTAACGGTATCAGAGATCGTCGTGTTGTGAAATTCCTCCAGCAACTACTCTTTTAAAATCGGAGGTTGTTTGTTGCGATCTGCTCATGTCATTTGTGACAACCAATCTGTGTGAGTTAGCCACTAGTACCTACCCTTGAGCAGGCACTCTGTTGGTTCCTGAAAACGGCCCTGAAAACTGTCCTGTTAGTGGAGATGCGCATTCTGGGAAGTTCCTGTAAAACGGCCCAGAAGTTCCGATAGTCGAAACACGCCTAATTTTCGGTGGTGGTTGGAGAGGCCATTGGTGCAGATTGTCAGTCACACTTCCATCAGTCTGCCTCAGGGCAGCTGTGGATATAAACATAGTTTACCACCACCAGACTGTGAATGTGTGAGTGAATGAATAATGGATCCACTGTATGGACTTTGAGTATGCCTTAATAGAGAAGTGCTATATAAATCTAATCCATCATTATTATTTTGTAAGATTAACCCTTTCATGCATGAATTATGAAAAAATAGTTTCTAGATTTTTTTTTCTAACTCAAAATTAGCCTAAACTTGAAATGCCTTTTGAATTTCTTTTTTAAATATGGTTTTATTAAGAACATATTTAACCTCTTTAGACCCAGGAAAGTACAAATTTAGGCTTTTTTCAAATCAAATAATTGCTTACATTGGAAGCATCATGATGCAACCTTTTTTTCAGATGTTTTTTTTTTTTTTTGGATGAAATTTTCAGGAATTGTTAGAAATGGGATGAGGAACGAGTGATTAAATTTTGGTGGTGATCCAGATCACCGTCTGGATCCAGGAATTTTTTAAATGTTTCTTTATCATTGGGAGATAAGACATGCTGGCACTGAGCTGCATATGAAGTCATTCAGCGCCATCTAGTGAAGGAAAGTACAAACACTACCTTGGCATAGGTCTGTGCCTTCCAAGTGCTTCTCTAGTTTTTTATGGAATATCCCTTGATGTTGTTTTTTTTTTTTTTTTTAATAAAGCCACAAACATACAGTAGCTGGATCTTAGGTCATAATTCTAAAACTAAGATGTTACTTTTTTCATTGTATTGTTGTTGGTTTTTTTTAAACTTCTTTTTATTGAAAAATAGAAATTAAAAAAGGGGCATAGGAATACAGTTACAATTGTATTGTTTTTTGTTTGTTTGTTTGTTTGTTTGTTTGTTTGTTTGTTTTTTTAAACCATTGTATTGTTTAGTGTCTATAGAAACTGCCCCCATGTGGTTTGAGGAATATTGCCTTTATAACCCTTTGGAAAGTGAGCTTGAACTATGTGTCCACTAATGTGAACATCATGTATGAAAAGGTTGGAGCCCACCCTGAGTTTAACTGCAGCAACATTCCACCCCAGAGTGAAAACTGCAGATTTCTTTAGAGGTCAGTAAACATCCCAGTTACTTGCAAACTAATCTACTTCAGTATGCATTACCTGTATTCTATTCAAAGCCAGTTTCATTTATTGACTATTTGTCCTTTCAGTGTTACCTGGGTCATGGCTCCAGCAAAGAAAATCGTCCAGTCTGTCATCCATGTGCACCCAGGCTTGAGGAGACCGTAAACAAAGGCACCTAACAGGGGTAGTCCGTAGAAGAACAAGTGCAGCATCTGTAAAAATAAAATAAAGGTATTCTGACTCTTTCTTGTATTGTCCACAGAATCCTTCTTTCCCCACTAATTTCAGGAACTTGGAAAAGGACTTATCCTGTCTCACCAGTAGGAAGCAGGATAGTGTGACATGTAAACAGTTTATCCGAGTTTCTGAGCAGCTTTGTTGCTACAGAACATAGTGGCTGAGGCACACCTGCATACAAATGACAGAAACCTGGAGACTCTTGTAAACAGGGATATGAATAATCCAATTTCTTGTGTTCGTGTAAATCCTATTTCCTGAATGTGATTAAAAATATGATAAGACTCAAAGCCTGGCCTGCATGTTAAATGTTTGTGGTGTCCCCAGGAATTGCATTATATTTGGGAATAAAATCAGGCAAACACATGTATCTGCTTTAGAGTTGTTGTAGTTTTGAGACTCCAAACGTAGCTCCAACTCTTTACAGCAGGGGGCAGTAGAACACAAGAACATCCAGACTTATCTCCACCCTTTGTTAGCACAGTGCCAAGGGGTCCACTGTTGGTCTGGAATATGGTTAAAAGTTATCTGGGTTGTTTAGCTTTTGCTGAGAGACGATGTTTTGGTGGAATATATGGAAACATGAGGAAGTGTTCATGGTGTCAAAATGACCAAACACCTAAAAAGACATAATCCTCGTCAAAGCTTGCCATTTCCAGGGTGTGACTGCATCTCTGAACTCGCTCTTCTATCAGTGTTAATGCATGAATAGTGGAAGGACAATGACAAATCTGTCACTACACAACAGAAATATTCACCTTTATTCTGACAGAGGACTTCCAGCCAGCCACACTAACCCTAGATTAATGGAAGGCCTATTACTCACTGAAATAAGTGATGAATTTTTAAACAGTACATACACGATAAAACCATAAATCACCTCAATCATTTGGAAGGCTTTTCTTTACAGTTTGTGTGATCAATAGCTGCTGTGTTTTGAATTATCGGGGAAAAAAAGGTCAGAACTGGCACAGTTTGGTAGATGAATAGTCTGAATAATGACTCAACACATGGTGATCTTAGTAAACATAATAAATAACGTAACATAGTAACTCTGTACCTTCACACAGGCTTGACTCTGAATACACATTTCTGCCGTGCAATATATTAATATTTCTGGCAGGACATCAAAAATGTTCTTTTCTAAAAATGTAGAAAAATTAACAATGTCTATATGATGTCTGTATTATAAGGTACAAATATTACAAATTGCTCCTTTAACTTGTAAGCTATTAAATGCAAGATATGACTAGTAAATGATGTGGTAAAAATGCAGACGGTATTCCATTTTGAAATGTAAAATGTAAAAGTAATCACAACGCTGCTTTAAATGCAATGCTTTACCATATCATTACTTTGGAGACGAACATAATTTGCTTCCTCAGTGAAAATGACTGTTTCTACTCACAAGGGTCATTATAGACGCTGTCTTGACCTTCAACTTTAAATATTTGGCCCATGAAAGCCACTTTGCCACTTTATAACACCCTCAAATTATACTACGGAACAGTTTCTTTTCATTCACTGTCTGAGTTCTGAATGAAGTCTAATGAGTTCAGCCCAAGGCCTGAAAGCCAATCACATATACCCTTCAATCTATTGTTAAGATGTCGTTTTAACACTGCAGTCGTAATAGGTCACATGTCATTTAACACTACTGAAATGAAGAGGTCAGTCGAAGCAAACCCATATAAACCCCATGCAACAAACCCAGGTTTATTACATTCCTTCACACACACACACACACACACACACACACACACACACACACACACAAAAGTACTCATTAGCACCCTAATGCTAGACAAATGCACACAAAAATACCCACACACACACAAACAGATTTGCAAACGCTGCTAGCCAGGTCATACTCTCACATGCTGCACACACATATTCCTCCCACCCAGTAAGATGCGAGTGGGGGGCTTTGGAAGAGGGATTAGCTTATCAAGTTCACAGCATGCGGTTCGTCTCGCTGATCAATGACTTGCAATTGTGCCTGGACTGCAGCCCCGACAAGGTCTTTGGATAACCTATTGACAAAGATGTGTACGCCAAACAAAACACAACAAAACCCACAGCTACAATGGGTCACAAGAAGAAATAGAAGGGAAGCGGACCCTCTGCTAGACATGATAATAATCTGTTATCCAGCTTAAACAAATGAAAGAGAGGTGCAAAGATGCTCTGGCCTCTCAACCCTCACTCATTGTCCCTGTAATGATGAAAAATGGCTCTGTAATCAGCAGCGAGCTCGAAGACTAGAGGCGATAAGGGCAAGTTTCCATCACACTCACACTAATATCACTGAAAACTGAGGTCTATTATGAGGCTGGTTATTTAAAAAAAAAAAAAAAAAGGTGGAGAGGACAGTTCAGGTGTCACTGTGTCCCAAAGAGAGACTGAATGTGGAGATGAAACATAAAAGGACCCACCATAACTCTGGGGTAGCCCACGGGGTCCTTCAGGTAGGGTTCATAGTGCCTCAGGTAGAGGGAGCAGGCTTCAAGTGGAGAGTCCAGAGCCACCTGCAGACGGATGACAAAATAATGTCTTACAATATCATGTAATTCAATCCGATAACCCTCCAAATACATCTGCAAATCAGCACAGAGATGCTAACCCCTCCCTTACATAGTCTAAATAAAAAAAAGTAATGTGCTCACAAAAACTGACACACTGATATTATGAGGTTATTTTTTTTTACTGTCCTGTTTACAAGGACTTAAGGGATAATAACATCCTCATTTATGATGATTTCTTTTGGCTGGATGACTGAAATATTTGAGATGAGATTCAGTAAAAGAACCCTGTTTGTAGCAGATTTTATTAGTCAAGATTGAAAGAGACAATGGTACTTTTTAAGGCAGAATTATAAAAGAAATGGTAAATTTTTAATGGCATAATAAAATGTAACTACTGGAGGTATATTTCTGGTGTCATGTAAGCACAAAACACAAAAAGAAAAGAATTAAACAATGTTAAATATGCCATGAAAATATAAGATGTTTGGTACAGGAGACTTTTAAAAAGATTATGGAGGGAGATTCAAGTGCATGCTGGCTCCATATAGACACCAGACACGATTCTGTGCAGAGGTCATAGGTCACCCTTAGCTATACTGTTTTTGCACCGTTCTAATAAGCAAATTAGTCCTGTTATTAAAATATAACAGGGGACTATTGTGCACAATAGTAAAAACTCACAAAAAATATAAACTATATGGCTTCTACAGAAAACAGTCAGTATTCAGTGTGATATGAATAAGAAAAGACAAAGGAAACAGTGGACATTTGTTAAGTGAAACCTGGTGTGAAACATTGAATCTCAATAAATCTCATGTCTGCCTAGAACAGTTCAAGACACAGTAAGGACAATGGAAGGTCGTGTTAAATGGTGGATTCTTCCGTCTGTTTTCTGTCTGAAATTCTTGTGTTTAATGATGTTCTATGTTTCACTTGTATCTTGTTACAGAGGCAAAGAAACGTGTACCTTCATCATCTCCACCAAGGAGGTTATGTTTTTGCCAGGGTTTGTTTGTTTGTTTGTTTGTTTGTTTGTTTGTTTGTTTGTTTGTT
>JAQQZY010000020.1:29810050-29827874 GCA_030068375.1 Ostorhinchus rueppellii
AATAATAATAATAATAATAATAATAATAATAATAATAATAATAATAATAATAATAATAATAATAATAATAATGGAAGGAAAAAAAAACATTGACCACAAGGTTTTGACACCGACTCTGACTACCTGAGATAAACATCCTTTATTGCACTCATGTATTTAATATAATAAATGCATGAGTTCAATATATCGAGGAGGTGAATACCCCATCTCGTCCATAACAATTCTTGCGCTCTTAATAATACAGTTCTGTCTGAAAAGCACCAAAGACCCAAATAAAATAGCCGCGTTCAACAAGCGGCACTGCGCGTGACGACAGCGGCGGAAATATTTTTCGCTATTCAAAATGGCACCGTCTCAATCAGGAAGTGGGGAAAACAACTAAGAAGAATAAGTTGGATACATTTTATTATTTCTGTTCCTTTGACGCGACTCTTCGCTCAAAACCAACCTGCGTGTGTGACGTTTGGATTGATAATAAGTAACGCATTAGAGGTGAGTGTACTTCGAGGATATTGTGAAAATACAGGCGACACATCGGCAGTTGCCTAATAACAAAATGCGATCGGGGCAGCCTCTCCTAGGCACGCACGTTTTTGACGACGGGCTACGCCGGTCCTGCTGCTTTCATTCAAGTGTTGTCCTAGAAAGATGTTTTCCCAGTAACAAGGACTGGGTTGAGATTAACAAATGTAATTGGACTTAGCGCAACTAAAGAGGCTGTAGTTTACGTTGAGTATTCCGCACAGTATTGGGACATAGAAAGGCCGGCACCGAATGAAGCTAAGCTAGCTAACTACTGTTGACTGAATTGGGCATTACTTTCATGTTATACATCAGATTAGCTGTGCAACAAAGACTGACTTGGTGTCTTTGTAACAGCAACTTTTTCATTTCAGTGAAAGCTATTAAATCCAAATTGTGGGCATCAGATGGAGAAAGCCATTAACGACTTTTTCCAATGTAAACCACAGTCTCGGTTGGTTCACCTTCGGACACAATGTGAAAAACAAGCATACCCAAAGTCGGAAAACGGCTACAAGCTATGCTATTGCTGCTAGCACATTTAGCTACAAAAAGTAAGCTTGGTATTATTAAGTAGTAATATCTATTTCTATGTTGTTCTGATCGTGTTATTATGCACATAGACACGGTATTCGATTGGACAAACAACAAACGCAGTGTATCTTACATTAGTTCGTTCGCTAACACTTTGTAAAGGTATCGTTTGTCGTCCGACAAGCTAATAGTAGCCTAACAGTAATGTAGAGCTTTGGCTGCCGTCCTTTGTGTGGAGACCAATGAGTCCCTGAACCTTCCTTCGTTGGAACTCACATTTCATCTTTTATTGTAGAAAACGATAAACCGTCCCAAACTGAAGATTTACTTGAAGCGCATGAACATGTAGCCACTTAGGAGGACACTATGCACCATATTAGCAAAGTAACATAAGCTAGATTTCAAGAAAGGAAATACTTTGGTGTAATCGCCGGTTACCTAAAGTTAGAAAACAAGTATAGTTTCAATATGAGTCTGAAAAGATGAAGCCCTGTTTGTTCCGTGTTCTATAATGACTCTTTTTTTCACAAAATGGGAATAGATCATATTAATTTGGTAGTTGTAGAAATTCTTTAAAACGATGATGACCTTGCTGTTACTAGTGTATTAACTAGGAGAAAAAAATGTATGAACGTACAGTTTTTTTCTTTGAACATCAAGTGTTGGGGCTGGTAAATGCATAATTACATTGTTGGTAAGGATAAACTTGTTTAGCAATAAATATATTTGTATATTATGTTTACTCTGTCACAACACTAGCCTACATCTTGGGACTTTAAGGCAGATAGAGAAAACTGGAGGAATGATGAAATGAAAATAGCTCTGACTTAGCTGTCCCCTCTAGTTCTTTTTCATCCTGCAATTTTCACTCTGGTTTCCACTGTCTGTTGCCTGCAGCCAAGGCTAGTCAAGCCTCATACAAGCCTTGACATATTGTAGGTTGCCCTGGTGGCTGGCTATTTATCTAATAATGTCACCCCCCCTTGTTGATGGATACTATTTGGCGATTGCTAAGTGAATGGCAAGCTTGGTCCCTGTCCCTGCTCGAGCTGAGTGCCTTTAACCCCAGTGACGTGGCCAATGGCCTTGGTGTCACTTGGTCTCAAATCCCTCTTGCAGCCAGATCTCTCTCGCTCTTAAGGACTCTTAAGGCAACACACAGACTGTTTCACTATGCATTATTTTATGAGCTACTGTATTTGTTTATCATTTTTCCAGAGTCTGAAAATATTATTGTCATTATTATTAGTTGCTTGTTTTTGCTTGTGTCAGAGTACAACATATGCTTCTAAAGACATGTGTAACTGCAGCAACAGTCCCTGAATAATGCTTGTGAATGCGAGTGAAGCTGCATGTTTGTGCTGTCTTCAAATTTCCTGCCGTGTCAAACAATTGATGGCTGCCTGCCCTACAGGGACACTGAGGGTCACAACACATCAGATCTGTTGATATTTTCTTTTTAGAGCACACAGAAATGGTGTGTATTGCACTTAGAATGTATGTGTGCATTTAATAAAGCAGACATATTAGTAAGATAATTAGAAAATATCTGACTTGTCTGTGTAAATGATTGTGTTATTTTCTCCTCATTAAAAATGTGATGGTTTTAAATTTACTGTTTAGGTTTTGTTAATGTTAGCATTCAGCAAGATGAATGAATGCAGGTTTGTTAGATGAGTTCAGACTACTCCATGGCCCATTCTACTACAAGCCCTCTGCTCTTTGTGACATGGCCTCCACACTCCCCCGTTCTTCCTATTTGCCAGCCCTTTCTTATTCTCTCTAGTTGTTGCCAGTGATAATCTAATTTATGGCCCATAGACCGATTGGACCGAGAGTGAAAAATGTGGAGTGGGGGAGGGGAATCAGAGCAAGGTAATAAGTTTGATTTAGTTCCTGTTTTCCTGGAATCTGGTCTTCATTAGAAATTGCCGTAGTTCTTATATTAAACACAGCATGGATACATGATCATAAGAGAGAGAAAGAACCATTGACAGTTAGGATTATGGCTACAGTGCTCTCTACACTGCGACACAGGCAGGTCTTTCACGATTAGCCGTCCCAACTAGTGTAGACCTAGAGGCTATGTGGCTCCCTCCCAAGCCACATAAGACCTGCACAAGATATGACTGAAATGCACAACAGCATGCCACGGTGATGTTTTCTGTGGAAAAAGTACCTCAACATCTCTGTGCAAAAAGCAAACAGTCAGTTCAAATGGGACTTAACCAGGACGGAAATGTGAGAGAAATATTAGTGTCCACATTGATGGATGACTGAATCATGTGTGTCATTGTTTTACTTATCAGTTTGAATAACAATCTGTCCCATGTGACTAACTGAGAAAGTACAATAACAGAGTATTTAAAGACTTGTCTGACAGTCTGAATTTCAACCACTATAGTAGAGCACATACAAGAGATGTTGTGATAAACTGTTTTTATATTGCAGGACTGTACTGCATGGATTTCTCATATTAATCCAGTGTTGACATTTTTACACATTTTGGAAGCATCAAAAATTGACTGGAAAAGATGTCATTTTATTGTTTACTCCATGGCCCTGAAGTAACTCACTTCATTCAAGTTGACCTGTTTTAATTCTAATTCTGTCTACACTTATTATTGTAAATGTGACAGGGAAGAGGTTTAAACTGTAACTAAAAATTGTATAGATGTCATTACTATGATATAACTTTATATATTACATTATACAGAAAAAAAATATTTATACTTTAATGTTGAATTATTAGTTCAGGTAAGAGCAGTAGGGGTTAATAGTATCTTTAACATAATTGTCCAACTTTTTGACATGGGTGACATCTGGATTGTTGTCTGCATTCTTGACCTGATCTGAGTGGAACAAAAGAAATAACCACAGTGAGTTCTTTGTTGTGCTGAGGCTTTAAAAACTAGTGAAAGATGAACAACACAACCCTTTTGAGATTGTGCTCTCTCTGGCCCACAACTTGACCACACACTTTGTGCAAATCAGTTTACTGTAACAACATGGTTAAGTTGAGGGTAGAGGAGGCAGTTGCAGTTTTTCCTTCACAGTGGATGCCTGCCTTGCATGTAGTTGAAGTGGATAAGTGACCACGCCATGCATAAACAAAAGCACTCGCTCGTCTCTACTAGTGGAAAATAAGTTGCTGACATTGCTAGTAATTTCTTAACTCTACTGTATCTTTTAATTATTTTGAATTTGTCATCACCTTAGTGTTTCAATTTAGTAGATAGTTTACTCACTGTTTTGTTAATAGTGCATTTGTCTTTCAAAATTCACTTATCCTTGTGCTTTACTAAAACATGTTAATTGCTTTTTCCAAGTGGGAGCAACAGTCACTTCTGATCAGCCTATGCTGATGTGTAGCTGCTTCTAACCGTTTCAGTTATATGTAAACCATTTTCTAAGATTCATAGTGAAAAATGTAGTCATTAAGTTGTTCTCTTGTGTGAAATCACACCAACACGGGTTGTTTTTTACGCACAGATAGTTTTATATACAATTTTGTACAGTCTAGAAAAATAAGCCAACAATGAAGAAACATATAAAACAGTTTTTTACAGAAATACATAAAACAATGAGTAATTTTTTTTTTTTTATTATTTTTCTTAATTATGACTAAAATAAGTACTGTGGTAGTGGTCCATCCACTGTTGCTCCACAGCACAAAGGTTCTGGGTTTGATCCCGCTGTGGAATTTGTGTGTTTGTTTCTTAGGGTACACTGACGTCCTCCCACTGTCCAATAATATGCCTTTAACAGGTTAACTGATTAATCTAAAAGGCCTGTAGGTGTGAATGTGAGAGTAAATGGTTGTTCATTTGTATACGTCAGCACTGCAGTAAACTAGATACATATCCAGGGTGTGCCCTGCCTTTGCCTGTTGGTAGCTGGGATAGACTCCTGCACCCTATGACCCGCTTGATGATTAAGTGGTTCAGGAAATGAAAAGCACCCAGCTGAAGCGTTTAGTCTTATGTATTTATCTCTTTTTTTAATCAGTGATTACACCCAGAAAATGGAGTGAACATTCAAGCAAATACTAGAGGAAACGTCTTTGGTGTAATCAAACAAAGTGTACCTCTTAATTGGGACATATTTCCAGACCCCGAGGCAAGGAATCAGCTTCAGTGGAACTCAGGATATATACAGAACTACAACTACTTAAATACAACTCACTTTGGTAAAAAAAAAAAAAGTATTTATTTGAGACTTGGTGGGCATTCATATCAAGGACAGCACTTCATAAAAACTGCACATGTGACTGCATTGGTGAGTGCATGTAGCTTCAAGTACCAGCCAGACATGAAATATGATCCAGAAAGGTTAGTTCAAGTAACAGTAATACCCTACCTGAAGCTGCAAGCCCAAATCAACACAGCACCTCGTGTTAACTTAACAAATGTCTATTTTTCAGTCTAAATACCATCAAGGTTGGTCTGAAGGTTGCCTGGGGCCCATTAGATGATAATTAGTTGGAAGACTTACCTGACACCACCACAATATGCACACTGCCAAAGGAGTTATTGACCCAAAAGCAAACAAGACTGTCATGTATGTCAGACAACAAATGAAGCGTTTTAGACATTTTCTTGACAAATCAGTTCACGGGTTGAGAAGGATGAGAAAGTCATTGAACATGGGCATATGGCCATAGCAAGATGGTGGAGAGTAGGCACAATATTGCAGGTCGTAAAATTTTGACTGGAACCTGTGGGACTTTTATCAGGTATTCTTTTTTTTTTTTTTTTTTTTTTTTACTATTTCTAATTTTTACACATCTTTTCCCTAAAATTGGTAGTAAGAGTACAATATGCCACATGGGTTGTGACAGTTTATTTAACTATAAAAGTAGAGCAGCAGTGTATTTGGAGGAACAAGGTATGAAGAGGGTGTGCAATACTCCGGCAGGCGTAAAAGCGACATGCATAGCTCAACAGCATCATGAGCCTTCTACCCCCCCGGCCCTGAAAAATCCTTGGAGGGGGGGATGGTATTCCCAGCTCAAAACAAATTTGTGCTTTCATGGGGTCTTTACACAGGGTACTGCCCCTGTTGAGAAACACTGTAATAGTCCAACCACTTGCATTTTGACATGGTAATACCCATGACAAGGTAAGAGAACAATATACTCATAATTAGCATGACTTTGAGGTAGCGTGCAGTATTTTTTGGTTGTACTTTTCAAAAATTAACCGTGGAAACCATGGATGCATAGCTTGCTGTCTAATACACTGTAGAGCAGTGTAATTAATGAAATCACTGTCAGTGTGAGTTTATAGAATAGAACTGCAAAAGGCAGAGTGTATTGTGATATTTTGATTGCAAAGTGAAAGTTGCTGCATTTTGTTTTTAAGTTTTTGTAGTGGTATACTCAAAATGACCAGTAATCTACATTGTCCTTGATCACTCAGTCAATAGATTCAAATTACAATTACAGTATTGGCTGCAATAATCACAATATGATATTTTCACCTAATTGTGCAGCTCTGCAAAAAATGTTGTGTTTTTAAGTAATAGTCTATCAATATTACAAAATACCTGAAAGAAATTCAAAACAAATCTGCTGACTGATGAAGCCAACACAGTTTAGGTCATGCATTCAAGTCTTATAATAGGAAACTTCAAAAACTGAATCTATAGCCTTGAATGATCAGAGTCTAGAGGATTGTGGTTGGATTTTCATCTGTTCCTCTATAAACTTAAGGGAGGATCACTAGCAGAAATTGTTATAGTTTTCATGTTAAAGTAGTTCCTTTTATGGAACCTAACTGCCTAACAGCAGTTTTTTAAGAATGAATAATTCCCGTCTGAGTATTTCTGTATGTGGTATAATACACATTAGTATACCATGTGGAAGAGGATGACTACAATTGTAGACTACAACTGTGGTAATGGCTTCAGTCGATCCCTTCCATCTGCCAGCCCCTCACTGAAGCTCAAAGATAAACTAAACTGAGCAGACGGTTAGACAGACAAATAGACAGACAGACAGACAGACAGGCAGGCTTGCTGTTGCTGTGCATGTGTGCAATGTTCACAGGGCTACCAAAGAAGTGAGGTCAGTGTGATTGCATAGACTGCCTACATTTGAACAGTGTTCAGACAGAAAGTGGTGCATGTATTCTCATGGCTACTTACCTTAAAGACCCACATTTTTACGCACAAAGGCACAGTACAAAACTCTAGCTACTCTCTAAATAAGGATATTTTTGATGATTATACTTCTGAAATATAATAGAAAGTTGCCGTTCATATTCCACAATATATTTAGTTGTAATTTGGCTATATTTTGGATTCATGCAGTGCAAGGCATATGATTAAAAACCTTTCCAAACACATCATCCACTTCAGCAGGCCTGATCTTCCCTTCTTAGCGCTGTGTTGTTTGTCTCTGAAATGTGCATCTGATAGCTTTTGCCTGGTGTTGTGACTGACTCTCTGAATAACTCAGGCTGAGAGGGTTGGGTAGGGGGGCGGGGAATGTAAATGCAGAGAACCAGCTGCCTCCAATCAGCAGCAGAACCCATGTGGGGGTCAGACTGGGTTAGAGGAAACAGCCAACGCCGCCGGCTTTCTCTGACGGGAGGCAGGAAAAAAGAAAGAATAGACGTTATAAAAACGGGCTTGTTTAAGACAATGTGGACAAGGAGACAATGCAAACCAGCACATGGCTAGAGACTGTGATGTAAATAGCAAAACAGTTAGCTATGACTAGAAAAGAAAGAGGGACAGTGACATGAATGGGTATGTGAGAATTCCAAGAGAAAATATCAAGCTATAGTTTAGAAAGTGGTATAAATAATATATCCAGTATTATTGTATACAGTTATATTCATGGAACATGAGCTATGGTCTATTCAGTTGTAAAAGAGTAATATAGAATAGAAAGCAGCATGCAGCCAGCAAATATCGTCATCTCCCTATTCTGAGGAAATCAGATGACAGAGAAAAACAGGGCAAAGAGGCGGCTAAGTGGATCTTTCTCTCTTTGATCTAGTCAGCGTTTGATCTATTTCTGGTGGGTGATGGTGGCTGCAGAAGTACAGGGATTGCTCTTAAATGAGTGTCATCAAGCCACCGTAAACCATTGTTTGTGACCTTTTTTGTGCCTCTCAGCTCTTTGCACTCTGCACTTTGTTACGGTCTTCTCTGTTTAACTCTCCTCTGCCCTCACTTGTCTCTTCTGTGCTGCTCCCTGTCCCTCTCTCAACACCCTTATTTTATTTAGCACAACAAAAGCATTCTCTGAGCCACGAGAGCTCAATTAAGTTCCCTCTTTATAGATAAATCACTTTAATGTCTCCTTTAGCTGGTGTTTGTGGGTACAAGGATATTAATCACCATGGCAAAGTGGTGCTGAATAACCACTTGGAGTAGGTTGATGATCTAATGAAGATTAATTGGTATCCTGTAGAAAGTAGCCAAATTTTTACACCCCCTTTCAGTTCAGAACAAGTCATTTAAAGGACTGCCTTTTTGTTCAATTTATTCTTGTGTTCTGTCCCAGTCCAGAGAACCCCCTTGATAAATATTTGAACGAACGAAATGCAATAACAACAGACTCTTAAAACCCAATTTGTTTCCATTTCCCAGCTTTTGATAAGATGGCAGATTTGGTTACACAGTCATCCGATCATTACTCTCCATCCAGTGTCCTTCCCAGTCTCTGGCCCATTCACAGACCCTTTACGGCAATGACAGTAATACTGAATAGAAATGTAGTTTGCTGGAAGGTAACAGGAATAGATGGGTGATGTCTCTGTCCTTTCATGTGTGTGCTTAAAGGCATGTGTGTCCGTATACGTGCACATGCTTTAGCGTCAAAAAAGGTGCTAATTAATAATTTAGGTTGTTTTGAATGACGGAGCCGTGTGTTTCCCTGGGAAGTAACTTGTTCCTTTTATGAATATTTCATCACTGTAGCTAATGAATCCAACCAGTCAAGGCAATCATAACCAACTAACAGGCCCCTTGCTGCTCTGGTGTAAGGCAGCTGTATCTGGATCATTTGTAACCTGATTACTGGTGATGCTGATGGACTCAGATTGGTGATGAGTGACTGCTGTGCACTGGCTTGAATGATTGTTGTCAGCCAGCATGTCGGTACTTGGTCTACTTATGCAGAGTGACATGTGCCCAGCAGTGTTCTGTCACATGCAAATATGTGTGTAGCGGTGCATTCGTACTGTACATTAAAGGTGTAAGAACATTCTGATACACTTGAATATCGATGTGATGATGCTGGGTTTGTGATATTATGTTAGGTATTGATTCTGAAAAACTACCTAATTTATACATGACCAAATCGTAGCAGACAGAAGCTCATTTTGCGTTTAAATACTGGTCTGATTTGATTGCAAGTTTTCCTAAAATTTGGCCTATGGCAATATATCACCCATTGCTGTACAATATGGTGTGTGTGTGTGTGCCAATATAAAAAGTGCCAGTTGTTTCATATTATAATGCTTTATTACTCAAATTTAACATTTGTTAATGGGGTCATTCTGGACAGGAAAAGGACTCCAACCAGCCTGGATTTAATGAGGAGCTTGTGCCAAGGTTATTTATTAAGATCTAAATAAAATAATTAAATATGATAAAGTAAAGCCTTTCCTACAAAACACTTGCTTTATTGTGAAATATATGTCACTGTGATATACAAGTACATATACATCATTTCACCATGTTATTCACCCTTAATGCCACCTGTTTACAGCACCACAATATATCATATATTTCTGAATCTCAACGGCTTTGACGTGATGTTATATCACCACATTCCTATACGATCATGTTCATGCACACACCTGCAGATCCTTTGAACACTAGAAGCACAGATCTGTTTCTCTTCTCTTAAGAATGTTTTGCTGTATCATTTACTTTTCCTCTTTAGATATGTATGTGTTCAAAGTGAACGCAGCAGTTAACCTGCATAACACAACGACCACAGAACCTGTTCAGCCACTGCTCATAGAACATTTGATTGAGACAAACATATACATTAAGTTGAAGTGAGCTGTGTGTAGCATCAGAGTCACTTGTCCATTGACAGATGATGAAGCAGAGTGGTGTGTTAGATAATTTTCTTAGTAATATAAACAGAATTTAGTGTAGGCATCAAGAAAGTGATTGCATACATTCAACTGAGAGTAAAAAAAAAAACACGTGGGAGGAGGCCACAGTTGTTGGTGACATGAGGGGATGCGGTTGAAATTTTTAGTAGGGACACAGAAGAATGAACTACTTCTACCACGAGCATGTGACAAATAAAAATCTTGAATGTTGAATTTGGCATACTGCAGATTTATTTACTTCACATTCAGCAGCCTGAATATTAAAATGGAACATTAGTGCTGGACAATTAAACCAAATGCAGCTGCTGCATGTGTGTATGGTGATATTTTCGATTCAGTGACACAGTGGGCAGAGGGAGGTGCCATGTATGAATGTCATTTGAAAGCCACAACATATTTTCTTTACATGGCTGCATTTTTTTAATACTGGTGTAGGTTTACTTGTCTGAGTTGGAAACCAGTACACTTTTTAAAATGATGTAAACATTTTCCTTGATAACCACACAAGGAGACTTAAATTGTGATCCACCATACTGTCCAAAAATAATCACAGAGTGTTTTTTCACCCCACCCAGCTTCCATAAAACTGCACATATTTGAACATATGCATACAACCATCCTGTTCCATAGTACTCTACATGCACCTCTGTATGTATGGAAGTATAATTGTATTTCAGATTCATCTTGACATCGCGTACCTCACATGTGAATACACGCCCGAGTCAGGGTGGTTGCCCTCGTGAGTGTTAATCGTGACTTAACAGCTTAAGGAAATCACACTTCCCTCCGTGATCCTCATGTGCTCTGGCTGCAGCTGATGTCACCAGTACACAGGGAGTCCTCCATGCCACATATTGGGTCTTACCTCTCACATGATATAGTTCCAAACACAGGTTGCTGTTACTAGTTTGTTCATTTACATATCTTGCATTTTTGAGGTGATAGAGGCACACTGCATAAACAATTGTTCAGCTGACACAGCATCAGTTACACACATCCAAAGGAAAATCAGTGGCCACATTACAAGAAATACAGCTTCTGATGTCGCTTAACTGCTATGTTTGCAGTTTTAACCTGGAGAATAGTAAAATGGTTAGCGTTTTTTCAACATGTTGTGGCATTAGGCCACCCAGACAGTGACTGGGGGGTGGGTGGGCATGTACAGTAGAGACCCTTGAAGTACAGATTTAACAGATTAGACAGTCTCTTTCTCTCAAACACATACTCTACTACTCAGTAACAAAGGATAGTTGTGTTTAAAACCTCTTAAGCACACATTTGGGTCCTGGTACAAAATATGAATTTGTATATTACCAAAGCACTTACTTTAATATCCAGCGAGAGTTTTAAAAATGTTTTACTTTGTGTGCAGATTTTTGTTAAATGATCCCCTTGCCTTCATCTACTTTTGGTTTTAAAATGCATCCTGGGCAATTGGATCATCATCATAACCATCACTTTTTTTTTTTTTTTACCATGTAACAGTTTTGTAGTGTCGATGTTCATGTGTCCTGATTCATCCAAGACAGGCCAATATCCCATCAGTTCAGGATGTGGTGTTTATTGAAGTAACATTGCACCTGGAAATGAGCACTTATGTAGTAAAGAAATCTAAATGTTAGTGAGGTGAGAGGTAAAATGCAATGTCTTAGATTTTCATTTGTGTCTGGATCACTAACAATTCCATTCAATAGTCCAGTGCAATGTTTTTTTATTAATATTGTTCCCATTTCTCCCCTTTTCACCTTATTATTATGACCCCTTCCTGCTTTTTTCTTTATTAGATTCCTTTTTCTCTCTGTAGTTAATTAGCAGATGCTTGTGTTGGTTTCCAGTATTGAAAGGCTTTACTGGAACAAGATATCTGGGACCACTCTTACAATAATCAGTATTGATTATCCTGTAGCAGGTTGGTGGAGCAGTGGGGGTCACAGAGCAGAGGACAGTGAATGACTGACATTTTTCTGTTGCTAAGAGACAGTTGGCATGGTGCAAATGACTGACAGGTCTGTGTGGTTGGAGAGACAAGGCTATAGGGCATTATAGGATGGTATTGCATATGATCTGAAATAAAATGCAGAGCGTGATGCAATGAATGTCCAGGGAGGCTAATTAAGAGAACAACCTTCAGTCTTGACTCATCATTCTGTCAGCTGAAGAATTTATACAGTGTCAAACACCAGACACATCACTCTCCACACACATATACACACACACATACACATACACATACACATACACATACACATTCCTTAAGGTGGACTGCCAGCTGTGAATGTGACCTCTTTTTAGCTGTCTGTTGTCTGTCAGTCGCTTTATCTCCAGGCATGATTAGTGGGCATTCATGTGTTATGGCTCTCACTTAGGTTTACGGCTATGCT
The DNA here is from genome assembly GCA_030068375.1 of Ostorhinchus rueppellii. Lineage (NCBI taxonomy): Eukaryota > Metazoa > Chordata > Actinopteri > Kurtiformes > Apogonidae > Ostorhinchus > Ostorhinchus rueppellii. The sequence continues at coordinate 29,822,571 of JAQQZY010000020.1, forward strand.
GAACTTTCCTCCTTTCATATAAGAAATCTGTATGTGGCACACATGCTTTCAGCCTATGTTTGCTTTGTATTGTACAGTCACAGAGTAATCCCTGGAGGACATCGTTGAGAGACTGCATATATTCCACTGCTGAACCACAGAACTGAATAGAATTTTGTTCATTTGCATTACATAAAATAACAGAAAGTTTGAGTTTTATTCTATGAGCACACTATTACTCTCTTCCTCCCTGTGCTCTTTTTAGCAGTTGGGTAGTTTAACACTAAAATGCTAAGTGAACATTAAAAGCAGTACATCCTACTGATATATAACAAAAGTAGTTGGCTGTTGAAAAATAGCAGTGTATCAGGTTCGACACTACAGTGACCGGTTGAAACTTGACGACAAATGTGTGTTAAATCTCTGTCACATGTGTGCTGCCTGTTAGGCTAAAAGGGTGTACCAATCCTTTCAGGCCACCATGGATTTGTTTTGCTGCTTTGTTCGGCCCAAGATGAACTGTCAAGAGGGTTGAGAACCTCTTCTCCATTCAAGCTTGCAGGAGGGTTGTCACACCGAGAGCACAATTTCAACATTGTGCAAAGCAAGGTCATTATTTCTTCAGTGCAAGTAACTGCATAGGCATGGTTGAGTCTGCAGAAATGTAACCATTCTCTTACTCAGTACAGACGTGCATAAATTAGTATACAATATTTGTTGTATTGTTGAAATGAAAATGTTGTTTTTCATTGTAACTTGCGAAAACAAAACATCATCAGTGTTTTGCTATGACAGGATCGTGGAAAATATAAATTCTACTGGCTGCCCTACAACCTGATCTTTGAAGGGTAGAAGCTGACCACCAGTACTTTAAAAGTTTCTTATATACTTCTGTTGAAAATCTCCAAATGCTATTTTTTTTGTATTGGATGACCCCAAATGAGAGGTTTGCTTCAGCAAAATCTGAACCCATTTTAGTGGCAGCAGGGGAAAATGGCCTTCCATTGTGTGGATTGCCTATATCAGTTGTGAGTGTGTGGGGCTGCCAGGTTCCTGTCTCATACGCACACACTCACATGCACACGCTCCCAACACACAAAGGCCTTCTTATTTAGACCCTCATGAACTCTATTAGGATTTATTACCTCAGTTTTGTCCCCAGTGAACATGTCTGGCCTATGTTCCAGATTGGAAGAGAATGGAGTGAGGGAGAGAAAGGGGTTATGAAGGTAGCAGTTTGATTAGACTGGGGCCAACGAAGTGTTAGTGATGTTACGCAGGGATTCAGTGTGAGGCATCGGAGTGATTTAGGTGGGAAACCAGTGACATTTGTGGAATATATGTCATCTGGAACAGAAGTTACTCAGTTGTATTTTTTAATATTTTGTTCATTAAGACACAGTTATACACATTTCTTTTATAATCTGGACTGCACTAGTGTTAACAGAGGCAGCAGAAGTACACTCTGCCTGCGTTTGCCTCAGGGTCTGAAACTATATCGGCACAAAGTAGGTCCTTGTGGTCAGTTTTCTAATTAGAACATAGCGTGTCAAATGTATTCAAACATATTTAAGGGAAAAATCTGTACTCCGACAGTCGACAGATATCGGATATTCTACACTAGAGTCTTCTTATGCAATTTAGGAATAGCAATTCGGGACTGGAGCTAGATAGCTTTGCATTCAACTTACTGCCCTTGTCCAGTCTAGCAGTCACACCTGTCATTGTATGTGACACATGTCTGGTTTAGCTGTAAAACACACAAGTGTATAGTATAGGCAGCCTATAAATATACTAACTACATACTTATACTTTATATTGATGAAAATAAATGTAATAGTACAACTTGCAGGATTTAACATTCTTTTGGATTTTTTTCCAGTTGAAGATTGAAAAAGGTTGTACAAATAAGAGAATCTGTAGCTGTAAGTGTGAAGTCATGCTCATTATCATGCTGAGTGAAATGTATGGGAGCTAATATTGTAGCTGCATTCTCTTCAGATAAGTCTGTTCTTCTGCTGCTAAGCTATTCACTCTTCAGACTGCCTGCTGTGAGTTTAATGGTTTCTCTGATGAATGTTGAACCTGAAATGATGTGAGAGGACAACAAGCTAATGAGGACTGTCAATCCGTCAATATAAGCTGTGTGATATGAATATGATTTAAATTCATTTTGTGTGGGGACGAAAGCAGTTGTATTTGTCCAGAATCAGGAACATGCATTAATTGTCCTCATTTGCTTGAAGAAAATTTTAATTAGCTGGAACTATCACCTTCTTAGTTTTTCCCCTAATCTTTTTTATCCACCTCTTCAGAGGATCGATATGTTGATTGATCATCATTTGGGCTGCTCGACAATGGAAAATAATCAGTATCACGATTATTTTGGTCAATATTGAAATCACGATTATTCAAATGATTAATTTTGAGTTTCACAATGCATTTATTCAGCATTTCTCTCTCTCAAAAAACACTTTGTTATTGATTCTTTATGCAAAACATTCAAATTGAAAATACATTTTGGCTACAAATATTTACTTTACAGCTGTTTTGCAATGAAATGGAATGTATTGCACATGTGCGTCTCTCAGAAATTGTGTAAAGAAAAATGGAAAATAAATCATTTCAACTTGATTATATGAGTTTTGAGATCGTTTGACAACAAAAAACGAAATCGTGATCAAAATTAGATTAATTGCACAGCACTAATATATTTTGACATATAATTTCTGATGCCATTTCTCTTCTTTATCTCTGCAGGTCATGGAAAGGATTTGCCCTTGTTAGAAATATTTTCTCAGACACAGCCAGCACGTGGGTGGGGTTGGAGGGTGTGTAACCGAAGTCAGCTGGTGATCATGTCTGAAGCTGTGGTCTGATGCCAACCCTCCCCTCAGCGCTGGCCATGGACGGGGAGAACTACCTGCATCCAGAAGGCCCTCAGCTGGACAGCAGCTTGTTCTCTGTGGCCCCCTCTAATATGGAGGTATGTTTTATTGACATCTGTTTAGAGCTCGTATTCACTTTACTTACATGCTTCATTTTGTATGCAAACTTATCGTACTTAGAGGAAAACAATGGCACAAAGTCAATTTATTATTGGCCTGTAGATAGGGCTGGGCGATATAACGATACATATAAGGATATCACTTTTCCTCGATAGAAATATGAGACATTCTCGATAAAATTCCAATAGAATTCATTTGTCTATGTTTTGACCGATATAAGAACAACCAATCATAATTAAGTAGCACTGCACTGAACCAATCACGCTAGGGCTTCCTTAAGTTAGGTAGAGGTACATAGCACACGTGTAAGAGCGCTAATGTTTGGGCTGCTGTGGGAGATAATGAGTATTCCCTCAGGAGAAAATGTGACTGAGAACTGGGTTACTGAAAAGTAGGGTGCAAACCGTTTGGGTTCAGGGCATTCAATACAATACAGAGACAGATGTAGTCGATGTGAAGAAGGCAAACACCACCGTAAAGTTGACAAGACACTCACAGATTCACATTTTGCAGCTCAATAGATCATCGGTTAATAATCAGTGAGACAGGTGACGGCCCTATGCAGCTTTGGTAACACAGAGAGGAAACTACAACCCTGTTTTCATCCACACAAACAGTCCTTAACGATCAGTAGACAGCATTGCCTTGAATGTGGAGCCAATTAGTGAGTGCGAGTTAAGGGACCATCTGCAAAGTGCTAACTGGAAAATTTGTACATATTTAAAATTCAATAACTTTGCTTGTACTCAGTGAAATGGCACCAGATTTATCTCACACACCCATGAATTCCTTCTGCAAACACTACACCACTCAGATAGGGCAAATATCATACTCAGATTAGCCAAAATATAATATCAACTAGATCTCTGTCTTTAAATGGGTCTGTATAATGTGTTACCAAATGATGGACTGTTTGCTCATATGTTTAAACAGTTGTATAATGTTTTTCAACACATCTGTCATGTTCAACCTCTGTCAAAAATTAAGTCATATTTAAATTGAAAATAACCTTCTGACGTCTTCGCAAATAACTTGTGAGTACAGTAAAATTTAAGCATGACAAAAATAGTGATTTATATCCTGATTCATATCGATAGCATCTGATATGAAAAAAAACATTACAATATGATTTGTTTCCATTTTACCCAGCCCTACCTATAGATCACTGTATTGGATTTAAAATAAATAATTACATTTCTGATTAGTGGAGAGTTTTTATTTGAGTGAGTCATACTCATTATCAAGAAGAGATTCATAAACACAGATTTTACACTCCATGTTTTACCACCCTGATCCTGTTGGGACATGAATTTAATTAAATTACTGTATTGTATCGACTATAGATGTTTCTGTGGATGAAAATTAGCGCACATTTGTCATGATTGTTTTGCAATGCTGTGTGTTGTATTTAGTCAAAATATTAATTTAGCGTCATTGAAATTATGCTAAAAATCATCATAATTAATTATAAAAGCTGTAAAGTAAGGGCCTCTTGACACAAAAGAAACTGCCTACGTAGACAGTATCTGGTACAAGGGGTAAATCGTTTTTTGTGATTTTACTAAACTAAGCAGAGGTAATTGTCTTTTTTGGGGGTTTCAAATACATATATTGAAACAATGAGAACAGTTTGTGTTCTGTTGCATTTAAAATGTGTCTTTCCTTGGTTTCATATTGTGTCTTTCAGAGTTCAATATTTGCCTCCTCTGGTTCCTGGGATTCCTTCTCTCAGCAGGCTGGGTACAGCATACACTGCCCTATGCAATCTGGAAACCAGTAAGTTTACAGTCATCAACTCCAACACAGTATTTACAGTACATTGCATTATCACTAGAATCATGGTCAGAAGATCAGAAAATTTTTGTTTACATATACTGCATTAAATCCTGCAACAGGTGATGACTGTTTGAAAACACAATATTCCAATAAGGCAGTAACGACCTCAAGACTTACAGTTTATTACATGAGCTAACACAGTGTGTGTTTAGCTGTAGGACTCACACTTAGTCTGATATAAATGCTGTACTGTCACATTATATACTTTACACATTAGTATGTGTCCGCTAAACATGCTCTTCTCATTTACCTGCTGACCTTCTTCTTAATCTCACTACCAGTATGTCGTGGAAAAATAAAATGCTTGAACAAAACATATATTCTATTATTGCAGATAATTAATTTATCAAGGGCAACGATGTTGCTGTGGGGTATCTTATAGGCTGCTCAGGAGGATAAATGAATTATCTACAATAACTGTAAGTGGATGACAGTATGAAACTCTACCAGAGTAGAAAACACACACACACACACATATATA
>JAQQZY010000020.1:29827974-29844169 GCA_030068375.1 Ostorhinchus rueppellii
CGCTGCTGTACAAAAAAATCAATCATGTTGATCTCATATAATTTAAAAGTAAAGTCCTGAAATCTTATAAATCACTACTTATTATATTTGGGAAAAATGTCACTTTTACTTCTCACTGAACCAAAAGCTGAACTATCATTGGAGATGGGCTCTTTCAATAAATCTTATTTTCCATAGTGGGTGTGCTGGTATCAGCTTTACTGGGGGGATTAATCTCAACATCTTGCCGCTCAGCTTTTTGTTATGACTTTTCTGCTAAATGACAGGTGTTTGTCTCTTTGCTACCCAACTGTGTGTGTGTGTCCATGTGAGAAAGATCTTTGTAATTCAAATGCTGTGCAACACGTTATCTGCACAAGCTGTGTGGGGTAAGCAGCGTGTCAACAGCGCAGAAGCAGCTGCAGCAGCAGCAGGAGCTGTGTTTTCTATTGTTACTGCAACATGTGTAGTGTTTCTTTGAAAGTTCAAACATCAAATGACGTGGGAGCATGGCCTGTGGTTTTCATATTCACTCAAAGTGGAATTTTGTGACATGTCTCAGAACACTGCTATTTGTACCTTTACCCTGTCCTCTCCAAATCAGTCAGACTTTTTTCATTTAGCCTTTGTCCATCCTTTCATCCTGGACACCACATACTATAGTTTACGATTGAAATTGACTTACACTTTACAGTTAGGGTGTAATTGATTGATCTTGAAAGCCTTCAGCTGTCAGCTCACATGTCTATTTGGAACAAAGAGAGGAGTAAATAGATCACATGATACCTGTGTGAAGGAAATATGAATGAGCCAATGAGTTGTATTTGCGCAAGCAGTCACTCTTCACAGTTCTTCTCATGAATACATGCAAACGTCATAGAGGTCTTTGTAGATTAACAAGAAGAGGAAGAGGTCTTTTCTAGGTCATGACACAAGAGTTTGCAAAGCCCTGATGTCTTTACTTCACGGCCTGAACAACTTAATGCAGGCAGATAGATTCATTTCGTAACCAAGAACAGCATTCCTCTGAAAAATCTTGTTTTCTGCAGAACTTCTGCAAACTTCACGAAGGTGTTTGTTAGGCCACTGACTCTTACTGTATTATTGGGGCCAGTCCTAGTACATACTTGCATAGGCTATGTACTATAAATTATACTGTAATACAGTAGTAAAACTACACTACTATTCATGATTGTTCTTTTTTCTTTTTCTTTTCCTTTTTTTCCAAACAATATAACAATGGTGAAAACATTTGCAAATGGGGTCCTCTGTTTTTAATATATTCAGAAAATAGCAATAATTTTGTGATAATTTGTGGTTTGGGTTCCGCCTCATGCCTTGGTTTGGGTGTTTGTTTACAACAGAAAAATAAGAAACATACCACTGATCTTCTTCTATTTTATGTCTTGATTATTTTCCACTGTGGTGAATCAGTCATTAAACTTCACACCGTGTAGTTTTGAAGTTTCAAAAATAATCTGTTCAAAATAGACGTTTTTGGTGGTGTTATTTTAAGACAACCCCATCTCTGCCTTCTCTCCCCCTTCTTTGTTGTTGCCACTGACACCACTGCACCTAGTTTGGTGTGTGTCAAAAGTTGACACTGTTGATTGGAGGAGAATTAGCTTTCATAATTATGGCATTTAAAGTCGAGGTCTTGTAACGAAACTGGGTGGTTAGTTATCTGGTACTTTAATGTATTGTTCAGCTTAACTCTTGGATAAACAACAAGCCCATTTTTCTTGTTTCTCTTTGTGTTTCTCAATTAAACATCTTCTGTTATAGTCCTGCTCTCTACTTCAGTGCATGTACAATAGCTATTTATCTGTGTTTTTGTATTATGTCAAAGTGCCGCTGGGGTTCAGTGTTTCAGACATAATTACTAGTTATTAACCTTTAAAATCACCCCACCCACAAATTCAGCAAATGGTAGACAACTTTTACGATCGACTCATAGCTGTGTGAACCAATAGACGCACGAGAAGTAACACTGTTGTGTGTCTGTTCAGTGAGTTTTATCCTCAGATTAGAACTTATAAAACAATAACACGCTTCACTTGGTGCTCTGTATTGGACGGCTGCAGTACATAAACAAAAAGTCATACAGCTCCTCTGGATGGGAGTCATTAACCAGCTTTGTTTCCTTGGAAAGCAGCTGATACCAGCTTGCCAAGACTTCTGCTGTAATAATATCACTGTCATCTGTGTATCACTGATGGCTGAAGGGCTTGGAAGGGGATTTCCACTGTGGATGATTGTTACCATTCACTGTGCTGTGATCTTTCTGAGAACTAAACCAATGCTTTACTAGGAGGATCTCATGGCCTCTCCCTTAAAGACTAGAACCCCAAATGATCTACAGCTGTCCTGTTCATGAAGTTATGCACTAAAATATGACTTAGAATCACTGAAAATCGCTAATAATTAACATTAGTACATCTACCACTAACATTTTATTGCACATTCGTTTAGGAATATTTGACCAAATATTATGTCTTCTACAGAGACTTTAGACTGCCTTTCCATGTTACAGCCATATTCCAAACTTAAATCAATCAGTCTTCCTGATCTCTGACCCGTGTTGGAGACCACAGAGCCAAATCCGGTTGAACGGCTTTGGCCAGGCTCAGTCCTTCTGAGCCTGAGCCCTGGCACGTGATTGGAGGAGAGGAGAGTGGGTTGGCACTACTACAATAGTTCCACCTTGTGTAGGTTTTGCTTTCGTTTTGAGTGTGTATCTACTTCAGTCAGTATAGATGGTGGTTGCGTTATGATGACCTGTATTTGTCAAGAAAGTGAAAATATCAGTGTATGGGAGTACAACGTCCGTGAACCTGAGTTAGATGCCAGTATGTGGTGAGAGGAGAATGGTTGGTCTTGAGGAAAGGTGTACGGTGGATTTTCAAGGCAGGTAGGAGCGGCTCTTGTTCCCTATTCTTGGTATTTTTGTAGGCCTGTGTTTCTTTTCCTCATGAGTCCCACTCTTGTGTTTCCACTGCTTTTTAATCTCACCCTAGATTTAGATTTCAGTTGTGTTTTCTCACTGGTTTAACAATTTAACCTTATACTTGGTTGACTTTATCTTGTCAGCTCATTTTGATTTAGTATTACAGTAAAATGTCTTCATAAAGCATTGTTCTCCTACCTTAACCACTTTACTTGGTGCACTTTACATGACTCCCTTTTGTTTCTTTAGTGAGACTGCTTATTGTGTATCTGTAGAAGACCGTGGCTGTGCCTGGCAGCTTAAGGGTGTCAAATTTGTGTAACCGTATAAGAGTGAAGCTCAACATTGATAGAAAACAACCTGCATCGTTAGGCTTGGTTAAATAGCAGTTAAAACCAGCCTCAAACACACAACTTTACTGTCATATGTAAAACAGTAAAGAGTACACTAAAGGATGCAGTGTTTCAAATTGTTTCCCCACACACCAGATAATGTCATCACACTATTGAGAATTTGAAATTCTGTATAAATGTAAATGTATTCTTTTCAGATGGTCAAATAGTGGCTAAAATCCTCTCTTTTTTTCTCAGGCAATACCACTTGAACAGCAGCACTACCACAGTTCCGGATGTGCACATGGATATGTACGCAAGATTCCCTGATATGGACTTTTCCAGCCTGAATCTCCCTAGAAATGGAGACTTCTCCCAGGTCGGTTTCATGTATCTGCTGTACTTGTTGGTATATTTTTGCTGGTGTGAAACCAATCTTACTCAAGCAGAGCACTTTTCAGGTTTTTCTCTTGGTGTCTCTGCCTTGTTCTCTTTCTTTCTTTTGTTCTTTCTTTCTTAGAAGTAAGAAGAACACCTCCCACTCACTTCTTTCAAGCTGTCATCCATGCGTATTCATCTTATTGTACCCTTGAGCAGCCAGATTAAAGCCTAGAGTTGTCTAGACCAGTATCTGCCCTGTTCTTGTCAAGGCATGTCATTAATAAACACTGTAATTTAGTCCTAGTCTACGCTTCCAGTCCATATTTTCAGAAAATCAGATATGTATTGATGTATAGAAGAGTTTTAAGCCTCTGGAAAGTATCGTAGTCTATTACCTCCTACTAATAAATCACTGGGATGAGGACATTGATTTCAGGAAGGTAAAATGTTTTGATCCGGAAAGTAAAGGTCAGACTTGTTTTTCTCCTTACTCACAAACCGACACCTCTGATACAGCCGAGGATAATTGTCACTGCACCATTTGTATTTCAGCAGTGAATTTCAGCCCGTTCCTTACATTTAGCATTCTACTCAATATGAATAGGAGCCAGTGGTAATGACACACACCAGTGAGTTTCTAATCTGGGGCACATTTGGGCTGAGCTGATGAGTACCATTATGGACCTATATTAAAACACAATATGCCATAATGATGAGTTTCAAAAAGGAGCAGTCATGGGTTACCAAGCACACTGTCGGTATTCCCCAGGATGATTAGTCTGTCTGATACTAAAAAAGGGACTAGCTGCTTCCTGGTTCAATAAGACTAAGACACTAAATAACAAGGGATGGGGTGAGCTGTGATAGCAGTGCCAAGGAAAAAGTCATTCCATACCTTGATTATGCATGTTCCAAGGTTTTTCAATGAATAATGCATTTTTAATCAGTTTAAAATGCAAATGGGATGCATTTAATGTCCTTACAAATTCTAATTCTGTGTGGTTTCTGTATTAGAAGATCGAATGGAGAAAGGTTTAAAAGGAACAACTGAAAACTGTCCAACATGGACTGCTATTATATAAAGCAGTTCAAATAAAAATTAAGGATTTTTTTTTGTTTTGCTTTTATAAGTTAGGTTTCTGGAAACAGAAATTGCCATCAAGTTTTCAGTGTTTTTAGAACAACAGAAACAACAAAAGAAACAACACTGACCTTAGATCTACGTCTCAGACAAACCAAAAATGAAAGTACTTCAAATGACCAGTGTTTGTGTTTTAACCGCGTTTGTCTTCTAATATTAACAGCATCTTATGATAAGGGATAACTGGATTAGTATATTTTAGTATATGAAGAAAACGTGTATTGATAGTTAAGCTATCAAATGAGGAATACGCATGAATTCCTTTTTAAGACGCTATAACTGACTTAATTTAACAGTGTGGGAAGTATTTCAGAAGACGAGTGCAGAGTGTAGATCTACAGCTCAGGAGCTGAACAGACACTGATACCAGTGAGATAAGATTAAAAAAAGTAATGCTGGTTAACATTCTTGTATCTGTTCCTGTTGATCCCCTTGAAACTTACATGGCAGACTTCCACCACTAAAACCATTATACAAATATATTACTGGAGGATATAAATGCATTATAACTAAATAAATACTAAATAAATTTATTTATAAACTAAATAAATACAAAAAATAAATACATAAAATAAAGCACCAAAAGCTAACATAACATATATAGCATAAAATTATTCCCTCAGTTGGAAGGTATACATGATTTTTGCTTGTTGCATGTAATTTGGGTCTGTGTAAGAATTGTATTAGAGTCTGTATTTACCATTTTTTAAAAGTCTAATTTCCAGCTTCTCTGACATTGTATATGTCTTTGAGGGGAATTTTTAATGATTAAAAGGATCCCCATTAGCTGCCACCAAGGTGACAAGCTGATCTTCCTGGGGTCCACACAGAAGGACAACACAAAACATAATATAACATTACATGTTATGCATGATAATCACAATTCACATTATTAATAACAATGCAAATTTAAAAAATAATAACCATTATTAACATCATTAAAAACACAGATAGAAAAACTACATTACACAACACTTTGCTATCTATATACTGCTGTCTGATACTATGAGCAAAGGAATACTTCGGGTGGGGTGAGGTGAGGTTATAATGATATTAGTCAGGAGTGTTTTAACAACTGAGGATACACATGAAGGCTTTTTTATACAAGAAAGTAATACATCATCCTCATCATGTGCATAGTGACACTGGCACTGGAGTCAATGATTCACAGGCCTTTCCCTAGTTTACTGTGTGCATGTGTTAACATGCCTTCCTGCCTTTCTTAAACAATTACAAAGGTTGTTGACTATGCTCTGCACGTTGGATCTGTCGTGTCATATTTAGGAAGTGTATCGTATTTAGTTTGCCTTGACAGTTGGCACTTTTATGTGGTTTGTTTGAAATAGCTCTCTCCTGCATATTCGTGAGCAACAAGTGGAGACATTGAGTGTTTTGGTGCCTTTTGTGTGTGAGCGCTTGTGTTCATGTTGTGCTTTCTCAGCTGTTCTTTCTGGTTTTGGACACTCCCTGCCATGTGAAGCATGCAGAGAGAATGTAAGTCATGGGGTCATCGTGACTAATCCACTACCTCACACTCAGCCCCCTGTTTTCCTCCTCCATTTTTTTCCTCTCTAGTCACCATGACTTGGTGAATATACCTGTTTCCTCCACTTTCAAGAACAGGTTTCAGCCATGCTTTGACAGTACTGATAGCATTCTGGCATGTTTTTTAGGTGTCAGATGATTATTATATTTACATAAGCAGTTTCCCTTTTTCAGTGTTTGAATTTTGTCTCTTTCAGTTTGTTAGCCTTCCTGTTGTTCAGTGGTTTATTTATTCTGCTCATGTGAGCTTTGTCGGAATATCCACATTATGAGGAAGCACCCCACTGCAAGCACGTGGACAGGATGTCTATCTCTAGATTGCTGGTGACATGAAAACAAGAGTTGAATGATTGTTTGTATTAGAATTAATAGACTCCCTGGTGTGACTCCGACATCCGTCTGGCATTATTAATCTGCTGTACTACTCGTACAGCAGTACAATTGTACTACTCTAGTACAGTGATGTGGATGGAATTAATGTCTCACATTTTAACAGGCTTTGAATATTTAGTTGAGTAAGAAATTTGCTTTAACATCATACCGGTATCCTCAACCCACACACTGTGTCAATGCTTTTCACATACCCACCAGTGATGTCTAAGTCATACTAAAATAAAAAATTCTTAAACTGACATCAAATTCATCAAAATGTAATAAATGAGCTACTAAAACACTGTCTATACCACATAGATGTTAAAGTTAGAGACTTAGAGCTAGAGACATTCATGTTTAATAAAACAGTGATTTCTCATAGTTCTTTGTTCATACTTTCCTTGGAAACTTCCCAATAACCTACAGTTGCTCAGTACCCTCTTGGCAATTACAGTGAAACTAAGGGCCTCATAAAGTAAATTAACTATTAATTATACTGTTATTAGCAGTAAATACTGGAAACACTGAGTAACCATTATTGAGAGTACATATAATTTCTGATCCACATGAAGGTCAAGTTCTTAATAAAGTGAAGACCTCATATGTAACCTCTACAGTGCTACCAGTACATTACAAACACTGCTCCTGTACTTTATAAGAAATTATGTCAAAAATGTGCGGCGACAGCAGAAACTGTTCAACAACCATGTGCTGTATTGTGAACTCATTTACGGTTGCCTCAAGGAGAGTTGTACATCTCACCACACTGATAACATAGTTAGTGTAACAGTATGTAGGGATCCACAACCACGCTGGCACACACACACACTCACACGTACACTGACAGAAACACGTGTGCACACTTGGCTGAGCTTAAGTTGGGTAATTTGCGGATCTAAAGTATGTGAAGGTTTATGCAGATCACCAGACTGAAAACACAGCTTACTGGAAGACAAAACCAAAACTCATTCACTAACCATGTTGGCTAACCTCAAAGAGTAAGTACAGCACTCTGCATACATACACTAACACTCCTACTATATAGTGGTGCATATACTGTACACATTTTGTTGCAGTCAGGGAAACTCAGTGACCCTTAAACCATCAGCTTTGTTTTTGTCCCGGTGGCATTCTTCATATGAGTGCACACATACACACTTCTACTTCAACAGTACAACTCTAGGAATTGTTCATTTGCATTAAGTGTGCTACTATAGCTCCTAAGCTTCACATTAATGCCATCACAATCCTTTAATTTGGTTAATACATTACCCAGGTACAGTTGTTTTCCTGTTATGTAAAAGAAAGAAGCAATGGTTCTTGATATGGTTGTTGACTGAAGTCCTGTCTCAAAGGCAGATGCATTTCAAACATTCCCTTCACCGTTTTTGCAGTGCACGTCTGTGTGGGCGTGGGTGTGTGCATGTGTCTTGACAGACAATTGTAACCCCAGTGACATGCTGTGAAAGGTCCACTGATTAAAGTGATTAATACATCTAGCTTCACAAATTCACAACTTCAGTACATGATAATTATTTTGCACTACGTTTGTGGCATACGTGTGACCCAGCAGTATTAAAAATCTTATTAAAAAGCCTTCTGCATCTGAAGGGAGTAAAAAATATGTAAAACTCTCTTAAGAATATGTGCCTGTGGAAATACTCTTATAAATATCATAGAATGATGACAAAATGCTTTATTACTTACTTACAATAGATGCCAGTGTTTTCAGAAACTGAAAGGTGTTTTGCCTGGTTTACTGGCATCAGATAATCTTGTTTTTCTTGCTGGAGGCTAATCTTGATACAAACCAGCTGGCATCTCTAGGTTACTTCCTTCTAAGACATCCTCTAGCATTGTCAATAGGCCTAGCCTAAAGGAGGAAGTTAAAGGTCAGCTCGAAGTGTAGACGTTAGAAGCACTTTTTTTCCTGCAGGAGCACTCCTACCTTCACTACATTTAGTATTTATTTTGCAGCCATATTTATAATTAAAAAAAGGGTTTATTGTTTAAACCAACTGCATTTCTGCCTAGATTGCCTCTTACATATTGCACTACTGCACATGCATATGTTTAGAAAATGCTAGCCCTTTAAGATATAAAACCACGTGCAAAACCAATGTTATGCCATGGCTGACCTAATATAATAAAACTTGTCCTGTAGTATGATAAACACAAATTTTTATCTGGTTAAAGATCAGAGTAACAACAGAATCTGCTTATATTTAATGCCATAAGACATTGTCACTAATCTTTACAGAACAACAGCAGACTGTACAAACTGTATGTGCATGTGACAGTAAGACGGCGTAACGTGTTGGGTGTCTTTAAACCCGCTGTGTTTGTGTTGTCATCCAAGTCAGACATAGATCTGTCCTTCTTTTGGCTGTGATGTAATGAGGTAAGTGTGTATGTGTGTATATTTAAAAGAAGTTCATCAATGATTCATTCCTCCCTGATGGCCCTTGGTGACCCACCTAACACACACACACACACACACACACATACACACACGGTTCAGAGGATTCCCACTCATACTAAGATGACACCATGGACAGGCGCCACTCTGTCTCTGAGAGCCTGTCTCCCCCTCATCCAGCAGAGATGGACATTACAGTACCTTACCATCCTACTTTGATATCATGTGTTACTGGAAGCTGTGCATGCAGAAGCATACCTCTACTTTGGAATTAGGCAGACTGCATTATTTCTGTTTTTAAATTCCACAATTTCCTCATTTACAACTGTCGCTTAAACAGTTAACATTGCTTCTCTGTCAGGGAAAAAAAAAAAAAAAAACGGAAATTTAAACACTTGTCTTTGATCAGCATCTTGCAGCTACTGAAATAACCCATTTGCCGTCAGATTCCCAGAACATTCTTTTTTTCTTTTTTTTTTTTTACAATCGCGCCCGTGCTTCCAGTAAGCAGGAATGACCATTTATGATGAAGTATTTGTGTGTAATTCTGCACAGATAGAAGTTGATAAGCTGTTTGACAGACTTTTCAACCTGTCTGTTTGCAGCTCACACTTGACTATTTGTGATTCATTCAGGTTTGTTTCGGCTAATATTAAGTCAAGTACACGAAGAACCTTTATTTGGTTTTGATAAAAAGGCATACCTACTATATAGCAAATGCTACAGTGTGAATGTACAAATAGCTCATAAATTGCACCAATATATGAACAGTACACATATACTGTACCCATATTTATTGTGGGAAAACAAGAATTATACAGCTTACCTAACCTAATCTTGTACTGATTAACTCAAACACAACAGAATTAATTAATAAGGAACTGTGTTTGACTGGCAATCTGACAAGCCAAGTCTGCTGGGATCTTCTTATGCATTCTCATAAGTGACTCTCCTCCCCAGTTAGCTAATTAGACATCTTGTTTGCCTTCTCATTAGCTTTTACACCTCAGAGCTATCTATCACTCTGTTAATCAGTAATCATTACTGGAGCAGAGCAGGGTCTTGAAATCGAGCCTGTGCAGACAAATGGAAGGACAAAAAGCAGAGGATGAAGTAAGACAGGCAGCCAGGCAGGGAGTCAGTCTTTAAATATAATAATCATTAAATAGTGGCCCAGGCCCATTAAACATAGCGGTAAGCAGCAGGGTGTGAGGAGCAGCCAGGTCCAGAGCGCAATACTGTTTACACTACAAATGCGGTTGAGTTACACCATGTACAGTAAAATGGGCCCGACTGCCAGTAACTCTAGTCACTTACCAACAAAAGCATCATTTCCTGAAAGCTCCTCCCCTCCTCCCTCCCTCTTCTGCCCTCCTCTCCCCTCCCCTCCCCTCCTCTGCTCTCTACTCACTCTCCAACCACCTTTCTGAGCTCTGAGGAACTAGTCCATAATCACTATGACTGAACCCTCTATGCAAATACCTGAGTGTCCTGGTAAAGCAGGAAGCATGTTTTAGACGTGTCTGTGCCGCAGCCTTACGAGAGAAAGTTTTGTATGTGTGAGTTCAGCCACAAGAACATACCTGTGGTAGAGGCAGATGTGTGTGTTAGACCAGAGAGGAACTGGGAAAGGGCTAATAGTGAATGTCCACTGTTGGGTGGAAGTGCACCAGCTGTAAGGTGAACGCTTTGACCATCATCACATGGAAGAAGCTGTCGTGTTCAGGGATTCAAGGTGAAGCAGGAGTGTATGTGTGAGTGTATTTTACCTCCCTACTGCAGCGTTTGGACCCATGTCTCTCATGCAGATCTGGACTAAATTGTATTCACAGCTAGGACGACCACTTCCCAAGGTACTGGCAGCATTTGATTCTTTTTTTTTTTATGATAAATTAACATTTCAGTCTGTTGTTTGAAATGTTCTGCTGATCCTATTTGTATACATTGTATATTTTTATATAATCTCTAAATCTGTAGTTTCGCAAACTGAAAGTTTATTTTATGAACAGCTTCATTTTATTAACTAGAGAAGCTCTGTATAAGCACATTAAGCACTTTATCCCACACCGATGATTGTGTTTTTGCTGTAACTTCCTTCATGATTTTTCAGAAATACTTCCTCATCATAACAACAACAGATGACATCGACCGGTTATCTTCTTTTCACTTTATGTTCTTTAGGACTATATTTTGGCTTGTGAATCCATTGTACATTATTTTAGGGTAAAGCCAGAATTACATTTAGACTTTTAATATCAGTTTAAACACTAACACATTAGCTCTTTATGGTCAGACCAGAAAGTCAAATAAAGTAACGTAAGGTTATAATTTGGCCTTGCTATTCATCTCTGTGGCCTGTTAGCCAGTCAACAAACCCAGCTGTGTGAATCTCTTTGCCACCAGACCAGTATGCCAGTTAGTCACCGGCACACCACTGAGCCTCTCATTCCCAGCCAGGAACTATGACAAATGATTGTCCGCCTCACTCCTCACTGTCTTCCAGTAAGTGCTACAACCTGATATCTTGTCAGGGCAAACAGCACTCTTGGCTCTTTTCTGAAAGGCTTCACTTATTGCATTGTTGCATTGTACTCGAAATAGAAATGACAAAGAACAGTTTTTTGTTATAGCCATTTCTCAAATGACTCGGTGTTGATTTTATTCTAACACAACCAACATTAATCTAATGTCTTAATGTCTTTATTTCTTGAGCCAACAGGCCTTGTGGGCTCATTTCCTCTGAATTTCAGATTTTGTTCGTTAGTTAATTTCCCAGTTTTAATATATATTGAGAAACTGCACAGTCAGTAGTCTCCATAGTTTATGCTTCATATTTAAATAGGAGTACATACATAGGGCACAGTATTTTGTTGTTGTGTATTTAATTTGAGTGTTCGTTAATGAGTTTTTAACATTAGTAGCTCTCCAGTGGTCATATGAATGGATGGATCATCATTTTTGTTTCTGATCCTGCAGCATGCACCACACTTCTTTTTTCTTTCTGACAAGCAGCTCCTCATTGTCATCTTTAAAAGTTAGTATCTAGGCATCAAAACCATGATGCAATTGTATTTCCTCTTCTACTAATCTACTATGTCAACTAGGTCCTTTAGCAAATTAGTGCAGTGGGGGTAACGTCATGGTGGGCTACGTATTGTTTCCTGGTATTGCATTAAACCTCAAGTGTGACCTAGCCATGCAGCTTACGGGAAGTGAATTTAAAAAAAAAAAAAAAAAAAGGTGAGGCAAGAGAAGATCAGCAAACGCAGCAAGAAAATAAAGAAAGACATTATGTACTAGCAATATTTCAGAATATAGATGGTACAGATAATGTAGTTCTGTTGCCATCTAATGTTTTTGTTCATTTTATTTTTTGTCTTTGTTAATGCAAGTGATGATGAAGCGGGAATTGTTAATGTCAGAATGGCCATTTCATGAAAAACGAAAATGATGCAAAAAAAAAAAAAAAAAAGGTTTTCTAGGAGAACTATTCCGTCACCTTTAGAGCTTAAAAAAACATTAAAAGACACAGCTGTTTCTTACTAGAACAGCAGTCATATTTAGCTGGATTTGAATGCATAATACTTTTATTTAGGGCTGGATGTAAGGTGGATATATATGTTTCTCTTTACGTTTTACAAAAAACCTGTCTTTTTTTTTTTTATTATTATTATTATTTTTTTTTGCCTCTAGAAACACACTCCAAAGTACAGTCTTTTCTATACTAAAATCTGACCCAGTCGTAAATAAAATCAAACCTTACTATTTTCCAGGTGTCATAGGGGCTGTTATGAGTGGGTATGGGCACAGCTTAGCTGGTGGTGCTGATATTTTTGCAGACAAAAACGTCCTATCCGTGAAGGTGCTGGCCATCTTGAATCTTTCTTCTGTTTGAATTTTGCACATTGTCTCTGTATTACCATGTTTTCTACCCATAGTCCTCAGACACACAACTCCAAAATGTGTCAAGGTTAAAAATATAAACGTGAATGTTTGTCTCATGACACTGCGGTAATCTGCCCACGGTCTTTCTCAGTTAGACCTTGTGCATTTTGGAACTTCAACACTTAATTCACATTTAATTTTATTTTGTACCAAAAAGAAATGCGTTGGCACTGAGGGTCACACTTTAGCTGCTGTTTATGCTTGATGTGAAAGAGAAAACTGCAGTCACATCCATTTCTGATTGAAGGCATTCAGAGAGGTCCTCACTGAATCAAGGCAAGATTTTTGTAAAGCACAAAATGATTGTTAAAATTGCTTTTCTGTCAGAAAGTTTCACCAGTGTGATGAAGATGGTTTTGTGGTATTGTGTTGGTTGTCAGATTGAGCCGATGTTAAAACATTCTTTTTCTTGCTGAAACACAGTGATTATTTAAAGGGTAATTTTCACTTTAAGCAACTGACAGATTAATTTACCTCCTTGGATATTGTTTTTTCTGTCAGCAAACACAACTGTGTTATTGCAGGCTAGATATTCATGTGTCGCTGGCCATAAAAGTGTAAATCTGTTTTCACAAGTAGGATAAGAAATAAACAACTTACAGGAAACAAGCTCAGTAATCTGAGTAACAGGATCATAGTCCACTGACACAGGTGTGTGAAAGCGGGGGTTGATCAGACATAAAATAAAATACGTCAGGTTTTTTTTTTTTTTTTGCAGTGAGAAGAAAAACTGCCAGTATACAACTGATTTTAAGTTTCCCTTAATGGTCCTTCAGACCTTCTTGTCTAGTATTACTCTCCCTCATGGAGCAAAAATAGGATTATTTAATCGGATGTGCTGGGTAATTGTATTATATTACTAAAGGGGCTGAATTTAGTATTTCTACTTTAAAGTATTAAAAAATTACCTAAAAGCATTTCAAATAAAGACACTAGAAGGAGTATGGAGTCTGCCACGGCAGGAACTAGGGATAGGACTTGGTAAGAATTGAATGATTCTGATTCCACTATTGATTTTGCTTATTGATATGATTCCTTATCAGTTCTCTTATCAGTTCTTATCGGATGGGGGAATAAATGAGTACAAAGGCGTTTGTTTGCATTAACTATCTTTTATATTTCCATCTTGGGGGGTTGTGTCATATGTACTGCAGACCGTACAAAATGAAAGCGACTCTTAAGACGCTTTACTAATTCCTTTATGTCTCCTGCTGTTGTGCACCTTATTTTTCTTTTCCCTGCCATCGGAAACTTTTATTTGAGGAGGCAGGGTGTTTAGCTACGGGGAACCGGTTCTCAAAAAAAAAAAAAAAAAAAATCCCATCGATTCCCATCTCTAGCAGGAACTATTAAAGTATTTTCGGTTTTAAAGATTGTGACCAAGTGATTAAAAATATCTATTTACTGGCATTGTTTTCATAACTGAACATAACTGTAATGTAAAAGAACAACTTTTTATGTTTAAATGATAGCGTTCGTTCTCTCCTGGTGAGTATTAAATGAATTTTATGAGAGTATAAACATGTTATTATGTTTGATACCATTTTTAGAAACTCAGTTAAGACTAAACTGTGACAGTTCTGACCTTGTTTGGACTATTTCAAGCTGATCTTCAGTTCAATAATTGCATAAACTGTGAAGTGTTTTGTGTTTTTTCTGTAGCTGTTTTCTGTCTAAAAACAGAGCTAGCAGAGATATAATGTAAACAAGAGGGCTTTGCTTTGATTCTTCGTGCTCAGTCCTTAACTATCGGCTGTCGCATTAATAAAGTGTTATGTTGACCTGCTCTGTGAGTTTTTGTTTGAAGGGGAAAACTTGATGATGCCATAATATAGATGTATATAAACAATGAATTGTACATATTTGTCGGTTAGTGATACACTTTGTGGATAAACAGCATTTATTTGTCGGTGGTGGTCACAAGTACATTCTGGAATGTGACTCCCCCCTGCTTTTGAGAGGATGGAATATGAATACTGCATATATTAACCTTGTGTGTTTACTGTCTACATTTCATATATGTTGAGACACTAATAGGTTCCTATAGGTACCTATATGTATTTAAAAAAACACAAATAGTGGTACTTGTCTTTGTTGTTTTACTTTTTTGGAGAAAATATAATCTGCTTGGTAATAATTGATGAGCATTTCAAACCATTAGGTTGTCAGGGAGTTGATTTTATTTTTGAAAATTTTGTAACCTTTTTAGGTTTCCTTTTGTGTGTGTCATGAAACTGTCTCAATTGTCACAACATACCCTTGTG
The DNA here is from genome assembly GCA_030068375.1 of Ostorhinchus rueppellii. NCBI lineage: Eukaryota > Metazoa > Chordata > Actinopteri > Kurtiformes > Apogonidae > Ostorhinchus > Ostorhinchus rueppellii. The sequence continues at coordinate 29,843,300 of JAQQZY010000020.1, forward strand.
TGGTATGCTGTGTTGAAATTTCTTCATAACTAACACGTCATCTTGTGTCAGCACTTGCATCACAGACAGACTTTAGGACACACACATATACAAAAACACACACTGTATCTTAGGTGCAAACTGTAGATTATAACTTTGAGCTCTCTCTATGAATGCCAGTTCATCCTTGTGTCACACATTCGCAGGTAACTTCCTCTTGGCACAAACCCAAATCCACAGCACAGATAAATAGCTCTGTGTTTCTGTTCCATCTCTGGTACTTTTTTCTCTGTTCCATGTTTTCTTAACATATGTGACTTATCTGTTGGTGCCAAAATGATCTCCCACATGTAACACATATAGTAGTTAAGTACAATCTTGAGGGTCTCATAAGTACACAAACTATGAGAACTTCAGTTGAACTTCCGTCATTCACCTTCTAGTTGAGACAGTTGACATTGCATTCCTTTTATTTCCCAGAACATATGAAAACATTGGAAAATTCCAGGAGGCTTCTAAGCTGTGAGCCTTTCCTGGCTTGGTTTGCTCTGACTTGGCATGACATAAAGGTCTGCCTGTCAGCAGGTTGCTGAACTGGGTATACCACTTTGATTCACCCAGAATAGCTGGTCTGATCTGTGAGATTTATGTAATGATGACAATAGTTTTTATCTTTTTTTTTTTTTTATTTTATTTTACATGTACCTGTTTAGCACAAACAAATGTAACTATGGACACACTGGAGTTGAGCTGGAACTTGCAGTAATTGCAGAACTTTCTTCTACCTTTACCTTCTACATGCCTTTTGTTTTCAACATTATGGGTTTGGATTTCAAGTTTCTGATTTTGATAGAATGCTGCAGCTACAGCTACACACTGTTAGAATTATTA
>JAQQZY010000020.1:29848774-29859889 GCA_030068375.1 Ostorhinchus rueppellii
ACACACACACACACACACACACACACACACACACACACACACACACACACACACACACACACACACACACACATACTACACACACACACAGCAACAGAGGCAGAAGGAGACAGAGTAAGGTAGGGTGAGGGAGTTTTAGAGAGCGGCATAATAATAGAGCTAACAGTAACAGTGATAAGTAGAGTGCTGTACCCTTGAGAAAGTCCTCTTTCTAGTACGCAAACATCCATATGGTAAGAATGTTGCTTTATTTCTCTTACGTCCGCACACTAAAATATCCACATGTATCTGCACAAAGGACTGTGTTTGCCTGTAGTTTGCCTCCCCCACTAGGCCCCATTCCCACATGATGCAGTCATGTTAACACTAAGAGCTCCACATCTTGTCTCCTCAAGCCTGTGAAACATTTTCTGTTGAACTGTGAATAATGGCTTGTAGGAAGCTATGTCAGAAGTCAGTATAGCTTCTTGGTATTAATGAGTAGCAGTAACATTACTAAGACTGATTCACCACTGCAGTTCATCAGAAACCTCTTCTTGTACACTGTTTCTGGACATTTTTGACTATTGCTGCTAGAGACAAACCTATTAATTCCATCTGTGCATTTAACTAAAATCACGAAAAGGGTTCCTAGTTCTAGATTTGCCTATTAATTCAATTTATTTATCACATTGATATCAATGTTAAGTTCATCAGCTGTCTGTTTTCTAAGAAGTCAAAGAAACATTCTTATTGGACAATGTCTGATTTCTTCTTGTTTGTTCCTGAGCTACACGATTATTATTCATATTTAAAAATGCACCATTGGTTGAGCTGTAATGGTATTATTTCTTCTAGACATGACCCATAGTTTCAGTAGCATATTTAAGAAAAAATGTAGTTTGTGGAAGTGCTACTTGAAAACCACCAACATTCTTCCAATGTATTACATGAACATTATTGGAATAGTCATTATTTTTCTTGTTACTTTATGTAGTCAGCCTATCGTAAAGTGAGATAACTAGGAAGTGAAATTGCTGAATTAGCAAGTTGTATTCTCTGGTAGTTGTCAGAGCTTTTTCATATCACTCTGAGGTTTCAGCTGGAACATGGGGGTGTGGGAATCTCCACACATGGCCCAAAGTGCATAAATATAGTAAGTGTACACAGTCACACATGCTGAGGGCTGCACGCAGACACACAGTTTGTCTTCTGTTCAGCTCGTTGTTGCCTACCCTGCTCTCTCCTCCCTCCCCTTCGCTTAATCCCTCAATCCCTATCTCCCCACATCCATGTTTATAAGTCTCCCAGGGGCCCAGGGGTGCCTGTGAGAGGCTAGTTAAAGAACATGGCATGCTAATGGCTTGGAAGGGATATGAATAGAGGGGCGACTGGAAGGCAGCCATAGCTGAAATGACACACAGACACAAGCAGTCTCATTATGCCTGCCCATTGCTTTCTGTTTTACATGCTCACTCTCACACATCTGTGTATGCTTAACTTTTTCTTAGGCTGTTCATTTTACCTCCCAAAAAAAGTGCCATGTTGGCAGAAGTCCAGATATAATAGGCCTCTTTTGTTGTCACAGGTTCATTTCCATTAATACTAAGTGTTCACTGTTTTGATGGCATTTGTTGATATTTGTTTTTCTTTCACTGCTAATGTAGTTCATGTTATGTAATGTAAGTAGGCTGTATAATGTTCCTTTATTTCTCATGAAGAGGGATGGTTAAAGGATTTCTTGGAAAGGCTTTGTCCGACTGTGGTGAACTCCATCAGTTTTGATATGCCGATTGTCATGCCACCCTGTGAATTTCTCTTCTCTTTTTAGGCAGAAAATCAATATGACTCATTGCTGTGTCCTATATTTTGCTCTGTTTCTGAGTACAAACTTAACACCACCTCTTTTTCTGTGCCTTCAGGACCTGTCCTGCATTGATGACCTCTCCACAAACTCCCTGTTCTCCTCTCCGGCTGACTCGCTGTCAGAGTATGCTGATGCCCAGTCCTTCATCAGCACAGACAACCTGGACACAGTGCCCACCCTGTGGGACGTCAACACTAGTACCACCACCACACCAGCACAGAGCCAACTAGAGGTCAGTAGCAAGCATTCACAATATATGGTTATGTAACCTGAACTGGGTTGGATCTACACATGTGTCTTTACAACAAAAATAACAAGAGGATCAGATCATCCTTCTTAATCTCTGATGGGGCCTTGGTTCCAGGGTGTATGTTCATTCTTCTGGTGATATAGTAAAGGCAATGTCATCCTCGTGGTCCAGTGTGATAAATCATATTGTCATCATCAGTGTGACAAATGTGTGCACTAAACACACTACATAAGCTGAGTACCGGCTATGAGAAAAATAGTTGTGTTTACCTGAGTTACACATGCATACTCAATATGTGAGTATTTGACATGGGTCATGTGTCCACGCTGTTTGGTCAAACAGATGAAACCCCAGATCACAGTCATCTGCCCTCAGATTAATTTCTTGGCAGTTTGGTGGCAACTGTGAGGTCAGCTAACACAAAGGCTGAGAAATGAGAGAAACACAAAGAATATGAAAATGGTGAAAAGGATCAGAGCTTCTGCTGCTTGGAATTAATTTGCATTCAAGAGAAACAATGAGTTAGGTACCTTTGTAAAACAGATAGTTCTGCTTGGGGTTTATTTTAACATTGTGCCCGTTTAAGCAGAAAGACACAGAACATGTAAAGCTAATACAGATATTTCAGTTGCAAATTATACCATCATCACAACATTAAGCATCATATTTTCCTCAGGTGTGTTAAATCAACATCTTAGCTACAAAACTGAAACTGACCTCGAGTTAGTTTTTCCAACAAAAAAATCCTTTGTGATATCTACAGTTCCACATTCTCTTTCAGCTTTCTGCAGGTGTTGTGCCCAGATACAGCTAATACAACTTAGCTCTCTCTTCCTTAACAATCACTTCTCTCTGTCCCAAGTTCTTCAAACTCATGTGGTTTAGAAAGGAAAAACATTTATACGACAAAGACATGACATGACCAACTTGTATAAATGAGTTTTCAATATACAACATTAGCACTGCGTAAAGACCTTAACTCAGAGCTCAACATTCTCCACAAACTATTGTACAGATCTTTCTTACATGTTAAACCTAAGCCTCAAAATATAATCCAGTTCCAGATTAAAAATCAGATTCTAGAATTGCTTAACATTTATTAAAATAACAACCTCGAAGCCTGTTGCTAGAAAATGCTGAAATTAGGGACTGTAGGTATAGTAAAGGGATTAGAATCTGGTCCACAGTGGGTCAAGACATGGGAGAGGATGTCTTAAATTGCATTTGGATTGGCCCTAAAAAGCTCTCATAGATAGCATACATGAAGAAATGTGTATATATTCTTTGTTTTTTAGTCCTAATTAGGGATGCACCGACACCACTTTTTTCCAGGCCGAGTAAAAGTACTTACATTTGAGTACTTGCCAATACCGAGTATCAACATGAGTACTTAGTAATCCCATTACAGTTCTTCGTTACTTTTGAAAATGTGCTTTATTGTGGTAGTCATTAGTCTGACTGGAACGAAGTGCTGCTACTGACATTTAATGTGTTGGATTGAGCGTTTCTAAATCCACATGGGGGCGTCGCCCTTCATACTGGACAAATACCACGAAGAAAAGTAAAGTTTTATGAGAAGAAGAAGAAAGTCAGATATAACAAACATTGAGCTGACAGAGGTAACACTAATATGGATACTAATGTTGCAGCTTTTCCACTGATAAGGTTCAAAAGTGAAGCTTCAGGAGGTAGGGAAAAGACAAATGAGTTTTAAGTTTCATTTTCACTTCTGCTGGGGGGTCCGCACCACTCCTCACCCTCATAGTATTATAAGTAGGACATAAACTGGCCCAGCCCTGGGTAGTTGTCATAAATATGTCAGTAGTTTGTCATTAACTCACACAGTCGCTCTTTGAACAGATCCTCTACCTGCACGGTTCCTGCTGGTATTCTCCGTCTGGGTATGCATCCACCAGCACCTAGAAAACAGACAGAGTTGCGTACGTAGAGGACGGACAGAACGCTCCATCCATATCCGTCTGTCTTTAACGTTACTTCCAGTCTGCGTTACTTTTGTCACCATTGTTTATTTAGTTAAATCTCCACACTGCTGACATTACCTCTCTGTACCTGCTGAACTTAACTGTGAATGTTACGCTGCTGTAAGTGCTATCGGTGCAGTAGTATCGGAGTACTTTTACAAGTAACAAGTACAAGTAGAAGTACTCACGCTGAGTATCAGACCCAATACCCAATACTGGGATCGGTATTGGTGCATCCCTAGTCCTAATGTGTAAACAGATCATATTATAACTTCAAAAATGAACAGATAACAACCTGTATGCTGATTTCTGTGCAAAACACATTAAGTACGATAAAACTTCACCTATAAAAGTCTGCTAATGATAATAAACAGTTGGTTCTCAGCACAACTCAAGACTCTGTCACAAACTTCATGTACACACACGTACAAGCGCATATGGTAACTTTAAAAAGTCTTAACCTGTTGATGTGTTCAGCACAGGTTGTAGTCTAGAGCCCTTTCAGTGAGTTGAACTTATCTGCAGTATAATGTGGTATCCAACTTTGTTTTCAGCAGTCGTTCCTTTATCCCTGTTCTCATTGCTGTTGAGTCCTCTTTGAATTTGATGGATGCGAGGATATCTTTTTGATACGAATCAGAGTGCATTTATTTCTCCTGCCCTCTGAAAGCCTTTTATGTTTTCCTTTTCATTCTGCCCTCATTTCATCCATTATGTTTCCCAGACACACACGGCTTTATCTGCCTTTTGTTGTTGTTGTCGCTGGCTTTTCACCGCCAGACAACAAATTGCATTTTCTGGAGTACTGCTCCAGCAGACATCTGTGAAGTCTCCACACGCTGTTTTGGGGAACATGCATACAGAAAAACACAGACATTTACACAATAAGAGATTAATCATGTTTCTTTTTGTTGGTCAGTTTTCATGTATTTGGCACCATGTTTATTTAAGTTATTATTTCTTTATTTTATGTTTTGTTGGCAGCTGAAGGGGAGCAGCAGGTTTCATGGGTTGGCCAGTTTGGATGATATAACTGCAATTATCAGCACCCCACCTTTAGGAGGATTCCAGGTAGCTTCACATGCCTTCTCCAGTCTGATGCAAAAATAAAACCAGCTCTCTAACTAGATGAGGCCATCAGATTATGTGTGTAGTGTGGACCTGTGCATTTGCAATACAAGAAAGGCCTCTATTACTATCTGTTTTCCATGGAAACATGCACTAACTTGCAAACAATCTAATTCTGAGGGCCACAGTTTGACATGAAGGTAGAACTAAGCTGATATGTTTAAGACAGACTAGAGTACTTTGGTCTGCTTTGGAAAGTCTGTATTGCCACAGATGATGAAAGCATTGCTTTGGATTGCACATAACTAGGCATTCTGCAAATACACACTGTCCAGAGAACAGATTATAGCATGTATTGTTTTTTAAGAAGCATCTGCTACCAGTTTCAGGGTTTCTGCGGGTCATTAAAAAGTATTCAAAGTTATTAAATAGATTTAGTAAAAATTAAGGCCTTAAATTGCATTAAAAAGCATTAACTTAGATGTCCAGAAGTATTTAAAAAAAATTAAATACACGATGATGAAAAAAAAGCATTGTTATTCACAATTTATTTTGATTATATAAACACTCACTAATTTTGAAGTATAGTGTGATGATTGACAGGTGGAACCCTTTAAATAGCTATTGTTTATACCCAATACATGAAGTCACAATGCTGGATGTTTGGAATGGAATGTGCTGTGAGTGTGCTCATGCTGTGGTGAAAGAGCGGAGGGAATATTAGCAAATGTCAGAAAAATGAGAAAATGCAAGTTTCAGCAGAAGTGATTGGAAGAGGAAGTATTCAGCACCTGGTTAAAGCCTGTTGACAGGAAACCGTATATATATAAAACTGTATCAGTGGTTGGACATGGGTATTAAATTTGTGACATTAAAAATGGCTTTAAAAAGCATTCAATTAGATTTGCTGATACCTGCAGAAACCCTGTGTTTGTTAAAATGAGGCCCTGTGTATTTGCATATGATGTTGGCATTCTGCAGCTAGATTTCAGAGCTTTCATTTTTTTCTGCTTCAGCTGTGTTCATGCATTCTTTATTTGTTATTTTATTGTTGCACTGGTTAAGACGTGCTGCGCTAACTCCTTACTAACACCTCACAGACCTCTGACTTTCAGCTACATTCTCTTTACCAATTCCTCTTCACTTGGACTTAACCAAAATATATAACTCCCAAATTATTGCTAGTCCATCACTGAACTAATGTTTGGTGTTACTAGGCTCAGAGACCCCAGACACAGCCAGAGGAGGAAGAGGATGCTGAGGAAGAGGAGACAGAAGAACTGGGACATGTAGACACATATGCTGAGTACAAGCCCTCCAAATGTAGGTCACTAGACCAAATGTCAACAGTTGACTGCACATTAAATCATCTGCTTTTTCCTTTTTAATACAGCACTATTTCATTGTATGATCCTGCCTGACATTGCCTTATTTCTAAAATATTCTGCTTCATTTTGTCTCTACAGCCACCATAGGAATTTCTCATCCTGACATAGTGGTGGAGACAAACACACTTTCTAGTGTCCCTCCACCTGACATCACTTACACTCTGTCTATCCCCCAATCAACTATCAACAGCGGTTTGCTATCCGCTCTGCAGCTAGAGGCCATCATCTATGCCTGCCAGGTAAACACACTGGCACTTCACATGCAAACAAATTAATTTAAAACACATCTGTTTTTGACTGCATGGGCTCCTCTGTTAATGTGTTTGCTCTTTGCGCACACTCAGCAACATGAAGTGATCCTGCAGAACAACCAGAGAGCAGGCTTCCTGATCGGAGATGGGGCAGGGGTCGGAAAGGGACGCACTGTGGCAGGAATCATCCTGGAAAACTACCTTAAGGGAAGGAAGAAAGCACTATGGTAAGAGAGAAGATTTTATCACCCTATTGATTTGTTTCCCTTTTAAATGTTGACCTCTGCAGGGATCATGAACCAGTTTAAAACAAAACTATAGTTTTTGTTTAGATGTATTGATTCAGAAGCTGTGATTTATATGCAAGGATATATTGAGCATGTTGAGGTAAATTGTGCAGAAGCTGGTTGAATTACTGATTTTCCTGTTCTTGCCCTTAGGTTCAGTATATCCAATGACCTGAAATTTGATGCAGAGAGAGATCTCAAAGACATAGATGCACCCAATATTCCTGTGCATGCCTTAAACAAGGTGAGTCTGAATGGAATCAGTGGGAAAGCCACACAGATTGTTTCAGAACAGGTTATCTTTATTATCATAAGAGTTATTTTTATTTTGTAGGGGTTTTTTTTATTATTTTGATTAAGTGTTAGTTAATTCTACAAATGCTCAAGCAATTTTATTTATTTTTTTTTTTTAGTTTTAGTGTTTCTTAAGGTGTTGTGATGAAACCTTGGTTTATAGAAGTTTTTCTTGGAAACCTTGAACCATTAACACTGGAGGAAAACAAAGCAAAGGTTATCTGCAGCTCAATTTCCTTTTACTTTCATTTGCTATGGTCATTGTTGTTTTTCTTTCATTTCTCTCAATTTTCTTTTTGACTTACTTCAGGGTTTTTTTGTTGTTTTTTTTTTAGTTTTTTTGTCACTACATGATTTTCTCAAATCTATTTTTCTTGTTGCCATTGTAGATTAAGTATGGAGACACAGCTACCTCAGAAGGAGTCCTGTTTGCAACGTACTCTGCGCTGATTGGAGAGAGCCAGGCAGGAGGGCAGCACCGAACCAGAATTAAACAGATCCTGGACTGGTGCAAGCCAGACTTTGATGGAGTTGTATCCTTATTTGAACATCATTGCATCCAACAGTGGTTTAGCATACATTAGTGTTTCGTGTCTGCCTTTTTTGCCCTTGACCTCTGTGCTTCCTAGATTATTTTTGATGAATGCCACAAAGCCAAGAATGCCACATCTACAAAGATGGGCAAAGCAGTGCTTGACCTGCAAAACAAGCTGCCACGGGCCAGAGTGGTGTACGCTAGTGCCACAGGTAGGCTGGCGCACAAAGACACACAACTACCCTTAAATCGGTAATGCAATCCAACAGAGGATTTAAAAAATAGATATTTCTGTCATCTCTGTTACAGGTGCCTCTGAGCCAAAGAACATGATCTATATGAGCCGCCTGGGAATCTGGGGTGAGGGCACACCCTTCAGGACGTTTGAAGACTTCCTGCACGCGATTGAAAAGAGGTTTGTACCGTGACATGTTGCAGAAATTCATCTTAATGCATTCAGGTGTTTTGAAAGACTTTCAGTTGTATGGATACAAACACATTTCCAAATCACTGTCCCTACTGGAAAAAACCTTACAATCTGTCTCTAGTAATGGGTTGGTGACCAAAGATTGAATTATTTTGAATAATTTATATGCTGTTTGTATACAGAGGTGTTGGCGCCATGGAGATTGTTGCCATGGACATGAAAGTGAGCGGGATGTACATAGCCAGGCAGCTGAGTTTCTCAGGGGTGTCTTTCCGAATTGAAGAGATTGGACTGGACAGTGACTTTAAACTGGTTTATAACAAAGCTGCCAAACTGGTGAGCATCACAGTTCTCATGCTTATTGTGTTTGAAATGGGAAACATTGAACTTTGAAATGACTGTACTTGTCTGGAAACCTTCTCCAGTGGGCAGAGGCTCTGCAAGTGTTCATGCGTGCAGCTGATGAGCTGGGCCTGGTCAGCAGGAAGTCTCTGTGGGGGCAGTTCTGGTCATCTCACCAGCGCTTCTTCAAATACCTCTGCATTGCTGCCAAGGTCCGCTGCCTGGTGGAGCTGGCTCAGAAAGAGCTGGGGGCCGGAAAGGTCAGCATAACACACTGAAACATGGAGCTAAGTAGTACGTATAAATAACCAGTGGAAAGGTCCAGGAGCAGTAATTGGACAATGATGAGAACTGCTGAAGGACTGTAAACTAAACTAAAAACTTCATATAAAACCTGTTTAATTGTTGATGTTTATTTTTTTCTCTCCACCACAGTGCATAGTAATTGGACTGCAGTCTACCGGGGAGTCCCGAACAAGAGAGGTCCTGGATGAGAATGATGGGCACCTCGATAGATTTGTTTCTGCAGCAGAGTGAGTATAATTGGACTGATACTTTGGTTTGTACATTTGCCCTGAATATCTCTCCTACAGTATGTCTCCTGTTAAAGTTTCAGTGGGCGGTGTGTTTTGGCATTATCAGGCAACAATTCCTTAATGATCTTTAACCATCATATAATTCAAGTGACCTGTGAAGAAACTGGACAACACGGCAGCTCATCTACCAGAGTTTTCTTTTTTTTTTGGGGGGGGGGGGCTTAACTTTACCATAATGGCATGAAACTGTGTCGCATAGTCGATTTTTATTATTAGTGGTCTAAGTTTAGCATGGAGTGGATAGACCTGCAAGAGGGTGTATATTTTCTGTGCTGCTATTTTCTAGTGTGGTTTTCACCAATTGTAGAATTAAAACAGAAATATAAATGAATAATTGTCCGAACTCAGTTGCTGGGTTAGATAAACAGCTAAATAGACATTTTCATCTTTCTTAACATATGCTTCACATGAGCTTACAGTTTGGGAAAGTTTCAAATGTTCTTTAGCTGTCCCTTTTTTGTTGTTGTTTATTTCCTCTTATCTGTAGCAGTTTTACATTTTCAACTTGGATTTCCTTTTGCTGCTTCATGAACCTGCCAAATTGTTTGCCAAACCTAGGAGAAGCACATCATCTCTTCACACAGTCTATAAAATAGACAAGTATTCATGACATGCAGTTTAAACCCTCACCATTCACCTTTAATTACTAAATAGCTCAGGCAGTCTCCAAAGCTATTTGAATTAATAACAAATTACCCATCGTAGAAAACTAGAAAGAAAACATAAGTTCACTGTGTTCTGAACTTGTTTGACCCTGTGTTGCTTTGGGCAGACGTGCCTGAATGTCTGAGTGTATTAGATCACACACAACATGTTCATCTTCCTGTCAACACCTTTCAACTATAATGAAGCCTACTGAGGAGCTTGACGTTTCTAATTGTCTGGTCTCTCCTGACTCGCCCTGCTCTTAGAATAAATCCTCTCTTTTCTCCTCCTCCTTTCCTTTAGGGGAGTGTTCCAGTCTCTTGTAACGAAACATTTCCCTTCAGAAAAACAGAGGAGAGAGAAGGCCCCAGGGAATAAGAGGAAACGTAAGTGGGATTGCAACACCGTTCCAGACATGTGCACAATCAGACCGTTTTCATATCAAGTTTCTCATTGGTGTTGTTTGCCGCTGTCACAATGAAAGACCATTTAAAAACCTGATAAGTTTTGCTCAGTGTTCCTAAATGTCATCCTGATGTGGAAACTGAACAGGTAAGCCAAGAGGTCGGCAGCCCAAGGTACCTAAGCACACAGTGGACAGCGGTGGCGTGATCAACATAAGTGATGACAGCAGTAGTGACTCCGATGGTATGGATACAGACTCCAACTCATCGCCGGATTCCCTAGAAAACGATGACGTCATCTTTGTGAACCACACTAGCTGTCAGACGGGTATGATGGGTTTTGCCTATTTTTTCTTCTATGTTCATTTGGTAAAAATAGTATTTGAAAGTGACGATGGAAATAAAAAAAAAGAAGCACCCCATATTTTGAAGAAGTTTTACGTTCGTTTGATGTGTTTTTTATGTCTTGAGAAAAAAAATCATCATATTTCCAGAATGACTGACAATATTACAGGGTTAAAGTGTTGTCAAATTGACTCTTAACAGAAGTTAAGAGAAACTGCATCATATCAAATAATATAATGAAACAATAGGTTTGTTGTTAAATGAAATCCTGATTAAATACAAACAGCAGCTGCTGGAGTCATACCACTGTATTTGATTCAATTGGTAATTTTAACAACTTCAGTAACATTAAGCTCTTTTCTCATAAATGCACAACTCTACTTCTATTACGACTCTATTCTCTTCATGTTGTAATTTTTCTTTTTTTATATATATATATATATATATATACACAC
>JAQQZY010000020.1:29862057-29876040 GCA_030068375.1 Ostorhinchus rueppellii
TTCATAGGGGCTTTTGAACTGCTCTTTGTCTGGCCCGTCACCCAGGACCTGTTTGCCATGGGAGACCCTACCAGGGGTATAAAGCCCCAGACAACATAGCTCCTGGGATCATTTGGGCACTCAAACTCCCCCATCACGTTAAAGTGGCAGTTCAAGGGGGAGTATATATATATATAAACATAAGATACAAAACATAAATATGTAAAAATAAATAAATACCCTCCAGACAAATAAGAAAAGATGTGATCATTCATGGCCATCCCATTATCAGTTTCTGAACTTGTGATTTGTGCGTCAGTGCAATATTACGTCTGTGGGTGCCCATGTGTTTTACAAAACAACACAGATTTCAGAGTGTATTTGGGGCAGTGAATGCATTCCCATTTCTGTTACTGTAACAGCAGTTGTGTCTGTGTTCACACTTATTCTAGACTGTAGTTTTGACCTTCCATTCTGAACACTGTTGCATTATTAAATCTATTGTTTAATATTTGCTAATTGTTTTTCTAAATTTGTATAACATCCTGCATCTATTAGCCTTTTGTTATTATCTGCAGCCTACCTTTGTGTCAGTCAGTGGGCTGCACTGTGTACACACCCACAGTAGAAGTTATTTTCTCGTAAGTCAAGATAATCAGATTCCACAGACATCTACAAAACACTTCTATAGAAGAAAAGCATAGATAAAGTCTTCTGTTTATTGTATCCTCTAAAGACTGCAAAGTGGAATATCTCCAATCCCATGGGTGTAATGATACGATCTTTCTCCATTACTTAATGACGCACATGCTGTCTTCAAGATCACGATCATCATCAAGATCATGCTATGACAGTGACCTTTTTGATGCATTCAGTAATTTTAAAGTATTTGACTTTAATCTGGTTCTTTAAACCAGTAAAGTCTAAAAAAAAAACAGTATGAAAATATGCAGATCAGAATTATAGAAATAATTTTATTTTTCAAACTTTCATGATCATATACTCTTAATGTCAGACTTTGGAAAATAATTGAATGGTGTCTAAAACATGTTCATTTCTTTGAATGGGTTTATGTGTACACACTAGTGATGTGAGGATCACTTTCATTCTGATTGTGTCATGTTTTGTCATGGTATTTGTTTAGGTCGCACCCATCGGTCCAATCAGGTTACAGCACCAGAGTACATCTTCCTCATCTCCGAGTTGGCAGGAGAAAGGCGGTTTGCCTCCATCGTTGCTAAAAGACTCGAAAGCCTGGTAAATATCCGACCATCGCACGTGTTCACTGGGTCATGTGTGTTATTCTTTTGCACACTTTGATTCACCCCATTTCCATTTGTGTTTTAATTGAGTGAGCTCTTTCTCATGGGAGGTATTCCTATTCATCTTGTTTTCTTATGGAGCGTGAGAAGAATTGTTTCACTGTAAACAGAGATGCTCTGTGTTTTGTGTTTATTGATTGCTGTGCTCTCAGTTGCCATCGACTGAGTCATTTACTTCATCCCCTTGCACTCACCCTGTGTCCTTCCTGTTTTCTGTGGCACTCCCCACATGTATTCTAAAGCCAGTCTACATGGGCTCTTTTATTTTGGCTTACTTCGCGTTATATCAGCTTTTTCTTTTTCCACAAACCTCAGGAGATGCTGGGTCTTTCCCGTCTCCGGCTCAATAATGGAAAACTGACTAAGCCGAAATAGAAAAAAAAGAAGAAGAAAAGAAAAAAGCAAAGGTCCTTGTCTGGATAATTTATATAATCCACAACTATTTTCCATAATTATCAATGCAGCTCAGCACAGTAACAGTCATTTATTACCATAGTGACACAGCGTGACAGTTCTTTTGGGAAAAAACAGCAAGGAGTGTGCGAGGGGATGGTAATTCCAGGAAGTCATTTGTGTGTTTGCCAGGCCTGTTCGGTAAATCTGTGTTGAGAATAGGTCACATCACGTCTGCCTGCCTGAACCCAATACAACACAACTGCACACACACCCGCTTGTACACAATCAGTCCAAGTAGACAGCTGAATACTTTTGTAAGTAGCTGATCAGCAGTGACGTCATGTTTGGGTAAAATCTCTTTGTTTTGGAGTCTCGGGGCATTTGTTGTGTGGGCAGGACCAGCAGCTGGATACAAGGATGCTGTGTTCCTCAGTTTTCTTTCATCTCTCACACTTTTTGTTTCTGGAGGAAGGAGACTGTAGAAGTGTTAAAGACAGGCTACATTCTAATTTAAAGCACTGATGAAGTAATTGTTTCTTTGAGTCCACTTCAGCCTTTTTATTTAATCCTACTGTTGCTTAAAAATTTGTAATATTTCTAGTAGACGGGGCGACACAGTGGTGCAGTGGTTAGCACTCGTGCCTCACAGCAAGAAGGTCCTGGGTTTGATTCCCGGGCAGGACCTTGGGACCTTTCTGTGTGGAGTTTGCATGCTCTCCCCGTGTCTGCGTGGGTTTTCTCCGGGTACTCCGGTTTCCTCCCACAATTCAAAGGCATGCATTGATAAGTTAATCGGCTAATCTAAATTGCCCATAGGTGTGAATGTGAGAGTGATTGTTTGTCTATATGTGATGAACTGGCGACTTGGAGCCTATCCCAGTGAGTTAGGCTCCATTTGACCCTAGTGAGGATAAAGCGGGTATAGAAAATGAATGAATGAATTTCTAGTAGACAGTTGAAAAAGTTCTCTCAAACGGCAAAATTTCACCTCTTCTCTCTGGAATCTCAGACACCAGATGGAACTGTAATATTATCTGAGTGATATATCTGCTCAAAACTAAGACCGAAACCTAAAACAGAAAGTGGCAGTACAAATGCAGTTGAACCAAGATAACAAATGAAAACTTTCAAAAGCAAGACATGAAAATTGAATTGAAACAAAATCGACTTTAGTTTTGTTTTGACTTTCTGGGTCATGATGCGGGTGTTTTCTTCGTTATATATGACCTTTAATTGTTTCCAGTTCATATGTTATTCATTTTTTTCATCCTTTTGTTTTCAGTTGCTCTAAATTTGGGCTTTCCTCTTCATACCTGAAAAAGACTAACACCAAAACTGACTAAAAACTGAAGCAGGACTATCAGTTCATCAAAATAAAAACTCAAAGTACACATCTAAACTAAAAGCGAAAGAAGAAACGAAAGAAAAATTAAAGCTGATGAAAAGCGTTACACAAACATTATCATCTATTTTTTGTTTATAGCACTCAAAATATTACAACTACACAGAATAATAATTGCATTTCTGTTATTAATCCACTTTGCAGGGTGCTTTAACACATGGAGACAGAAGAGCCACTGAATCCAGAGATCTGAGCAAGTACAATTTTGAGAACAAGGTAGGAACCACTTCAAATACCGTATATTTAAGTGATAAAATATACATACAAATGGGCTGTATCAAATGCATTTCCCCATTTTCTTTCAGTATGGTACAAAGGCTCTAGATAAAATCACCAAAGCAATTCTTGGCCACATAGAGAACAAGGTTCCCCCTCCCAAAGGCTACCCAGGGGGTGAGGCTATGTTCTTCAGAGGTATGTCTAAGTGTGTGAACTTTGGATGTCTGTCAGCACCCGTCAGGAGATAAAAAAAATAAAGTTCAGCAGGATACTTCTGTGCACCTACTTATTTTTTTTCTTTATTCCAGACATGAAGCTCGGAATGATGGATGTGGGCATCTTTTGCAGAGAGCCTCGCCTTGGGATTAGCACTGAGAAAGGTACACAAGGCATGCAAGGAGATTTTCTACTATTATATTTAGACTGAATGTGTCGAGTGGGCTCTCTGTCTTCAGATCAAACTCAGCTGTGTGTCGCTGTCAACGCGGAATTAGCTGCATTAACTGTTCTGTTTTATTTTTTCATCTCAGACTGCAGCATCACCAAGTTCCTCAATCGCATCCTGGGCCTCGAGGTCCACAAGCAAAACTATCTCTTCCAGTACTTTACTGACAACTTTGACTACCTGATTGAGAAGGACAAGAAGGAGGGAAAATATGACATGGGAATCTTGGGTAAGGCGGTGAATCTAATCCGACTTGTTCACCCAAATTTCCATTTATATTAGTAATGTAACAGTGATGACCGGATGATTTCAAACAACATAGACATCTCGAGTGTTGAACACATTTGATAATGTTTTAAGTCTGTGACATATGTGCATATGTGTATTCAGTTTCCCATAACTTTGAATGACTGGTGCTCTAAGAGTTTTAAAAAAGTTCATTTCTGAATGTCATTAATTCTGGTTACGCTGCGTCCTGACAGACCTTGCCCCAGGTAACGATGAGATCTATGAGGAGAAGCAGGAAACGTTCTTGACAGTTGGAAACCCTCAAGATGGACAGGTTGTTCTTTATAAGGTAAGCACAAAATAACCTCATAGCAGGTTTATCTCTCAGTGTCACAACTGCTTAAAGTCTGACAAAATATAATTATTGGTTTGTATCATGTGTCAATGTGTAATATCCAGCCCTGGGTTTCCAACAGCCAAAATAAGAAGTGTTGACACATGTCCATGTCACAGAGGTTGTAACTAAACACGAATGGATCTAAATTTCCTAAGGTTTTCTTGAAGGGGCTTGCACACACAACTTTAATCCACACAGTCTGTTTTACATAACCTGTACTCCCAGTGGTAACCTGGGAGTTTTGATTGATGTCACTTTGCATAGCTGTATCACTGTGATCATACAGGCTTAGCCCGGGGCTGCTCAGCCTATGTAGACACTAGTGGGAGGTGGGAACAGGATAATTACTGCTATCTCCTGCTTTTAGCTGTCGGCTGCAGGGTAACCTACATTTGACATTTCCAACTTGGCAGTTAACCTGAGCTCTGCACAGCTAAGACCAGTTTGGCAAGTGTGGAGTGAGAGAGTTAAGTCTGACTGTGGTTGCTAAAGTTCTTTTTTTGCGACTTAAACACAGTATGTAACACTAAGTAAATGCATCTTGTGTTTTGATGCAAGAGTCAAGGCTTGAAGCCAGCTGTGTGTGGTTAGCGCCCCTTGAGGACCTCTGCTTTACGCTCTGTTGTTTCTGCCTCTTTAGATCAGCGTGGACAGAGGTATGCCCTGGGATGAGGCCTACAACAGATCACTAAAACTCAGTGGTCGTGATGAAGGATTCTACCTGTCCCAGAAGGTGAGTCTGTGTTCGAAAATGTCACCTGAACCCTGACTGTCTGGTGACACTTCACATATTGGATTTTACACAATTTACACTTTCACAAAGTTACAATTCATTTTAATCTCCAGTGTATATTTGTGTTCACATTAACATACTCAGGGTCATATCTGAGCTACATACTGCATGTATTCCTCACATCTGTCAAAATGAAAGTCCAACATCAGATAACCATTAAAAGACCAATTTCTAGACTGTTCGTCCTAAAGACTGGGGTGATCCACTAGTGGGTTGCAGTAGATTTTGTTTGGGTGAAAGGTGATTTTGTGGACAAATGACTGTTAGCTCATAAAATATACGGTACTTCCTTTTGTCCTTTATTAAGTATAAGATGTGTGAACTTTTTCACTAATGTGACAAAAAACACAATTACACAGACTTGATTTTAACACATGTAATGCAGGGGTGTCGAACATACTTTTTTTTTCATTAAAACAGAGAAAATTTTGGATTATTATTTTATAGGTAGGGCTGGGTGATAAAATGATAATGATATATATCACGATGTAACTTTTCCTCGATAGAAATATGAGACATGCTTGCTATAATTTTGATAGAATTCATTCCTCTATGTTTTGACAGACACAAGAACAGCCAATCATAATTCAGTTGCATTGCACCGAACCAATCCCGCTAGAGCTACGTCACGTTAGGCTGACGCACACAGCACAGGTGTAAGAGCAACCGCAGCACACACGCTAATGTTTTAAGCTGCTGTGGGAGGTAATGAGCGTTCCCTCAGGAGGAAATGTGACCAAGAAGTTGATTGAAAAGTAGCTACTGAAAAGTAGGGTGTGGCATAGAAGCCAGGAGTCGGATATTCAAAGCGTGTTAAGTTTCACTTTCGGTGTACGCCAATTATGACAGTTACAGAACACACCCCCATGTATATACCCCCGGTATTGTTTCGTGAAGATGGTCTGTTTTGTTTGTGTTCTCTGTTAAAACTCGAAAACTTTTGTCTGCTGGCCAGACTTAGCTTAGTTTTAAATGCAGTCACGGAAAAAATTATTAAACCACCCCTTGTTTTCTTCAATTTCTTGTTAATTTTAATGCCTGGTACAATTAAAGGTACATTTATTTGGACAAACTTAATAATAACAAGAATAGCTCATAAGAGTTTGATTTCAAAGCTGATATCTACCCAATTTTGATGTCTTCATTAAAAAAAAAAAAACTTAAGTTCTGCATCAATATCTGTGGCATTGTACTGCAAAAACAGTGCTTTCATCATTTCAGTCATTTCATAACTATTGTTTTTGATGACTTCTGATGGTCTAATAATGTTTTCAGCGACTGTATTAACGTATAATGTTCTTCAGCACATCTGTCATGTTCATCTTCTGACAGAAAATAAATCCCATGTAAATCAAAAATAACCTTCCGTCTTCCCAGCTAACTTATAAGTAACAGAAAATTTAAGCTTGGCACAAATAATGATTTGATTTGTACCGTTATGCACGTTGATATCGTCTGATGCGAAAGGAATTGTCATGATATGAGTTTTTATGAGGCCCTATTTATAGGTTATGTTATATTTTACTGGTCTGACCCACTTGAGATCACCCCTGATGTAATGCGTGTGTTTTCAATAATGTGCTTAAAATTAAGTTGTGATTTATCAAATATACTTTCCAAATGTCTGATTAACCTCCACAAGATCCTTTAGGCGATGAAAAGTGGCAGTGACATAGTCAGGAACATTCATTTACTTCCTAGAGTTTAAAGAAAAGGCCTGTTGTGAATTGGGTCATGGTGATTTGTCATTTTTAAAAAGTGGGTCCCTGGGAAAAGCAGGTTTAGGACACACCACTCGGTAACAGTCACACTCCTTGCTGTCTCTTCACAGCTGCGAGGCAACAATCCCTGTGTGCTACTGGCTGAACAAGGTCGAGGCAAAAACTTTATTGTCTACAAGCCCAACATCGGCAAGCAGACCCACCCTGAGAGCCTGGACAATCTGCAGCAGCGTTACCGAAAGGTGATGGCTTGGTTGATTTTAGTCTGTTTTTCACAGACCTCTGCAAAAAGGGATATTTTCTAATTCAAGATGGAGTAGGACATTCACTGATGAAGTATTGTAACTCCTGCCAGTATTCTTTGAATTGTTTAGCATTTCTATGTATAGAGTCTGCTGCCCCCTTGTGGATATTAAAAAGCACTGAACCTGAAGCATTGCTCAAGACGAATGATGTGGCAATAGTTAGACTTCTTTCCTCAATAAAAACAAGAGCCTGATCTGTGCTACACAGAGTGATTTGATTATTTATTTCATCAAATTGTGATTTTAACTTTAATGATTTCAATGTTACGTCACAGGTGAGCCCAGAGGAGGCCAGGGACAGTTGGGAGAAGCAGTTCGTCTTCTCATTCAAGAAGTGCAGCCATGCCAACTGGTAAGCACAAGTCCATCACCTCTCCATAGGATTAATGGCTTACTGCATCCAATCAGGCTGGTACAGAATGGTTTAAGGTCAGATGCCATTCCCAAGGATTTAGAGATCACCTGAGAACTAGGCATGAAGCAATAACCTTCACATGCAACCAGATGACTACTCAGTTGTAATTTAACAACACCATGATAAAAAAATATGTTCAAGAAAAATGACGTTTTATTAAGTCTGCCTCATTTTTTTATTGATGTTGATTTGTATCAGTTTAGATATGGAGATGTTTAAAGATATGATTTTTTTTTTTTAATTTGTTTGTCTTCAAAGGAACGGGAAGTGTAAGAAAATTGAAGAAGGCCAGGAGTGTCTGCAAGGCATGCGACTGCGTCAGTACCACATGTTGTGTGGTGCTCTGTTGCGTGTGTGGAAGCGTGTATCTGATGTAGTGTCTGACATCACCAGCTCCAGTATCCTGCAGATCGTCCGCCTTAAAACAAAACAACATAACAAACAAGTTGGTTAGTATCCTACCCTAGTCTAAACCGACATGACATCAAGCCTGAAACACATGTTGGAATTCAAATATGAGTAAGTGACTTGAGAACAGTGGATCTACTGTTTAGAAGGAGCCTGCTGCTCCTTGGGCAAGACAACACTAAGTTTAGATCATTTAGAACTTCAAATCTTTCATATTGCTTTGCTAATCTTCGTGTATAAGTCTGAAATAAAAAAAAAAAAAAAGGCTTAAAAAGTCTCAATTTGTAAAATCCTGCTGAAATCTATGACTATTAATGTCAGCATACGTCTCATGTTTCTCAGGTATCAAGATCCCAGAGAACTGTGTGGCCCGTGTGCGTGATGAGCTCCTGTTAATGGACGAGGAGGTGAAGAGGAGACGCAAAGAGAGGGAGCAGCAGGCTTTGGAGCATCGTCTGGCTGAAGAACGCATGCGTAAAATGGAGCAGGAGAACAAGCACCTCCTAGCAAATCTGTTCAGCCAGAAGCCCATGCTTAACCAGTCCCTCGCCCAGTCGCTGGCCCAGAGTCAGATCCTCAAACAGAAACTGAACCAAAACCCTCTACAAAGGACACAACCCCAGAACCTCTCACAGCTCCAGAGGATGCAAGCCCAAACCCAGGTGACTTTACAGCAGCCTGTGCAGAACCTAGCTCTGCTGACTTTACAGAGAAATTCAAGTCAAAGCCAGCAAAAGACCCACAACAGCTGGCCCAACAACCCCTCCACCACCACAAACCAGGGCTCCCTGCCCAACACAGTCGGCCTTAGCTCCACATTCTCCCCATTCTACCCTCAGTCTTTTGCATCCACGTTCCCACAGCTAAAGAACCCCTCTCATCCACTCCATCGGACCACACTGCCCCCTAATTTGTCTTCCAAGAATCCGCTGGATGAGATCTTGGACCTGACTGTGAGCTCGCCGTCCCCCTCTCCGGACACCACGGAGGGTGGGCTGAGTCTGGACAGTCTGACGGGACATGCGACATTTAATGATGACTTTAACCTGGAGTCTTTGATCTCGCAGAGCGCGCCGAGCACCCAGCACACCGCACAAATCCAGCAGCCTCTTCTACTACAGCAGCACCTGCAGGCCACGCAGCAGAACCACAACCTCTTGGCCAACAACCACCACCAGGACCTACTAGATCTATTTGACCTCCCCATGGCCGCCCAGTTGCCCACACAGCAAGCCAGCCCTTCATCTTCCACCTCCTCGTCCTCTTCCTCCAACTCGTCCACCTCATCCGTGTCTCACGGCCTGCTGCCCTCGTCCAGCCTCATCTCCACATCCTCCTCTTCGTCTCTCTTCGCCAGCCCTTCCTCTTCCTCACCTCTGTTTTCCAGCTCCTCCTCTCACTTCTCTCCCCAATTTCTGATCCCACAAACAGACTCTCTATCTTTACCCAACGGCCACTGCAGTTCCGGCACTCTTGACGTCCGCGAGGCTCTGAACAGCATACTACAGGCCGGACCAGACCGCAAGTCCGTCATACAGTACCGGCAGCAGGACTGAGACCTTCAGCAGCAACAGCTCCTCTGGACTTTTTATTTCCGTGCTTTAGTTCAGTCTTCTAAAGCAGATTCTGTCTTGTTCGCTGCTGTTTATGACCGCACCCCCAGACCTACTTAGACCCCATCTTTACCCCCCTCCCCTCAGGGCCTATAGTCACATCACTGCCTGTCCTGCGCTCGGCTTACCCTTCTCTTCATCCACCTGTAGCGTTTCTACACCAAAGTGTGTCCTCCACAGAGAAAGGCAGCTGTTAAAAAAAAAGAAAAGAAAAAAAAAACTTGTGATGACTGTATTTTATCAAACAGAAGAGCTGTCGAAACAGAAGCTCATTCATCGAGGTAATCTTTGTGTGGAAATGTTTAAATAAACCTCCCGATGCTGGTTTTGGAAGGTAGAATGATTGGTGATGATGCTGGAAGCTTTCAACGCCTTCCACTGGTGAAAACCACATCTTTCGACTTTACTGTTACTTTGCTTCATGGCCGTTTGTCTTGACTTTTACAAGGCTGTATGCAAGGCTTATTGTATGTGAAACTACAGTTTTGATAAAAAGATAGGGTTCAACTGGAAGGCTGGAGAAAAAAATAGACAGAAAATATTTAGCTGACTAGCCATGAAATGCCTCACTGTTCATTTCTTCTACATGCTCCTTCTTGTTTGTCTCCCTGATTTTATGAACACTAGAGTGAGGAAAAGGGAGAGGAAGAGCAGTCTGCTGTTGCAAACAGTGCCTTTGGAAAATTCTATTAATGCAGTCTTTAAAAATCCATGTAGCCTAATGTATAGATTTGTATTCTGAACATTGGTTTAACTTTAATTTAATATGGTATATTTGTATTTAACGTTTAGCCCCCTCAGTCGTCGTGTGTGTTACACTATGTTGGTGGTGGGTTTCAGGAAGAAGTCCCCACTAAGCGATGTATGTGCTTGTATGATAGTCTGTGGAGATGCAGCTGAACCGAGAGCAGCGAACTCATCCTTTATCTGTGTCTTTTTCTGTCCCTGCTCATGAGACAATGTGCTACAAGTCAGCATGGCACGGATGTTTGTGAGGACAACTCAACAGAGCAGCGTGGGTAAAAACTGTGTCCAAAAAGTTATCACCCTCTTTGTTTTTGTTTTTTTAAAAGCTGACAATGTTTTGTCTCCTGACTCCTGGTTTGATTTAGTTTTGGATTTCTCAGGAATGTCTAGAGTGCTTTGCTGTTGTTCTTCGAGTCGTTTGACCAACATGGATATGGAAATTTATCAGTGGAATTTTAATCGGAACTGTTTTGCGTCGTATTGAGGTCTGAAAAGAAAGTAAACTGTGGCGTTAAGCATAGCATGAGGTGGATAATAGCAGTAAAACACAGGTAATTTCCTCCTAAACGCTGGAATTAAGAAGAAATACAGGTAATTTGTCATTATGTAAGATAGTACACACTCAAAAACCTGTGAGATCTGGCCACGTTTGTGTGAAAATGATGCACTGTACTTACTTCGTGATGGAATTCCTGGTTAAGTTCAAGTGATCAAAAAGCAATAAATCCATATTCAACATTTGTTATGAAACAGAAATGCCTAAGAATTGTTTACGCTCAAGAGGCAAAGTTTTGTGGTTACCTTTGCATGGTATGATTCTGATTCTTCTACCTGTTTTGCTTCATAGTGTTTTAGTTCGACAGGTTCTTAAACGCGTGCAACCTTTGTATAGTCAGTTTTCACGAGATGAGCGCGACGCGTTCTTGATGTTTTAGTCATTGTTATTCTAAAAGTTATTGTTATTTATATTTAAGGGATATTTAGATTTAGATATGTTATCCTGCTTATTAGAATAGTTATCAAAATGTATGGTCAGGGAAGTTTCTAGTTTTCAAGATTACTATAAAACAAATTTTATTATAACCTGCCACCAAATAAGATTGCACTGTTCTGTACTGCTGTACAGTGTCTGGATTTATTTCTGCTCATTTCAGTTTTGCTTCTTGGCGAGTAGAATTGTTTCTCCAACTTGTAGACCTTTGTCAGGCCTTGGGTTTGCAGAGAGATACCAAAGTATTCCACAGACACCCCTAAAGTTACTGGCTCGATGATATCAGACCTTTTATCAATCTCAGGAAAAAACCTACAAGAGGCGTAACGGTGGGGCGTTCGCAGAAATATAGAATTTCCCCCTCTTAACAGTGGTGAAACTAACCAATACATGTATTCTTTTTTTTCTTAACTCTGTGCTGTGACTTGCTGTATTTATGTTATGGAGTTAATGTGATGGGTTTGTCTTTTGTCCTTGTGAAAATGTCAGTGATTCTAAATGTTTATGCCTTCTTAGGGCAAAGATCAAAGGCTGTTTCTTTTTTAAGGAACATTATTTTCTGTGGACAGTTTTATTTTTTATCTGTGTTGCAGTCGTTGGACATTTAATTCATGTTAAAGCTGGCAGATGTAAGAGTCAATTCACACCTGGGTTATACTAAAATGTGCAATTGATCTGTCTAAGCCTTGACCCCGTCCCCTCGCTGGGACAGACGTTTTGGATTCGACTGTCTCGCCCACAGTAGCTCAGATCGGTGATAATGTTTTTGGAACTATTATTGTTATTATTTGAGTATTGCATGTTTTCCTTTTACACTCATATTTTGCTTTTAATATTCCTCATCAGGCACATTCCAAGACATCTGTCTGCAAAAGATTTGCCTTAGTTTCTTTTTTTTTCTTTTCTTTTTTTTTTTTATAAATCAAGCTTTATGCATTGGAGGGATACGGACCGCATTTTTAGGAAGAAATAGCAATTTTGTTTTGTTTTGTTTAAAGAATCCTTTTGTTAGTGTAGTTAGGCCTTTATCATTGTATTATCATTTTTGCACTAAGAATGGCATAATCAAGTTACTGTTCTCTTGTTGGATATGATTGAGCATTGCAAGCTTGTTGTGTTTCTGATTTTCAGTGCATTGCTATGTGTATACTGTAACCATCTTTCTTGTTTCTCCACCGTTTGCATATTATATAAATGTTATCACTTTCAAATAATTTATTGCTAACAAAAAATGAAACAAAAAACATGCTACTGATTGTATGTATTTTTAAACAAAGCCTATTTTTTCTGTAAAAAAAAAAAAAGAAACTGTGTTCAGCACTTTTATTCTGGGTTGTGCTTTTGTTTTCTATATATTTATAATTTAGATTGAAATGTATATATTGTAAAATTTGTGCCTTTCGACTAATTCTTTAAAAAGGTTTTCTACTCATTAAAGGAAGGACTATATGGAATTGCAATCTTAACTTTGTAAACAAATAAAAACTTGAAGATTGCTGAAACTGAGTCTCATTTGTTTATTTGGAGTTTCCCTTTCTTTGTTCCCTGCATTGAAAAAAAAACCTGTCCATGACCCAGGAGGTATGTTATGATTTTAAACTGACGCCATATGTGTGTGGCATCTGTGTTTATCAAAGCAGGAAACAGAAAGTTGACTAATTGAACATCTGGTTTGGAAAAAATATTGAATATTTCTCACTGATTAATGAAAACACCAACAAGCAAGAGACCCTTAGGCTTCTGTCTGGAGACTCAAATGACTCGGTCTGAAGTTTGAGAGACATTTTTATGAACTGTTCATACTTTATAAGTTTATGTACATAGCACTTTTCTAAAGCAAAGTTTACAAAGTTTTTTGTTTTGTTTTTTGTTAACTGCAAAACTTCAAATACCAGCAAACAAGGCACCGTATAAAGTTACATTCCGTTGTAAAGTACAAATAATAATAATAAATAAACTAAAAAGAAACAAGAACAATGGGTGCTATTAAAGGTTATCACAAAGAGGAAAATGAGAAATTTTATAATAAATACAAATAAATATTAATTCAATTTCAGTCAAAAAGACTTCAAGAGCACTGGCATTTTTCTGTTCAATTTTGAAAAAGCGACATTGATGAATTAACTATTTACACATTACTAGTGACTTGCAAAGTTTACAAAGTGCTTTATATGCTAATACACCAGAGACTAGGAGGAAAAAAAGACCAAGAAAACCATAAAACGGCATTAATGTGGGGCAGTGCCATTAACACAGATAACAATATATGCAGTGAATAAAAATATAAAGTGCACAGATTAGTCAAAAGCAAGTCTGTTTTAGAGACTATATAGTGTAGAAATGACCCTCATTATCCTGATGACAAATGCTGTTCCCTTTATTCTTCAGTTTGGACGTTGGTGGTGATTTTCAGGGCAGCATTTGAGGAGCTCAGGGGTCACGATGAAATACAAGGGGATAAAAGGTCAGATATGAATGTAGAAGTAATGAGTAACATGAACCCTTCGATGCATAGTCACTACAGCGGACATCTATTCTACAGCTGTTTTCTTCTATATTCATGGGTTTTGTTGTTTTAGTTCCATATCAGCCAACACAGTGG
>JAQQZY010000020.1:29885113-29900986 GCA_030068375.1 Ostorhinchus rueppellii
AAGATATTGATAAATTTGGATACACGTCAAGGATTTTCACAGTACATTTCATAAGATTTGACAATAAAATTATTTTACAATGACATTTTTTTACCGACCTACCTACTTTTCAGAGCGTAATAGGAAATTTTTTTTTGGCCTTAATGTGGCCCCTGAACTAAAGTGAGTTTGACGCCCATGGTCTATGGGCTTTTTTTGTTCCAAACTATCAATATAACGTCATGGTTTAAAAATCCATTATCGATCCACCTTTATCTGTCCTAGAAATCATATTCTCGTACATAAAGGGACATGCATATTTGATATGGACTCCAACAACACTCACATAAACATGTATTTATTTCATTGAACATGACCAATTACCACTCCCACTAACAACAGGACAAAATTCTCACAATTGCAGTATCTGTTAAAATAGTTTCGGCTGTTTTTCCTGCATCTCAGCCCTTGGCGCTGACATCATCACAACTGCATCCCTCTCCATGGTCACATTTAAGGTGCTTGACATTCTGTGATCTTCCTGCATGTGTGGGGGTTTGTATGGATCACAGTGGCTCCACCTTAAAGCCATGTTCAATAAAGGGCACTAAAGCAACTATGAGAGTGGGCAAAGTCTGTGAGGGGGAGGAGCACTCCAGGTGAGCGCTCTCCTGGATGAATTTTTTTTTTTTTTGTCTTTGTCGACCGAGAAAGAAACAAGCTCAGCTGGTCATATTACAGATAATTTCTCCTTGCAGATCAGGTTTCTGCTGGACAGCCATCGTGCAAACAGAACCGATCTGGGGAGGAAGTAACGGTGGAGTTGGATTACTGTGAGATCTGTGATTGTTTTGCTTTTGGAGATGGCGTTTGGAGTATAAAGAGGTGGCTGTTCATTGAGCACTGGAGGCCACAGGTGTTTTGTTCAGCTTAGAAATCCCAGCGGAAAATGGAAGTGAGATTCAAAGACCATGTGGTGAGTGAGAGTGAGGTATTAAGAGGTTAATAATCTTACGATATAGTAGTGTGAAGCTTGTATGAAAATGTTTGATACAAAGCAATATACGGAAACTATAACAGACAGAACTCCCATCATGCTTCAGTGGCGTCACAAAAGGAACCAGCTTTACATCAGTGAGCAGTTGACATCGACCATTTATGCCAGAATGTTTATTTCAGTGGTCTTTGTATTTCACTGACACATCATTTTTGCAACTAAAAATGGTTTTATTGATTTTCTTTTTTTTTTTCTAGGAAATTCCCTTGACTGAGGGGTGATAACATCATGTATATTTACATACTATCTGGGTGTAATTTGAATCGTAGGTGTTGAATGTAGCACGCATTATCCTGTTGTACTTTTCTATATCGAGATGTTCTACCTACATTGTCTTGTGTTAAAGTTGAGTTGATGTTTAACGCTGTTCCATCTGTGCGCTGTAATTCAGCTCATCTTTTTTAGTATCTCGGTCCACCCACCAGCTGTGCAGTGCAGGATTGTAGGACCGTTATCAAGTTGTTTTTACAGTCATGTTGGCTCTTGTCTGCTCGACGTTTTTGTCACTTATTCCCTTTGCTAATCCTGTTTGTGATAATGTCCTTGTTCCCATTGATAGTGCTCCAAATTTGGTGCTCTGTGAAAAAAATGCTGTTCTATTTTTATGTTTATAGTTCAGTCACTCTTTAATTTACAAAAAATACTGAATAGCAATGGCTGATCTGTAGTTACACACCTCGAAGCTTGAAACTAAACTATCCAACAGGAGCAGCTGCAAATATCAGCGTCGCTTTAGATTAAAACAGTTTGTCGTGTCACTCAAATCTAGCACCCGCTTTTATTTGATTAAGCATGTTGGTTCACTGTTTTTTGTTCCCTCGGGTTCATTATTAACTTGCACCAACAAACGGCCTATCGTTCACAGGTCACACACTGCACACTCGTACCCGTGTTTACCTCCACCAGAATTTTTGGGGTCATTTTTCTGTGAAATATTTGTCCCGCTGAGTTACTATTGTTGTCTTTTTACTGAGCAAAGAAGTTGACTTGGTTATGTTGTAGTTATGGGTTTGGGTGTGACAGCAGGTTTGATGCTTGGCAGGTTGTAAAGTTGTAAAAGTCACCTTCAAGACGCCGCCAACATGCTTAACTGTCAGTAGGTTCTCCTCGATATGTGACCTAGATATCCAGTCCAGGCGTTAGAATCAACACTTTGTTGTTGTGTGTCTTTTTACATTCTGCTATTCAACGTTTAAACAGAGACAGGAAAAATGGGGAGAGGAGCTGACACACAGTACCCTACCACATGGTCTATAGTCGTGGTACTCAACTGGTCTGGCTTTGGGATCCACTATCACCCCACAGTGACAAACTGTGGCCCAAATTGCTTAAAGTTAAACTTCTTAAATGTATTTACAGGAATAAGACATCCAAACATGAAATTAAATCAGTCTTGGTCACCCCCAGAGTTAGAACAGTGGAAAAAAAACAAAACAAAAACGGTTAAAATCTGTCCAGGCATCTGTCCTGCTTTGGGAGCAGCGCTTTTAGCTTTAGCTTAGTGCAGTTGCTGTAAACCAAGGGTGTCAGTTAGCATGTCCTCCAAAAAAAGTGACCAAGACATCTACATTTTTTCTAAATATATCTTGAGAGCCGTGTGTTCCGTGTGCTATTACTTGGGGAGATATGTACTTGGAACTATATTCGGCCTCATCACAGGTAAGCACCGCTAGGTAGGCGCAAAGTTCCAGATTCAACTGGAACTTCACTTATGGGGATTCTGGTGCTGCCATAGACAGTAAATGGTGCTGCGTGAGAACTTTGCGTCTATCTAGCGGTGCTTTACCTGTGATGAGGCCGAATAGAGTTCCAAGTAAATATCTGCCCAGGTAATAGCCTTGTTCGATTTTGCATTATGATTTGTACTCGTTCTGAACACACGGCTCTCAAGATATATTTAGAAAAAAAATGTAGATGTCCAAGTCACTTTTTTTGGAAGACATGCTAACTGTGCTAAGCTAAAGCTAAAAGCACTGCTCCCAAAGAAGGACAATGCCTGGATGGATTTTAACCGTTTTTTTTTTTGGTTTTTTTTTTTCAGTGTTCTAACTCTGGGGGTGACCGAGACTGACTTAATTTCATGTTTGGGTGTCTTATTCCTTGAAAAAATTACGTGTTTTGAACATGAGATAATACAGAATATCGCAGTATTAAAGCACAGAAGACAAGTTTAACGATGAATCAAAATGACCAGCAGGTGGCGATACTAAAGAGGGAAATATGCCATTTAACAGTGAACTAGCGCCCGTCGTGTCCTGGTGGTTCCGTTGATTCAGATCCACCCCCCTGTTTGCGGCTGTGAATGGCCACCTGTAAACCCATTGTAATTTTATAAACAATTAATAGCTCAAAAAGTATCGGTTGTATCAAGAAGCTGTTTTTGCCGTTCTGATCCGAGACCCAAAATACATAAGTACTCCAAAAGACAAAGGTTACCTCTGTCCAGTTTATCAGTTATAAAGCAGACACACATACATGTGCACCTACAGAGGCCACTTGGTTTTTATAATATAGATTAGGTACATTTCAACTAAAACTTAAATGTGTACTAAAGTTAAAAGTGCATTCAGTCACTTATTGACACATTGAACACACTGAGGTTTTTGTCCTCGATGCAGGTAAAACCATGTCTGGTATAGTTGGTGAATATTTGAATAGAAACTTTTTGCACTTCTTTTTTGTCTTCTTTTATGTTGTCAAATATCTGGTGTTAATTAGCATTACAGCACATTACCACCACCTACTGTTGGGGAGTATGAATGGACGGCACTCTGCTCCATAAAACACAGGATTTGTCTGGTCTATAGAAGGCACTATGGCTCTGTTTGTGTCTGGCGGTGTAAAAAAATTCTTCCACACACAATGAAACGTAGTCATTGACCAACCCGTGCATTTTTTAGGTTTGGTTTTGAAATGAGCCAGTATGTGGAAAATGAAAACCATGAGAGGTATGCGGTTATGTTAGTGCAGCAAGCAAAGGCTAGTTTGTTAATTGCTAGTTCAACCGTACCAGCGCCACTGGAAAATAGAAGTGTTAGATCAAGAATGAATGCATTTTCACCCAGATGAAGGAAGGAAATGTGTAGTTTGTGTAAACAGGTTTAGCGGGATACTCAGGCACTCTCGGACTAATTTCCTCTTACAATCTGTATGAATTATTGTCTTTCTGATAATATGAGGGTGTGAATACCACTGCTATATCTATAACAGTTTGGTTGAGAAAAGCTTGGACTCTTCCGACCGACTGTCGTTTATTAGTGACCTGCTGGACTGACTGATTTGAATGGGACTCACACACAGAAATGTGTCAAGTACAACAGGCACAGTGTGTCTGTCAAAGTAGGAGTCTCTGTTGTTTTTATCTGTGTGCTGCCGTACTGAATAAGCCGTGGGTGTTGCATGTTGTCAGCACTACGGGGACACAGGAGCGTAACAGAGCAGGTAGCCCCTCCTCCATACCGGTCAGGCAAGATTGCGACAGGTGAGAGCATGTAGAAATCAGCCCGAGTCGTACACACTCTTCTTGCTTGGCTTAAGCTCAACTGTCAGCCTTGTAAGGGATATTATGTATTAATTAAACCAATTTAGGCTTAATTATGTATGAGTCAGTATAATCAAACCAGCTTTAATTAGCTAAATTTTTAGAATATCTCTCATGATTTTTCTTCTCTTTTCAGAAACCAGGCATGGAGGAGTTAACGATATGGGAGCAACATACAATAACGTTAAACAAAGTAAGTGATTGTTTCAAATAATCAAAGTAAGATGTGTTTAAGTTCAACAATGAGCGCTTATGGGGACGTGATTAAGATGTTTGTTTAAGATTCTACATGAAATGAAAAAAAACGGTAAATAAATTAAAAAGGCCACTTGTGTTTTCGTTGCATTTGGTTTGCGCTCACAAGCAAAAGCAGTGTAAGTGCGGCCATGATGTATGGCACAGAGGCGGCTTCACTATTGTTTTCTGAGGGTATTGTGGAGGACTTGGCGGGGGTTGCGTCGGACTGTGCTTCAGACCTCTCGGTTTCACAGCGCTGACTCCAGGAGGAATTCATTGCGACACACCCTGCTGCACCTCTTTGCACCAGCTGGCTCCTCACTGTCCTGCCACATACTCAACTGAACTCAGCTGGAATGTGCTCCTTCTCCCTCTATCTCTCTATCTACGGCACACACCTACTTTTCCTGCATTCTTTCTCTCCGTCTTGTGCTTTTGTGTCCTCACTGTCTGTTTCTGTCCGTCTCATTTGAATTCCTTTTCTAATGATGGCAGGATCCCAAAGTGGGGTTCGGATTTGCCTTATCGGGAGGCAAGGAGAAGCCTCACCCAGACACGGGGGATACAGCTGTGGTGGTCTCAGATGTGCTGCCCAATGGACCGGCTATGGGGCGGCTTTTGTAAGTTGACAATGGCATCATGCGGGATTCTCATCAGATCATCTGTCTGCATGCACATACATTTAACTGAAAGATAAAAGACACACATAGTAGGTAAATCCACCAACAGATGTTTTTAATTATGTGTTTTCTTGTACTCTACAGCCACAAAGATCAAATCGTCATGGTGAATGGAGTGTCCATGGAGAACGTCCACTCCAACTACACCATTCAGACTCTGAAGTCATGTGGCAAGACTGCGAACATAGTGAGTATGAAGAAAGCTAAACCACAAACACCAGCGTGACAGTCACAGAGTAACTCATAAAACATTTACACTGGTATCATGATGGAATGATTCTGCAATACTTGACACAGTCAATCATGTATGACACATCAGATATTTATACAGCTGAAGAACAAACACAACCATAAGTTCATTCAGATGCGTCCACTGTCTCTGCATCATAATCTACACAGAACAGTTGTGCTCATAATGACCATCAACCTTTAGAACCCGCTAAATAAACATCTTTTCAGTTCATCCTCGTGTCCTGGTAGATGCTTGGGCCTTCGAACCATTCATAAAATAATATAAAGGGAAAACATTAAAGAGATGCTATTAAAGATAACACTAAAAACCAGAAAACAATGTGGTTTTAGTTTCACAAATGTTTTAGGTGCACATCCCATTATTTTTAAAGTAGTGGAAATCATTTAGAGTACGTGCATGTTTTAAATTTAACTAGTTATTGGTGCTAGTATGATGGAATATATTTTGTATTTAACAATCCATCATATTCCAATATCAGTGTTTCGTGCTGCTCAGTGAATTTGCATGACACTACAAGCTGAACTGTCTTGTCCGCTTCATCTGTCCAGACAGTGAAACGCCCCCGGAAGATCCAAATCCCAGCAACCACCAGGCCGAGTCGGGCCGCCTCCCACTCCAACCTGCTCGACCAGGATCCTCCCAGAAGAACGCGGCGCTCTTCTGATGGTAGCGACAATCGAGACTTCAACCGGTACCGAGCCCGAAGCGCATCACCTGACCGTAACGGACACGTACCTCTGATGTCTTCAGGGTACAAGAGGCTGCCGCACGGCAACGTCTCAGACAAACCCATCAGGACTACACTTATTAAAAAGAGAATCACAGATGGTAAGACCTCAGGAAGTGGAGGAAGTGAACTGAGTTTGCTCCTGAAGTACACAGATTAAGTAGACACATTTTATCTTTTTTTTTTTTTTTTTTTTTAATCCAAAATTTTGTCCTTCCCATTTCTCGGACAGTATTCAGCAGATTCTTTTCAAGTTTCACACATGGTCTTTACCACAAGGAGAGGTGCAGTGCACAGTTTGTTGGCTGAATTTTAAAGTTTTTTATANNNTATTTATTTATTATTTTTTTTTTTTTAATTTTGGACAATTTTTTGACAAGCTTGAAAGTCAAAACAAAACATGAATCCCTGAGTTGTCACGGTGTCAGTTAGAAGTAGGGGTAAAGTGTTTTGTGACCAGGCGGGGGGTATTAGTAATCTGTTTACTTTTTTACTTGTTGATGTCCTGATTTCTTATTGGATTTTTGTCTGCAGAGTATGGACTGAAGTTGGGCAGTCAGATCTTTATCAAACACATGACAGATACTGGCCTGGCTGCAAAGGAAGGAACGCTACAGGAAGGAGATCTTATTCTCAAGGTAAAGCCCAAATATTCAACGGACTGATCTGGAGTCAGTCTTCTGTGTACTTCTGTCTCCTCTAACGACATCATTGTGTATTTAAAAGGCTTAGATATTTGTTTTTCTGCTCTCTCCAGATTAATGGTATGACGACAGAGAATCTGTCCCTGCTGGAGACCAAACACCTGGTGGAGAAGAGCAGGGGCAAACTGACCATGACGGTCCTCAGGGACGACCGCAAGTTTCTGGTCAGCATCCCAGAGGTGGAGGATAGCGCCCCCAATAGTGATGATGACCGACGGCGAGACAGCAGCTCAGAGCTGGAGGGTGAGATGGAGATGGAGAAGAATCATAGATCAACGCCTTCTTAAGATAATCACCGAAATAATTTTTTCAGATTTTTCAGGAAACACAAAAAACTGAACCATTAACGGAATACATGACATTTACTAACAATTTTAGTCAAAACGGTTATAATGACAGATGCCTATTTATATACAAACAATAAGGTCAGTCAAACATGGAACATGAGAGAATGAAATGACAAATTTTCAAACATTACAAAATGACTTGGGCAATTATTTTAAGAAGGTGATGAGATGAAAGATTGGAGTCCTCCATGGAAAACCTCTGTGGCCTTGTTAATCGTGCCTCTTTTTTATTTCCCATCAGACATTTCAGACATCGATAACGACATGCCCCCTCACAGAGTGCCACGTCAACCCACCCGAGAAAAACGTACACGCAGGTACACCCCACTTCTTAAACAATTCACCTGTAGCTCTGTGTTTTCTTATTCTGGTCACAAAACCTGTTTGACCTTTGACCTATTAAATTCATTTCCTAAATGGGGCGTGGTTGCTCTTCACAGTAGTTAGATTTAACTGTAGTTCTTTGTCATTTGTTGTGTGTGTTTAACTCATATTATTAAATCCAAGTACATTTAGTCAATTTTATCATGTGTGATGAGGCTTACAGTAAATAACACTGATTTATTTATAATGTGTGTATGGTATTGTAGAACTGTGTAATGGGAAAGAAATGTTTTCCTAAGAATTAAAGCGCTTATGAGGTTTGTCTTTTTTCACCCAGAACGAGAGCTGAACCTCCGCCATCCAAGTCCCGGGATGCTTCACCTGTGCGGTCCACGTTGAGTCGACCTCCGGCCAGAGCAGCTTACGCTCCTCGCAGAGGTCAGTCCTCCAGAGAACCAGCATTTTCTACAAGAAATATGAATTACACAGAGTTGATATAATTTATATTTAAAGCAAAAATGAGAAGGTACAAAAGTGCTTTATACATACAATTAAATGAAGGCAGGACACGTAGACATTATAGTGAAACTAAAGAACCATGAAGGCATTTGTTAACTTTCGGTTTTGTTTTTCAGCCCCATCAGAGTCTGAGTCCGACCGCAGTGCCTCTCCTCCTCCTGCCAGGAGAGAGAGTTCTGACACAAAGGATCACTCCAGCAAATACAAGTAAGACCATGTTACCCCGACTCTGATTTGATCTCACATTCAGACAAAGAACATAGAACTATGGACACAGACGCTCACTGTCCATGTGTTGAGACTGACTGAGGTAAACAGACTGTGTATCAATCCCACCTTGATTAAAATTCTCACATCCTTCAGTGGGAGCAGAACACAGAACTTAGCCGAAAACCTACATTCATCATGTAAAGCTGTAGCTGCTCATATTGTCAACTTGTATCATTTATTTCTGATCCAAGCATGGCATATTAACCGTATACTTAAAATAAATACTATTCCTGTTGCCTTGTTTCACTGTCAAAGGCCAGTTCCTCTAACATAAACCCTACAACCAGTGAGAGCTGAATCTACATTCAATAACTCATAACACATGTTAACTAAAAAATTTTTGGTTTTGTTTTTTTCTCCAGAAGCCTGTCTGGGATGTCCACCCTGCCCAACCCCAAATCCTCTCCTGTACCCCACAACTGGACCACCCCCCGCCCATCTTCATCAGCATCACGACCTCGTAGACCAGTGTCCGAGTCAGACTCGGACCGCAGTGCCTCCCCTCCACCACACAGGGACAGCCCCCGCACAGACAGCAGATACAAGTACGGACGAAGCCTGATTTCACTGAAATGTAGAAATTAGGAATGAAATCACAGGATAAAATATTTAGCTGGCCTGTTCTGGTACGGTGACTAGGGTCTTCTCATTAGTCATGATTACTTTACAGTAGGAGACAATAAACTGCCACATCTTTCATTTCATCTTTATTAACATTATTATCATTTCTCCTAATTTTCTTCTTATCCTTCCACCTTCCTCTAGGGTTCTTCCTGATCTGCCCCAGGCAGGGATGAGAGCATCTCCTATTACCATTAGAAATGAGCCACTAAGGAGGGTCAACTCTCCTGTCAGAGTCCCTCCACCTGGTCAGTGCACAAACATGAATACACACACACACACGCACAAGCACACACACACACACAAGGTAACTGTTTAGTGACACTGCACATCCTGGATGGTGTCTAACACATCCCTGACAATATTTGCATACTTGTTCATATTAGTATGCTGTTTACTGCTGAACAGGTCTCCAAAGTTAAACACAGCTGAGTTCAGTCACATTGAACATAAATATGCTCAGTAAAGATGAACTTCAATCATAAACCATCTATGAAGTTTTTCAGTGTTGGAAAATCACAGCCTTTTTATTGTTGTTCCACAAATAAAATGTTATCATTTCTTATTCTATGCACTTTGAGCAACAGTTTTTATGCTTTCGTTTCTCCTCAGACTCTGAATCTGAGTCCGACGGCAGCTCGGCGCCTCCTCCGAGGCAGAGCACCTCACACAGTCAGGACTCATACAGCAGATACAGGTACAGATGAAGGTCCACCCCACCCCAACCTACAAACCCCCACCCCCTTCCACGGACCAGGACACTGAGCAGACCGTGCACGACTCTCCCCTTATTTCCATTAACTAATCTGAAGTTTTTATATGCATTTTAAATCTACAGTTACCCCTCTGTGTGTTGTGATTTTTTTTTTTTTATTGATTCGCTCATTGTTTGCCTTAAACCTTGTGTTGCTACCTTGGTTTTGCTTCAGTTTTGAGTTTGACTGTATACATTGTTTTGTGTTTTTGTTGGCATTTTGTGTCGAATGAAATAAAAATGACTTGCACTGAACATGACCCTCTCCTGTATGTGGCTAAGTGCTGATTAAACAGAGGACACTTGAATATCATAATAACATATACTGATCAAACGACCGCAGAGTAAAGTTCCCTTATTTGTTGAAAATCTGCATGTTTTATACAGCATGTTTGAAATCCATAGTCAACAACAACAAGACAACTAATGTCAGTGATTTTAAATTTGATGGGTCACAAAGCAGTTATCCAACTCAGAGAGAACTTCCCTGAAGGTGCTAAGGTGAATATTCAACAGTTCAGTCTCCTCCTCTATTCTATAATCATCATATCAGCCACAGCTCCCCCCCTCGCCAAACGTAACTCAGATTTGTTGTCTTCCTCCTCCCTCACTCCCGCCTCCCTCTCTTTTCTTCCAGAGTCCTTCCAGATGTTTCCCTGCAGCCCCAGGTGGAGCCACCGCGATGGAGCAACCCGCCCAGCATCACCACCAGCAACCCAGCAGTGAAAGGTGTGTGTTCACTTCTTAGATTGCCATTAAACCTATATTTTTTTCTTACTAAAGTGTGATGAATTGAGTCCATCTTCATTTAAATCATGTTCAGAAGTTAAATAAGTCTTAGTAATGTCTCTGACCTCAGACATCATTTATTTGATCTCCACAGCTCCTTCAGAGTCTGAATCGGAGGCCAGTTATGCATCAGTTCCTCGCAGAGACTCCACAGACAGCACAAACTCCAACAAGGCCAACAATCGCATCAGGTGGGATCTCATATCAGCTACATGTCGGTCCGTCTCAGATGTCACAAATGACTAGTATTCAGAAACACAACTGTGAGAGGCACATTGTTTGCTCAAAGGTTTCACGTTTCATTCACATACTGTACTCTCTCATTCCAGACTGTAAAAAGGTCTTTTACTATAAGCAGAAACCTACACTTGAACTCTACAGAGGACTCCTAAGGGTCTAAATTTAACCGCAACTGAGGCTGTTGACAGTAAACAAGCAGTGTATTCATAGAAACCATGGATGGATCAGTAGATGCAGTCACGGAAAAAATTATTAGACCATCAAAAGTCATCAAAAACAACGGTTATACGTACAATCAAATATGGATTCCTGTGTGTATCATGTGACTAAAACAGACAGAAAAGAAAACATGGAATGCCTAAAATCACAGTTTTTGTCAGTACAATGCCATAGATATTATTAATATAAGAACTGAAGTGATTTTGGTTTCTATCAAGAAAATATGGAACATGGATAGATATCAGCTCTGAAATTAAACTACTATGAGCTATTTTTGTTGTTATCATTATATTTGTCCAAACAAATGTACCTTTAGTTGCACCAGGCATTAAAATGAACAAGAAACTGAAGAAAACAAGGATGGTCTAATATTTTTTTTCTGCAACTATAGATGGATAGAAAAACTTAAATGCCATATTCATCACACAGTACAAAAAACATCATCATAATGGACCCTTGTAACATCAGTGCAGCAATCCAATAACAGTTTCAGATAATGTTGTCATTATAAATGTGCACAACAACAGGAACCAAAGAGTTCCTCAGCCAGTCAGTAGAACATGAGGACATCACCGTTCACTCACTAAAGGAGCTTTTAAGTCTGATAAAGATACGATGGAGCACATAGTCCAAGAAAGAAAGAAAGAAATGTAAAAAAAAGAAGAATAAATGAGTTTGTGTGTATAGATTTCCTTTTTTTTTTTTTTTCATATGACATATTTGTTCTCCTCTGTGGTGTAGTAAGGCCTCCCCGACGGCGTTAAAGTGAATCTGTTTTTGAGAACATGGTCTTCTTTACTTAAGATTCTCTAGGCTTTCAGCACCACCTGTATCTTCCTTAAAGAATGCAGGTGTTTTTGTTGGACTCCTATAATTTTGGAGCAGACCCTCATATTGAATTGAATGTCTGTCAGAGTCTGTATCATCAGATGCGTTCAGGTCACACAGACCCACTGACTTTTCCATCCTCTCAAACCGTCTGCAGTATCTGAACAGGCGGCGTCTGACAAATGAAAGCACACATTGAGGGTTTCTGCATCACGTGAGGAGATGTAAAATGACACTGACAGGATGCCAGACTGGTTCCTCTGCTTTATTAGAATCGCGCATATACACACATATCCTAAAACAATGCATAAACATGCACGTAACAGGACATCCT
The DNA here is from genome assembly GCA_030068375.1 of Ostorhinchus rueppellii. Classification (NCBI taxonomy): domain Eukaryota; kingdom Metazoa; phylum Chordata; class Actinopteri; order Kurtiformes; family Apogonidae; genus Ostorhinchus; species Ostorhinchus rueppellii. The sequence goes on from JAQQZY010000020.1 coordinate 29,897,537, forward strand.
GTACAAAAAACGCATTTGATATCCTGACTGACACAGTTCGCTGGTTCTTCTTTGTATATAATAACAAAGCTCAAGCATTTACTTGTCTGTTCTTCCAGAGTTCTTCCCGAGTTGAAGTCCACTTCAGTCGCTGTTAGGCAGGAGCCTCCTCCACGAGCCCCCTCACCCGTCAGACCCCCACCCGAGGGTCAGTGGGTTCATCTGAATCACACACTCATCATCACTCCCCCTGTTTCTGTGTGTAATTTTAGAACCGAAAAAGTTAAACGTAGGCTTTGTTATCGTGTCTTCACCTTGTGCAGATTCCTCAGAGTCAGATCAGCTTTCACACCTCAGGCGGTCCGGGAGCTCAGAGCGGGAGGACCCCCACCGCAGGTACTTGCAGCTTCATCAAACACACTCCTGAGCTCTTTTGATATTTGCTGTTTTACGTTTTTTTACACTCCGTTGTCCCTGTTCTCCTCCCTACAGGGCTCCCCGTGCTACCAATGGAACCGGCACCATGAGGTCTGGGATTTCAGTGAAGAGCAACCCACCGCTCTATTGTAAGGCTCATTACCTGCTGTTGTGTTTTGTTTTTATTAATAAAATGGCTGCTGTCCAACACAGACAGTCACATACTATTTTAGTTCATTTACCATTCAGTTAATACTATTCGCAGCAACAAAACTGACAATTATACGACAATCAAACGTAACTAACATTCATTCATTATATTTCTTTAACAAACTGGCTTTAATTAGTCTTTTAAATGTGATGCTTGATGTGGATTCTTTGGTTTCTTTGTTCAGATTGCTCCATAAACTGATTCCTTTTACAGAAACACAACATTCCATCAGTTTAGTCCTGAACCTTGTTTTTTTTTTTTTTTTTAAAGATCTCTATTCTAAGAATAGAATAGACTAGAATAGATCTTTGTCAGTGTCACAGGACCAATAAAAATCAGTTTAGCAGCTTGGTACAATTTAGCAGCAAAACCATTGGTGCAAAGGAGTGTGTAAGGGGAAAAAAAAGATATAAAATAAAAGGATGAAATATCACAGGGTGTAATACACATGCACTACTGAAGTAATGCTAGAACTCCTGAGTTGAACAAAATAAATACACAGACGAGTATATAGAAACTAACTCTATGCTATAGTTATGAGATATGTACAACAAGTAGGATATTGACGCCATATTAAAATAATTGCCCAAGTCATTTTTTTCTGATTTTTCAGGGAACACAAAAAACTGAAGCATTTGTTGAAAATATATTTACTAGCAATTTTAATCAAAACAGTTATAACAACAGATGCCTATTGACATACAAACAACAAGTTCAGTCAAACATGGAACGTGAGAGAATTAAATGACTTGGGCAGTTATTTTAAGAGGGTAATGATACGTACAGGTCATAGTAAGGTGCATGTGTTGTGGCTGTTGTACTGTGGGGGCACATTTAATCGGTTGTGGGTAGAAACTGTGCTCGAGTCAGTTTGTTTTAGTATTAACAGTGGATATACTACTACTACTGTAACTGTTAGTACAAATAATTGAAACGTCTATCATCTATCTCACTGTATAATAAACACTATCACAACTATATGAATAAAAGTGATGACGATGAAGGCAGGACAGAAGGACCAGAGCAGCAGGTCCAGAATGGGGGGTTAAGTGAAAACGATTCCTATCAGTGGAGCGTAGTCTCACAGTTTACGTGTCTTTGAACAGCTAAGCCTGCAGAGGAACCCATCTACTCGCTACCTCCGGACTCGTACCCAACTTCTAACCCAGGGTGAGTAAAGTTCAATCGCAGGGGTCGATTCATTCAGATGCACTGTGGGTCAGAGCGGCAGTACTGGACACGTGTCTGTGTCTTGCTCAGGTACAGCTCAGATCTACACACTGTGTCGTTTCTGAAGGAGGGCAGCGTTGGTCTGAGGCTCGTCGGAGGTAACGATGTCGGGATCTTCGTTGGTGGAGTTCAACCAAACAGTCCTGCATACGAAAAGGGCATGAAAGAAGGCGACCAGATCATGCAGGTGAGCCATCATCTGATTGGTTATTTCAGCATCGAACACAACAAATGTAATTAAAAGCTGCCGTGTTGCTTATGATAAAAATTTTAAACCATGGACTATGAATACTACATTTAAAGAGTGGGCAAATATGGGTGTAAATATATTAAACACCTTTATCAAAAACAAAAAAAAAGGGAACTTATTCATTTTGAAAACTTACGACAGCCCGGTTTCAGCTACTTCCTGTAGCCTTTGTCAGAGGCATCACATGATGTTGCTGTGACATGTCTTAGTGGCTGCTCAGGTGGGTTGGTCAGACAGCAGGGAGGGTTTATGCCCCCTGCTGTCTGACGTTTTCTCTTGCACCATATCCCAGGTGTGCCCTCCCACCCTGCCTGCTGTCTGACCAACCCACCTGAGCAGCCAATAATGATGATGCAGGAAGTAGCTGAAACTAGTAAAGCAGCTAAACAAACAACTACCCCTGTCTAATAAATGAATGATCTACAATAGCCAAGAAAGTTGACTTTGGGAATTTTAAGGGAAAAGTAAGCATGAGGAAGTACAAATGTAATGATGTCTGATCGGTGAAAAGATCATTCTTAACCTGGTCAACATGAGTGGAAGGAAACGGTGGTGAAATGGGCATTAAATTCTGTTCCAAGTACTCTTAAAAAGATGTTCAAAAATCTTAAATTGAACTTGTAGGAACCTTGGAAGTATATCAGGGTTGTCAAGCAAGGTCATTTTTGCAGGTTTTTCATAGTCAGAAACCACAGATAAATTATTTGACTTTAATAATTAAGAACTCAAACAAAAAAAAAAAGGAAACCGATGAAATGTAACTGCTACACTGTGTCTTTGAGCCTGAAAGAGAAACAAAGAAGCGTTAATGGCAGCTGTACACTTATGAAAACATGTCCAATGAAAATATTTTACTTTACTGATTTTAAAAAATCCAGGCTTTTCTAAATGTACGTCCTTTTTGTGTTTTTTTTTATTTTTTATTTTTATATGGATTATTTTCTGATCTTTTGGGTTTAATGAGTGGAATGTATGATTTTACACTTCCACACTTTGATGGTGATGTGAAGAATAACAAGTACGCTGGTATCATTTATTAAATCAGTTCAGACGAATCGGCCTCTTTCATGAATCATGCATCAGTTGGAGCTTAATTTTACACATGATCTACGATGATGAAGATCCAAGAACATAGAAAACCGTAACAAAACCTGCATATTTCCCACAATATTTTCATGTACACTGCCCGGCCAAAAAAAAAAAAAAAAGTCGCACATGCAATATTTGACTACACTGCTTTGGCTTGGATTACAGGAGACGTTCACTGTCATAACTTTTTTTGCCTCATAATGCTTATGTAGTGTCACAATAAGGTTCATAGTATTTTTTTCATCCATAGTTGCATTAATTTCTGATTATTGAT
>JAQQZY010000020.1:29934530-29952713 GCA_030068375.1 Ostorhinchus rueppellii
AAAAAGTACAGATACTGCATTTTAGTACTTAAGTACAGTACTTAAGTGGTTCTACTTCGTTACTATACATCTCTGGTCTCAGGCGGATATATCCAGAATTTATCTTATTAATACAGACTGAAATATGCATGGGTGGTCATTAGAACTTTACGAGACCAATAAAACTAATGTTGGACTTTTACACAGTACTGTATGTTAACTAAACAGTAACTAGTGATTTCACCAGGGTTCTTGATAAGAAATAATACAAATAAAGGTCAAATAATGAATATTTATATATTTTTTTCTTTTAATTGTATATATTTAACCTTTATTTAACCAGATAAGTTAGTTAGTTAACTGATTTTTATTTCTAATAACAACCTGGCCAAGAGGCAGCACTCAAAGAGAATGAACAACAGAACAGATGACATGTACTACAAATCACACTATATCATATAATGGATAGAAAGATTAAAACAGGTGCAGAGGTCTGGAAATGTAACTCTCACTGATGTTTTGAACGAAGTGAGCTTTTGATATTGCTGCACAGAATTCCAATCATTAGAGGCAGAAAACTGGAATGATGAAACTGACATGAAAATAAGATCCAGAGAGAATCAGGATTTTTAATCAGCTGCAGGATTTAAAGGCAGACACTGTCTTACTGCAGGAAACTCACTTATCACAGGCATCTATAGACACACTTCATACAGCACAGTTTCCACACGTACACTCAGCTTGTTTCAATTCAAGACAGAGAGGGGTAGCAGTTCTTATTAACGGAAGACTAAACTTTGACACTGACGGTACAGTTACAGACCCAGAGGGCAGATTTATTATAGTTCAGGGGTGCCTTACCCTGGTCCTCGTGACCTACTTCCTGCATGTTTTAGATATGTTCCTCTTCCAACACACCTGATTCAAATGATGAGCCTATCATCAAGCTCTGCAGAAGCCTGATGACGACCGTCAGATGTGCCGGAAAATGGAAACATCTAAAACCTGCAGGATAGTAGCTCACGAGGACCAGGGTTGGGCACCCCTGTTATAGTTAAACTATCTTTTCAGAATGTTCAGTTATGCATTGCTAGTATATATGGACCAAATATTGATGATCCCTCCTTTTTCCACTCCTTCACATCACTTTGATTAGTCAGATTGTACAGTAATTATTGGAGGGGACTTCAACACAGTTCTGGACCTATGAGTCAACAGGCTGAATCCCACTGGAAATAACAGACTGGACCAATCCTAAACAATACATGAAAGATTTTGGTCTTTACGATGCTTGGTGCTCTCACCATCCCACTGTCAGGGAATACACCTTCTTCTCCTCACTCTGTCACTCATTCTCTAGATTAGATTACTTACTAACCAGCAGCTTAGTGTTGAGTGATGTCTGAAACCAAAATTCACCGTGTAGATCAGGGGTGCCCAACCCTGGTCCTCGTAAGCTACTATCCTGCAGGTTTTAGATGTTTCCATTTTCCAGCACACCTGACGGTCATTATCCTTCTTCTGCAGAGCTTGATGATAGGCTCATCATTTGAATCAGGTGTTTTGGAAGAGGGACACATCTAAAACATGCAGGATAGAAGCTCATGAGGACCAGGGTTGGGGACCCCTGTTGTAGATGTTCACGTTTCTTGCAGGAGCCTTTTCCGTCAGTATCATTTTCCACAAACAGACAACAAAAGCCTTCCTGATCATCTGCACTCATGCTTAAATGTTCTGTATTTGTGCTTCTGCTGAAGTTGCTGGTGTTGTTTGTTCTCAGCGTGTCTGAACTGCTGATGGGGGAGGTGGACAGCAGCACTCTGCTTTCCCTGCTGCCCACTGAGAAGAGCAGGGTGAGTACATGTCTATAAACATGCTCTCGGTTTTACCATCAGTCTGGAAATGTGTAAAACAAAGCATCGCTGTCTTCCATCTTAAGTAACAAACGCTGCGTACAGTCATATCCACTCCCTTCTTTCCAGTTGGTAATAACAAGAAGAAAGTCCCTCAGGTGATGATGAACTCTGTGTGTTTCAGTACTGACTCATGTTTGTGTTGTGTGTAGTCCATGGAGAACTTGTACACTGCAGCGGGTCAGGGAGGAGATGGAGGCCAGTTCAGGAGCGACCTGCAGGACGTGGGTATGAAAACGATACACACCAGACAATAGTCATACAGCTGTCACATCTGTCCCACACTCTGGGTATGAGTTTGAGCTTTTATTAAAAGACAGTCAGCTGATTTGTGGGATGTCATATCTACTACTGCTACACAATAACTCTTTGTTTTTGTACATTTTTATATCATGATGCCAATGAAACTAACTCCCCCAAAATGCAATGAGTAACTGATTTTACCGTGTAAAATGTACCAAACAGTTGAGGCAAAAATTCAGAAGAAAGAGTATTTTACAGGAAGCAGGAAATGAAGTAAGGTTTCATTTTCCCTATATAGACAAAAGTCATTGAGACTAACTGAATTCAGGTGTTTCATTAGTTTGGCTGCAAAATGCCAATGACAGATGTCATAATTTTGTGTTGGAATAAATAATAAAATGAAAGTTCCTTTTTCATATTTAGGGAGTATTTTTCTTTCATTTATAACACTCAAAATGCTTCAGAGTTTGTTTTTAACTCATAATCATTTAAATAAGTAATGTCTGGTTTCTTCAACACTCACTCAGGAAGAAAAATCAACCTTTTTGAAAGTTTAATGTCAAATCAATATTATCTTCTGTCATGATCATTATTGACATGATAATTGTGTCATGGAGTTAGAAGTCTTAAAAGTTGCAAGTGTACTGTGTCCCAATACTTTTGTCCATATAGTGTAGCTATAATGTCAAATCTCCATTAATATTGCAGGTAGCATGTTCATGTGTTTATTATTCAGTCAGTGGGGATCAGGGTTTCTGTTCGTGTACCTATTATGACAGTCCGGTATTTATTCATCACTAGTCCCGTCATTGTACTGAACCTTATTATCACATATTTTCCTATGACTCATCCCAGGAAATGGCAAACCCTAATATTGTAATGTCTCTGTCTGTATTGGATAAACGGTATGTTGGAGCCAACTTCTCACCTCCTACAAAATCTGTATTTATAAGTCATTGTCATGGCTCCTAATTGTGTTGGTGCCTGTGTTTTGATCTGTGTATGTGTGTGCTGACGCGTAGGCAGAGCAGAGGAAGTGGATGTGATCCTCCAGCACAGTGAGGGAGGGGTGGACTCTGCCCTGCTCTACGCCAAAACCATCGCCAAGTACATGAAGGACCTGATCAGCTATGTGGAGAAGCGGACCTCATTGGGTGAGTGAGGACCGCAGTCGACACATCGTCATCATAGTATGGCGTTGTGTTTCTGTGTTATTATATAAGGGCAGGGGTATAATAACGCCACGATATAGTGATACTAGGAAGTCCGGCCATCTGAGATTTTTGTCCAAATAATGTCTCAAAGATTATTCATCTGATTGTTTTCAAATTTGACACACATTTTCTTCACCACTAGGAGAGCTGCAGTGCCAACTTTAATGGCTAAATTAAAATTCTTATATAATTTTTCAATGGATTTTTGCAATTTTGTTCAATAAATTTCTCAGACTATTCACCCAATCCGGCAGACAAACGGATCAGGTTGAAAGTTAAGACTGGAGCAGAATTACATTAGCGTTGCTTTGACGCAGTGGTTCTCAAATCCGGTCCTCGTGGCCCAGTGTCCTGCATGTTTGAGATCTTTCCCTCTTCCAGCACACCTGAATCAATAATGATCAGCTCATCACCAAGCTCTGCAGAAGCCTGATAACAGTGTCATGGCTTCCAGGTTGGACAAAGAGGGAAGTATCTAAAACATGCAGGACACTGGGCCACAAGGACCACATTTAAGAACCACTGGTTTGACTGAACAACCTCAAAAGGACAGTAATTAGTTTAATCTAGTTTACATTTCTCTTTGATTTGAAATTCTAAATGAATTCCTTGCTGCTTTTACACAGCACTTTTGTTCTGGGAATATTTCACCTTTACTCTGGAATGACGTTTGGTTAAATAAAACGGTGGATCATTTGGTCCCACCTCTGTCACGGCTCTGTAACGCCTCTGCCGAGATAAAGGTGGAATCATGGTTCCAGAATATTATGTAAAAGGAACCAGTCTTATTCTGCAACCAAGGTGTTATGATTCAATGACGTATAGTGTGTGCAAACCCTGCGTCAGGGGCATTTAAAAATGAGTGCGGGCGGTGTACAGTAAAGAAACACATCAACGTGACCAGAAGGATGTCGAACTGGGGAGACACTGAGATCTGCGAGCTGTTGTCATTTTGGGGGAGGACCATGCTAACATTTGTGGAACACTGAAAGACTCTGTAGAGGTTAGCAGCACCGCTATGCTGTGGGTATTTGTAACGCAAAAGTTAAACGTCATGCTATACGCTGTGCTGTCACCGCCCCTTTGATTCCAGAACACAGGTCCGCTGTATGACAGTCCAGCCTGTGTCACCTCTGGTACTCCTTTGGCTTGGCTGTGGAAATTAGTCATGAGTAGCAAAAAGGTGGGATCACCAGCTCACCTTTTTTCTGGGATCTCTGTGTAAAAGTGGCTCCTGACGAGGCGGTGTATCAGTGAGCAGCAGGGGTGGGGATATTAAACTCCATTTACTTTTTCACCTGTTTTTTTATGTTCATCAGTTTAAAACTAAATCAACATTGTCTCATTGTCCTCGTGCTTTGTTTCACCAGAGATGGAGTTCTCCAAAGGTCTCCAGAGATTATACCAGTCCTGCAAACACAACATAACACATGTAAAACTCATATCATATCTGTCATATTTTATTTTTTTTTCCCCATCATTGATATTTACCATTAAATAATGGCAAAGTAGTAGCGTAACCTTTGACCCCTCTGTTTGTCTTGTCTGTGCTCCCTCCAGCCCCACATGCCTTTGTTCTCCATCTACTCTCTGGCTTTGGAGCAGGACCAGGAGCAGAGTGTGGGTCTGCAGCAGGCCAACACCACCCTGCACACTCAGACCTTCATCCAGGTAACCTTTACTGAAACCCACTGGAACTGCACATTCTGCACTAAACGACAGGTCACTCCTTAAAACAGGGTGTCGAACTCATTTTCTCTCTTCAGCCCAGTTTGATTTCAACTGAGCTGGACCGGTGAAATAATAGCATTTAACCTGTAAATAACGACAAATCCAAATTTTCCTATTTGTTATAGTGCAAAAAAAATGACATTAAATTATGAAAATATTTACATTTACAAACAATCCAAACAAAAATGACGTGAATAACTTGAAATTCTGAAGCAAAAGAGAAAATTTTAACAATATTGTGGCACAAAGCATTTATTAACAGACTAAATATTGTTAAAATTGCAATTAATTTTCTTTAGACGTTTCAGGTTGTTCATATTTGTTCATGTTATTCACAATTTATTGTGAAGGGATAGTTGTTAATGTATACATTTTTATAATTTAAAATTAATTTTGCACTAAAACAAAGAGATGTGATTTTTTTTCACATTAAACTGGAAACAAAATATGGATTTGTAAGTTATTTTGCTATTTAATTTTTTTTTTTTTTTTTTAAACTCGAGAGAGATTACATTTGGGGTTTGGTGGACCAGTTTTGGTCTGCAGGCCACATGTTTGACACATCTGCCTTAAAACATTAGTCATTTTAATTCCTGGAGTATAAACTGCACAGTAAACTCACTGGATTTCATCACACTATCCATACTCAGACATCCCCATCACACAAGGCTGTCCTCAGATCAATCAGTGTGAACAATGTTAATCTGTGGACGTACTTGTCTGTGCAGCCTCTGATGCAGCGTAAACAGGAGCATGAAAAGAGAAGGAAGGAAATCAAGGAATACTGGATTCGGGCTAAGAGAAAACTGGTATGGTTTTATGAAGGAGACCGTTTTACTAAAGTTAAACTAACAACGATAACAGAACGGATCAAAGTAATCTCCTTTTTGTTTGTGTCTTTGTTCAGATGGAGTGCGAGGTGAACCTGCGGAAGGCTAAACAGGCCTATGTGGTTCGCTGTGAGGAGTACGACAAAGCCAAAACGGCAGCCAGTCGAGCTGAGGAGGAGGCAAAGTCTGTGGAAAAGAAGAAACGGGTGGAGGAAGAGGCTCGCAACAAGGTTCTGATCCGTCCCTGTGGTGTCATGTTCTGGACCCGTCTGTCGTGTTCGTGTCCTTGTGTGTTGAAACATTTCACTTATCTGTGTACTAATCTGAAAGACACAGAACACAGGAAATAGCTTGTGTGCTTCTGTATGTGCAGGCGGACGAGGCGGAGGCCACCTATCGGACGTGTATCGCTGATGCCACCGCTCAGCAGCTGGAGCTGGAACACACCAAGGTCACAGTCCTGAGACAGCTGCAGGACGTCATCAAACAGAGCGACCAGACCCTCCGCTCGGTCAGGACTAAACCAAAACACCAACAGCCTTCATCACTACAACACGAAACAACATCATCTATGAGCCTGTTTACATACACACCAGTACTCCCACCAGTATCTGATTTCTGGAGCTGTCGGATTATTCCAGTGATCATGTGAAAAGGATAATCTGATATAATTATACTTTTCTTTTTACTTTTGTTCAGACAAAGTATAGGTTTTAGATGAAAGAAAAGTGTAGTTGCATTAACAGAAGACAAAATGAGCATCATTAGCCTTCTTCGTGATAATCTGATGTTTTATCAGATAACAGCAGTAATCTGATTATGACAAATCAGATGAACACACCTGGATTTGTCCCCAATACAGCCACGTCTTCCTGCATGTATACAGATTAATCTGATTCATTATGTTCTTTTAACATCTGCGCACTTGTAAATACAATTAAAATCGCAGAAAGAGACGTTGTATAGTCAAACATGAGCAGAAGACAACAGGAAGTTTGAGTCCACCATCACTATATGTACATACTTGGAAAGAAATCCAACTAAGCGTCTAAACCAGGGTTTTTCAATAATCACATTTCTTAAGTGCATGTAAATGCGTTAGGTGTCATTATTACATATTTTGTCTTTTATGGTCATGTAAACAGGCTCTGTGTCTAGAACTGTGTGTTCCTCTGGGAGCTGATAACAAGGTTACCGCAGGGGCTTAAAAAGTCTTAATCTTAAATTTCCAAATCCGTATTTAATACCTTTTAAAAAAAGTCTTTAAAAGGTACTACATTTGGGATGGTAGGTCAGTTATGTTCCATAAACTTGTTTGCTGTGTTGTGTTTAAATGTCCAAGCTGGAAGGAAAGTAAGGCCCAATTCCAATTCACCCCTTAGCCCTAACCCTCACCCCTACTCCCTTGAAACGGAGCTGCAAGGGGACGCCATGCCGTAACTGTAATCGCTAAGCTGTAACCATCTCTAATTCCATGGGCTTTGCTCATCTTTTTATGGCTATCAATTATAAACCACAGAAATGCGGTCTATAAATGGCATTAAACGGTCAATCCAATGATTAAGTTGTTTACGAAGAAAGTACTTGCATTTGTGTTTTTTTGTTTTTTTTTTTCCCATCTCTGCTGCACATTTTTGGCTACGTTTACTTCCATCTTGCCAATGATCTGAACAGAATTATGTGAAACTCCTCCTACCCCTTTGTTCGTAGTGTGGTCCTGGAAAATCTCTGTTTCGAGGTCTATACAGCCCTTGGCCTTAGCCCCTCCCCTCCGTCTAATTGAGAATCGGGACAACACTACTCCTTCACGTGAACACGCAAAACTGAGGGGTGGGGGTAAGGGGTGAATTGGGATTCAGCTTAACATTAGTGTACCCAGTTCCAACCCGACAATTTATATTGGAATTAGGAACCAGCCATCGCTAACTTTGCAGCCATCGTTGAGGACTGACTTGAAACGGTGGGAATGAAGACGATGGAGGAACTAAATGCATTTTCCTGAATTCTAGGACTCGTTTTTTTTCCCCCCAGTATGGCCATGAAATAGGCATTAAATTCCATTCTATATCATCTTAAAAATGTCTTAAATTAAACCTGTAGGAACCCTGTGATAAGGAGTGTTCCGTATTGTTAATCAGACTCATTCCATTTCCCTCTGTCCTCTCCTCTTACAGGCGACCATCTCCTACTACCAGCTCATGCACATGCAGACGGTTGTGTTGCCGGTCCACTACCAGACTCTGTGCGAGAGCAGTAAACTGTACGACCCGGGCCAGCAGTACGCCGCACATGTACGAGATCTGCAGCTCCCAGAACAGCCGACCGTTCAGTACACGTTCGAAGCCTATTCCCCCTCCAGCACATCGTCCACAGTGTACGAACCAAGGAAGAACAAACACTTAGTCCATGCACAGTTTAGACACTGAATATAAGCTCATTATTCTCTCCTTCCATGTTGTTTTAGGCAGGGCCACAGACCGAGAAATGACAGTTTCAACACAGAACCGACCAGCCACCCAGACACTCATGCAGCCAGTGTGGACACAGCCACCGGGGACAGCAGAGACACCGAGGTCCAACGAAAGAGTGAGAGACGGACGCCGATATTTTTATCATACCCAGACGAACAAAAATAATCATGGTTATCAAAGCTAAATAATAATAATAATAATAATAATACCACCACCACCGTCGGCCAAAGTCTTTCATCAAAGCGTTTCTACAGCCTGTAAACAGAATGTAGGAAGTGCAGAGGTTGGTCAGCTAGGAAGAGCGTTTCCAGTTGGACCATTTTAATTTACAGTGTACCGAAAGATGATTCTACTGACGACTAAAAACCTAATGTTTAATGAAGCTTTAAGTCATGTTTCAATTTATTCTCTGGTGTAGAAACTGAAGTACAATATGAAAACTTATTATACAACTGTCAGCTTCATTTATGGATCAGATATTCTTCAAAAGGCTGAAAAATAGTTCATGCTGTAATTTGTCTTCTAACAGAAAAAGTGTAAGTGTAAAACAAGGTAAGAAAAATATTTAATCAGAAGGAAAGACAGTTCTGAGTTGATTCAGGAATGATTTTCCACATAGTGTTTTCAGTCAAAGCCCCAACCTGCCTTTATTAAAGCTAAGGTTGCATCAACGTATTTTGTCTAACAGTGTATTTGAAACCAATAGCTCAGATTTGGATGTTTGATTTTATTGGATTTTTTTTCCACCACAGTGGATGTGTGTTGTCTTATTTATTGCTATGTACTTTTATCTTGTGGCACTGTTGTGGGTAAGCTCCTCCCAATTTCCTTGTAAAAATTGCAATGTGCAATGACAAATAAACGTCTATTCTAATTATATAATACAGAGTGTGAGCATTAACAGTCTCACTAGATCTTAACAGGGATCTAGTGTTAAGAAGCTGAAACAGACTAATGTGACCATGATGAGGATCATATTCAGCCCAGTGAAGGATGATTGTTGTTGTCTTATGTTCAGGGCAGGGCCACAAATCCTGGGGGTCAACGGTTAGCGATGACAGTGTCGTAGGAGACAGTGCTCTGGACTCTCCCACTGCCAGCACCAGTAAGATAAAACATACCAAAATATTTCACTTACGCATTTTAGGAAATCTGCAGTATGTGTGATTTTGTTAGTATGTGCGTGATTTCTTAGTGGTATGTACTGATTTCTTGTAGGTGACATTAGTAAAATTGCTCGGACATCATCCACCGGTACGATGTCGTCCAATGAGGATGCAGATGAGAAAGATGGGAACGTAGCCTCATTTGAAACTCCAAGTATGTACCGACACGTGTAGATTATCAGTGTTTTGTGTGATGCCATAGTGGAAGGTACGGCGTGTGAAACTGAATCTTCTGTCATTCACTCAGATATTAACGGGATGGATCCTGACGTGGTCGTGTCCGCGAGACCTTTCCGTAACATCGGCCTCTCCAAAGCCGCCCAGACCCACCGGCTGAGGAAGCTGCGGACCCCGTCCAAGTGCCGCGAGTGTGACAGCTATGTGTATTTCCAGGGTGCAGAGTGTGAGGAGGTGAGTCTGTGTTCCTCCAGTCACAGAACAGTCGTTTCTCAATATTCTTATCTGTTCTTCCATTGTTATGTTCTCGTGAAATGTCATCAGTCGTGGCCCAAGTACTGTTCCAACTGGCAAGTTCACATGGAATACCCAGAGGTTGTTTTTGTCAGCTAGCTTAAACCAAGGATGCACTGGTTGGTGACTTGTGTAGACCTGGCTTGAAAATAATTCTCAAAATGAAATGCAGTTCATGCCAGCCTGGCTGTGAACTCGCCGTTCAGGTGGGAGCTGGGCCGGGCGGTCATTAGCCTGCCAGTTCGACCGCGACCTGGGCAGTTGTGCCAGGCTGAACCCATGAAATGTATTACAGTTTTGAAAAATATGCAAAATGTATAAATGGCATGTAAATACTAGTACAAATGTACAGAAATCAAATGAAGTGACATTGCAGTGATTTGAGGGAAATATGTTAGTGAGCAGATGCAGTAAATACAGCAGAGACGGGGAGGAAAGTTCATAAGTACAGCAGCCGTTCCAGTTACATGGAGTACGTTCTCTGAGACTGTTCTTACCAAGAGCGTACTCTGTGTTTTTGGTATTAAGAAATGGCCATGGTCTTCAACTCTTTATTGGGCGAGTGACTATTTTTGGTAATTTCCGCACAAATTACAAGACGGTAACGGCAACAATTACAGTGAGTCACCAATCTGAGGTCCAATGTGGTCTCCAGAGTCTGTAAGGTCCATCTGTGCATGAACAGTGAGTGGACCTGCTTTGTTCGGTACCAGGAAGTAATGGTACTAATGTAAGGAATGATGTTCAAAGGGTGAATGTGGATGTGGACAGGGGTCTGGAGCAGCACGCATGATGTTCTAAAATGCATGTTCTTTTCACCTTACATGTGTTTGGATTTTTTTTTTTTTGCCACTTATGGATAAGGAACCAAATATGATAACTTTATTAACCTTAATGTTCTACATAACCATCTTTTTTTTTTATTTCACAACTTTATTAAAGTTGTGTTATGTCCTCCAGTAACACACGAAGATTAACATTTTGAATTTCAGAGGATTTCCACGTGTGTCCTATAACGGGTTAAGCGTCCCACTGATGGTTCTGACCAGTCCAGGTTTTGTGAAGTCACTGCCCTCTTCTCTGCCCACACAGTGTTTCTTGGCGTGTCACAAACGCTGCCTCGAGACTCTTGCCATCCAATGCGGCCACAAGAAGCTGCAGGGTCGTCTGCAACTCTTCGGTAGAGAGTTTTCTCAGATAGCCAGCTGTGCCAGTGACGGCATCCCCTTCATCATCACCAAATGCATCTCAGAGATCGAGAGAAGGGCCCTCAAAATGAAGGTGAGTGTGTGTTATACTTGGTTCCAAAGCGTATGAATATGTGAAACGGGGAAATCTGGTATCAAGCACTGTTTGATTTTCCTTGCAGGGCATTTACAGGGTGAACGGGGTCAAGACTCGTGTGGAGAAACTGTGTCAGGCCTTTGAGAACGGCAAAGAGCTGGTGGAGCTGTCGCAGTGTTCACCGCACGATATCAGCAATGTCCTCAAGCTGTACCTCAGACAGGTACATGTGTATTCCAACTGGGAAAATAAATGCACCAGAGTGATCATTTAGTTTTACCCTGGACACGTTTTAATGTTCTAAAGCAAAATACTTGGCCTTAATATCCATATATTTATAAGAAGGATAATAGTGCATGTCCTTTTGTCTTATGTGAACCAATAGAAACACAGAGGACCTTATTCAGTAGGACTTATGTTTAATCTAAGCACTAGCACTAAACTCTAACCGCTCATTTTACAGTTACTTTTGGGAATTGATAAGATTAAGCAGTGTTTTATAGTATTTTTTTCATCTAATGTTCAAACCTATATTTATTATTTCTTCTTTTTGGTGCATTCAATACTTTTATTTGATAGTAGCAGTGGACACAGACAGGAATGGAGTGGAAAGGGAGTAGGGAAAGGACAAGCTCTAAATGCTCCGGGTCTCACTGTTCATTTTACGTTTGCGTCACCGCGGTACATACCATAACCACTCAACCACATCATCACTATTTCCACATTTGAGGTTTGATTAGAGTTCTTTTAATCTTGTGTTGTAATGTTCATTTCTTCTGCTATGGTTTAATAGTTCTTCAGTGGAGCATTAGCACCACCAAGTGTTTATTTTCAGCTGTATTATCTGCAGGGTGCTTGCACAGGTCTGAAGTCTTAAAGTATGGAATTTTGAAGCTCTGTTTTGCAGACCTTAAAGTCTGGAATTTTATGTGAAAGTCTTAATAAAGTACAGAAAAGTGTTTCTCTCATAGTATACTCAAAGGCACATATTCATATAAGGTGATAAATACATGAGGAAACATTAAAAAAAACATGATTTCACTAACCAGTTGGTACTGGAGTGATTCTAGTGAAACTTGCGTGTGATATTCATGCACTTCTGTGATTTTCATGTGTTTTTAAAAGTGTTTCTGTAAAACTCTCAAAAATTTGCTGCGAATTATGCATTCACTCATTTAAACATTTATTAAAATTCACTTTCCTACAACACACAATAGGTACAATCTCAACCACAAAACTAGGCATGCAAATATAAGTGCGGGGGTGGGCAGTTTGGAAAAAGTCTGCAATGTTTATTTTGGTAAAGAGCAAGCACCCTGATCTATATTATATCAATTATTGTAATACTTGACTGCATGTTGATGATCATCCAGTAACATTAACATCATATTTTTTGGTGTTACCTTTATTAACAAAACTTAAAGGTGAAAATACATGCAATTTAATTATAAATGACAAAATATTTGTTAAAAAAAAAAAAGGCAAACCATTAATGTCAACTAAAATATGACGACAGCCCTACAGACCCAAACCTCTGACTTCTTTTAAGTTCTTGTGATGTTTGAGATGAATTCTTAATTTCCTGGTTGCCGTACGTAATAACTTGCTCTATGCTGAAGTATTTCTAATATGTTTTCAACCTGAGCTTTAGTGTTGTCATGTGTAACTGAGCCTGTCTGTGTCTTTTCGACGCTCGCAGCTGCCGGAGCCCATCATGCCGTTCCGTCTGTACAACAGGCTGATGGGTTTGGCAAAGGAGAGTCTGCACAGCGACGGAGACTCACCAGAGGGAGAGGAAGCAGAGTCCACTGGTCCTAACCCAGCTGTGGGAAGGGGACCGGAGTTAGTGGATCTGGGTCCTGACACTGACCCAGAGATCCTGGTCTTGGTCGATAAGCTGAAGGAGCTTCTGAAGGAGCTGCCCAAGGCTAACATTGCTACACTGCGTTACATTGTTCGCCACCTTCGCAGGTTGGTCATGTCGCATGCTATAAACTGCAGGAAAAGAAGTTCTGAAGAATAAAGACCCTGATCCTTTTCTCATACTTTCCCTGATTCCAGGATTGCAGAACTGGAGGACGACAACAAAATGAGTCCCAGTAACTTGGGCATCGTGTTTGGACCATCCCTGATGCGTCCCCGTCCAACCGGGGCCACCATCTCCCTGTCCTCCCTGGTTGACTATCCCCACCAGGCTCGGATCGTGGAGGCCCTCATAGTCTTCTATTCATCCATTTTTCAATCCAAAACCTCTCAGTCCAACAAAACCTGCCGCTCTGCATCCACCTCCACACAGCAGGTAGGGCCTGTGGTGCTCATCATCACCGTCATCGTCAAATCTCTGAAAACCTCTCATAGCCTTTTTTACTTTGTTGGTTCAGTTGTTTTTAAAGGCGAATATTAACTGAAGATCATTTGGCTTAGCCCACAGTTGCCCTGACAACTACAGATGCAAAAGGAATTTGAGTGCTTTCATCCAACACTTTTGGCCACTCGTCCTAATGTTTTTTTTTTTATTATTATTATTGTTCATTTTCATTAAATTAGGATTTCCACATGAATTGAGCTGGGTTGTAACTATGTGGCTCTCCATATTGATGTGACATGATTAAAAATGAGTTCAACTGGTTTTCTATTAATGTAAACCTATTTATTTCATCAATATTAAATGTTTATCAGTCTGTGAACATGATCAAAATGGCTCATTCCCTAAAATGCCACAAATAAGCTCCAACATGCCAATACATACAGTTCATGTTCACGGTTGTTTCCTTCAATTGTTTTTCCTTCATGGTTCGGAAACAAATTGAAAAAACATGTGTTCCCATGTTTTGTTTTGATTTTTTGTTATTACATGGTCTCTTCCTGGTTTAGGGCAGTACAGCAGATGGGAAGACAGTGAGTTCTCCTGATGCAGAGGAGGAAAGAGGCAGAGAAGAGCAGAACAAACCAGACAGTGACAAAACTGAGGAGGGATGTGGTAAGTTTTCATCCAACCCACGTTAGCCTCACGTCTTCCAAAAAAGGACAACTTCTGCCCCCTTTCTTCCGAATTATTGATTTTATTTCTTTATTTTTAGAGTGTATAGGATGTATACTTTTATTTGTTGACTTCTTTAACGCTTTATAGTTCTCATAGAAATACTCTGAAATTCAAAATGTCAACCTTTTTTTTTTGATTTATTGGTTTTAAGAGCAAGAGCATTACATTGACGTGAAATTAGAACTTCCAAATTGCTATATTTTTAGGTTTTCCAGTTGATGATGAACTCTTCCAAAACTAACAAACCTACAAAAAATGGCTTTAGTCATAATTGCACTGGATGCTGCTGTGTGTGTATATATGTGTGTGTACATCTTTTAATATTTAAGACATGTTTTTATATTTGTATCATTACCTGAAAAAAGTTTTTAATAAAGTAGCTTCATTCTCTGATCAGTGGTCTCTACATGTCCATGCAGGCAGTTCCCTGGGATCACTGGGCTCCAGCGAGCAACTTCCTGACTCTGACTCTGAGCAGGAGGACAGTGGTCAGTCAACTGGACTCTCTCAGATGTCCTGCAGCCTGGTCAAGCAGGAGAGCGAGGTAAGCATGGATGATGACCAGCTGAGCTACAGGGACAGCCTGGACCTGTCCAGTGCATCTGTAACCCACACCGATCAAGACCAAGAGGAAGACCACGAAAACCCAGATGGAGAGGAGCCCCCCGCTCTGCCAGACAATGGCCCCCCTGATGAAGACGCAGGAATAGAGGAAGATGTCGCTGCTTCCTTGGCTGAGCTCAACGTGAACCAGTCCAACAACAACTACCCCAGCTCCCCTGTCTTAAGCCTATCAGGGCTTCCCCTGGCACGTCTCTGTGGGAAGAAACTGGCCCTGACCAGAAACAGGGACAGTGAGCCAGAGTTTGTCTGATGTAACATTGAAAATTGTGTGAAGTTTGTTTGAGCTGAATAACAGGAATCTGGTTTTTCCAGTAACACCTGACCTTAAAGAGGATTATTTCTTTGTGTACATCCACATCAAATTAAAGTTTTTAATCTGTGTAGATGTTTGTGGTTATATTGATCTATCTTGGCAGTGGGACTTCTTCATGCTTATTTTTGTCTGATGCAAGTAACTCATTTAACTGATTGAAAAATGTATTTTTATGCCAGTTTATATTTTAAGTGGTTTTCTCTTAGAAGCTTGAGGAATAAGTCTGTGCAATGCAGAATACCTATGCGTTCCCTCGTAGTGCTGCTGGTTTTATTTCGGCACTAAAATTGAAAGATAATAGTTTCTTATGTGTTGTCTGGACTACCTTATTGATGTTTGGTCTATTTTAATAAACACCCTTTATTTTAAGCTCTATCCCTCTTAGTGTTTTCTTAAGTTTGACTTTATGGTACAATGTGACTTCTACATACTGTTAAATTGAGAGGGGGGGGCAGCAATGTTGGGGACTACAGAAGTTTTCACTTGACTATAACTGAGATAAATGAGCTGTGGACGTGCAAGGTAGAATAAACAAATTTCAAGTCTGTTTCCAACAGTATGGCTTTCCGAATGGAAAAATGTAAGAACCTACATACATCATGTACTTGCAAATTAAAATAAGATGAGCGATTTTTAACAAAGTGTAGCTTTGAACATCCATAAAGAGACTGTACAAACTACAAAAAGAAGAAATTTTATGGTTTATTTTACAAAATGAGGAATTACAAGAAAAACTAATATTCAAACAATGCAAACTAAAAAGCATGTGATGAAAATGAGTGAAGGATTAATATCTTCAGTTTCCAGTGCTGGTTGTCCTAGATGCTGATCCAGAAAAACCTATAAATCATAAGGACTTTTAATTGTTATTCATAAAGGGCATAATAAATGCATAAATTGATACTGACAATATAACAGCCCTGATACGTATCTAGGAATTTAATACCCCAACATTAACTTAATTAGTTTGTCTGTTGTACTCCTTACCTGTCACTGGACCAGTCTGTATGTGATGTACCTTCCAGCTGTTTCACTGGGTCGGATGATCTTTACTACCTGAAAGGGTGAGCAGAGTTTTAGGTTGGGCACTTACCTGCATTTGTGGATCAACTACATAGTCATTAAAAATTATGCTTGTGAATGTTACGTTCTTGAAAAACACTGTTTATTTTATCATGTTAATCTGTCATTAAAACTATACAGTCGAGTTTAATAAATATCACCATGTAGTTGTATAATGCATGTTTCTAACACTATGACATAAAAGATAAATTACCTGTCCTCTTTTCAAGCCAAAGTAGCGAGCCACAGGGTCTCCAGCCTGGATCCTTGGCAACTGACTTTCCTTTAATTTACTGAGGTAAAACTAAGGAAAGACAACAAATGCATACCTGTGCATCTTCTAGAATGAAATGTAATTTTAACAGTTTAACTCCTGCACACAGCACACCGTACAAGGATACTATCTTGCGAGAAGTTCAGTCACTTCCTCTTTAGTCATCACAATGTGTTCTGGAACAAGCTGGGAAAAAATGCATTAAAAGTACAAATGTAATTCCCTATACACAACTCCTAATGTCAGTGGTGTTTGACAGTAGGTAGTATGTTGTTTACCTCATGTTCTGTGATGTTAATAAGTAGTTCCTGCTGTAAAAACTGTTCCAGTATGTACTTGGGAGCCATGTCAACTAGAGACTGTTTTTGGAGAACATTCAAAGTAAGAGTAAAATACAAGATTGTCAGAGAAAATATTCAGACACAAAATAATAACATATTTGAAAATAACTAATTTCTGAAATAGATGTTTACCTGTTTAGCTGATGGTGTCATTCCCATCTGTACAACTATGATGGCGCGTGTGATGTTTTCCTCCTGCATCCTTTGACAGTACATCTTAATAGTCTTTATTCCAACCTTGGGCTCCTCTGAAGGATGGAAGAAAATACATTGAATTCTTCAACAAAAAGTAGCTACGACTTAACTCACAACACTGCTGTCACCTTTGATTACATAGCAACTTTTGTGTATATTTTTTTAATATCTCAGGTTTGGTATTGACCTACCGGGAAAGAAAACAAACATCTGGTCCGTGGGGTCATCGTTGTGTGCCACCAGCACCGTCAGGTCTGTGCGTCTGGGACGACCCTCACTGGGCCTGTCTCCAAATTGACTCTTAAACTCGTCAAGAGTCTGGTCCAACTCGTCCTGGGTCACCAGGTAGCCTCGATCATGGCACAGCTGAGGACGAACGGACATGAAGTTAAAGACGAAAACTAAAACGAACAAGAGCTATGTCCAAATGCCTTGGATATAAACCTTTATTTAATCCAAAGATACATTCGGTGGAGTGACTTCCTGATGGGTTGAAAGGAATGCATCGTCTCTCAAATAAATAATAACAATAATAAACAGATACCTTGACTGAATGTACAAAGAACTGCATTTGACACTCACCAAAGGGTACGTATTACGGCATAATATTCAGACAAATATATCAGAAAACACACTTTACCTACATACTGACAGCGAAACCCCGTCACTTAAGTCACACCGACCATTTTCAGCTAAGCTACATGCTAACAAGGAAAAGTATTCGTACGTAACACACCTGCATAATGGTTTTGCGGATTTTCCATAGTCTGTATGTCTCCTCTTCATCATCCATATTTCCTCAAATACCACGCTTCCTCCTAATAAAATTTAAGTGCAGTTTTTGTTTATGTCTATCCCTTCAGCGTAAAACGCGACGCACGTTTTCATTTACCGACACAGGGTGATGACGTAAGACGTATGCCATGGCTTAGTCTGAGGGCGGAGTTTGTTAAAAAATATATTATTATTATTATTATTATTATTATTATTATTATTATTATTATTATTATTATTATTATTATTATTATT
>JAQQZY010000020.1:29968939-29979674 GCA_030068375.1 Ostorhinchus rueppellii
TTCATCCCAATCACCCCCCTCCAGGTCTCACTGTCGCTGCCCACGTGGGCGTTGAAGTCCCCCAGGAGAACAATGGAAAAAAATTATTTTATGAGTAAAATAAATACATTTAATGTCTTATTTAAGTGTTGAGGCTTTCGATTAGTTTATTATTATTTCGAAAGTATTACAAAAAGAGATAGGGATAGATACTCTTTTAATCCTTTGCAGGAAATTATTTGGTTATGACAAAGGTAACCAAAAAAAGAAAACAAAAAACCCCCACAGTGACCCATCCCAACAGACAACCAGCAATAGAGACACAAGGTAAGAAGCAATAAAAAAGAATAAAGGATATATGAAATATATAATATGTACTGTAAAAGTAAGGTAAAAAAAAAAAAATAGGGTCAAACACCTGTAAGTATCCACAATATACAATCAGGCTTTACACCGATCATAGATGAATGAATGAATATTGGCTATATCAGATCAGCCGATATTTGGCATTTTTTGAAATGTTCATGATCGGGCGTCATGTCATCAGTCACCGATCCGATCAATGACATCATGGTTGTGTTGAAACTTTTTAAATCTGTCTCATTTACTCCAAAGTAGTTTCACAGCATCCACATGTTTATTTGTTTGTATCTGAGAGCTAATGATTCAAAAAATTTCATTTTCGTCTTTGTGCCTCTTCCCGTTTTGAGTACTGTCGCTATGTGACGGACAATAAAGTTTCTTTGAATCTTCACAACAGCAACCATAGCACAAGCTATCTGCAATATATCCAATGCTACAGTACCTCGCAGGGGAACATCGGCAAAAAATTTCAACACGACAACTTTAATCAGGCACTTGGAAAAGATACACACGGAGGAGCATGTGGAGTTCAAGAAACGCAGCGAGGAGAAAAAAAAGGAAGGACATCCTGCTGCGTTCAGTCCTGGACCCAGGGGGGGGATCAGTTTATGGCTGAAGGTGCTCTCCCTCATTGAACCATTTCATCCTCAGGAGGGTGTTTGGGATGTCGGACCCTATGTCAGTTACCAACTGGTGAAGGTGGGGTACACCCTTACCCCCTTGATCTACAAATCACTCTCCTATTCGCATCGATGGGCCATTCAGACTGTCCAGTTGACCTTTTAAGGTTCATGTCTTTGGACGGTGGAACACAGAGTACCTCACACAGACACAGGGAGAACTTGCAAACTTCACACAGCCAAACCCAGCTGGACCGTCTTGCTGTGAGGGGACACCCACTGCACCGCCGTGCCCACCCACACTTTAACATTCAACACAAAATGCAACTCCAAACCAGTCTAATTTTGTGAAATGGTTCATGAATAGTGGATCTTTTCTTTCCACTGTACTATGAGTTGTGGTGGATCTATACACTTTCGCATTTTTCTTTGTACCTAAATTGAGGGTTTTTTTCTGACATCAACTATTGAAAAATTGAAGTGTGTTATTCTCAGCTGTGCTCCATTTGCAAATCGCTCTAGTTCTTCCAGTTTCTGTGTAAATAATTACAACCTGCATTTCATATAATCTATTCTCACTGTGAATGTCACTGAGTTGCAGAGTAGAATATCTCCTTCGTCCATTTCCATAGTCTTCCTACAAATGCCTTTCGATTTCCTTCATGCTCTGTTTCTGTGCGTACCAACACAAAGGATCATTTTCTATAAAGTGTTGTCTATATCAGCAGCTGTGGGCTGTGTTATTTGCTGCATTGTATTTTACAAAGGGCTATGGCTGTCCGTCTGTCTGTCTGTCTGTCCGTTATTCTACGGGTATTGTAAGTGCCTCTACAGTGTCTGTGGAAAGGATTTCTATTGGAACACCACTGACAGGGCAGCCTCACACTGTTCAGCAGAGATAGAAGAATAGAAGAACAGAATCATAATTAGCCAAGTACACCTTGCTGGGTAACCAGTGATCTGACAGAGGATGCTCCACACAATAGCAGTGTCTAATCATCTGTGCTCTGCCTGTTTGTCTAAATGGCAGCCTGTTGTGGGTGGGATGTGTGGGGTAGCTGCTCTAACTTTAGCCCTGTCTAAGGGGCATTCAGGCGTAAATGTAATGTCATAGAACATTTGGATGAAGGCGAAGGAGATAAGACAACAATTTAAGAGCACCATAAATGCTGCTATGGTCATGCTTTTGACTTAAAATCCCATGATGTCATGATATCACATCTAAATAAATAAAAAATACTATGTGCTGGGCAGTAATTTAACTCTGATACAACAATGAATCAAATTGTTTAGTTAATTAATGACCTCATTTGTTGAAATGTCTCCTTCCTCCACCTTCTCCCAGATTTTATTGCTCTGGTTAAAAGTCAAACTTCACTTGACTTCTTCTTGAGTTCAAGTTCAGGTTCAGGTTTCCACACTGTACTCATAAAAGTTGCATGCTAGATCTTGAGTGGCTCCACAATATTTGTGTCATCCTAAATCCTGCTTGGTAGTACACATCCCCAAACCAAAAACAAAGCTGTGGTAAAATACTTGCCAGTAATCTGCTGTGTCCACTTTTGGTGTGAATTTCAGTTTGAGTTTGAATGGATAGACTAGAAGAAGAAGATAGAGAGAAACTGAAGAGCTGGGAAAGTCAAGATATGAAGGCATAACGGAAATACAGACTGTGATCTTTTGTTTAGCTCTGCAGTGCTGAGACATGTGCAGAAACTGCCTGATGCTGGCCTTGAGGCATAGAACCATTCTGCCAAATGTGGCTGAAAAACGCCATTGTTCATGAAAGGAAGTGTATTCCTTACAATACATAAACACTCTTTCAACACATTATTGCATTTTTTTTGTGTATTTGTCTATGTGTACAAACTGTTTTATAACAACAATAAACAACACAAAACTACTGTACTTTTAGAACAGCCACCATTCTTTAGCTGTTCTAAAACCACAGTAGATCACAGTATGTTGGTGTTTATTGCTTTATGTTATGTGAGAAGAGCGTCAGACTATGCACGGACATGGTTCTGTGAATTCACGGGGAAGTGGATTTGAAGTACTGACTGGAATGGACCAAATTCTGACAAGACAGAAGTCTGTTTGTACCAGGTAGATGATGTCATACAAATGTATTATACATTTATGTGAAGCAAAAAAGGTCCTTGAGTGTGTTCCGCTTTAAGATGTCGGAGGAGATTCATATTGAGCTTGAGCCTTTGCTGTTTGTTGAGACAAGAGGAGGGATTTTTGCAGCTGTCTTTGTGGATGTTTCCGTGCTGACTTCAGATTGACAGCAGAGTGAATTATACTGTTGTGCAACTGAGTTCCTCTTGTAGTTAGAGCAGATTACCTTCTACTGTGTCACCAGCAACAGAAGATGCTGTTCTCAGCAATTACACACACAAGGCTGATCACCACAATGTTCATTTGTTTTTCCAACTCTCCTCTCCTCTCCTCTCCTCTCCTCTCCTCTCCTCTCCTCTCCTCTCCTCTCCTCTCCTCTCCTCTCCTCTCCTCTCTCCATAAAAGGGCTTTTTTCCTACATTTTGAGAATCTGCAACACTAGCTAAGCTTGGTTCTGATCTGGGATCTCAGTAATGAAAAACATACTGATGTTGCATAATGAAGTGTGAGTCCTTGTGTGTATTTGTCATTTTGCCAGGAGGATGTGGCTGTTTTTAGCTTTGCCTACTGAACCGGGTACTGCTACTCGACCCCTCCAGTCTCTCCAGGAGCAGAAAAGACATCCGTTGGGATTATAAGGCATACAAAGCCTTGGCATATCAGTTTATTGTTGCAAATACCATTCCCACTTGCCAGCATCCAGGAGAGAATGTTAATAGAAACTGTGAACATTGAAATATTAACTGGAACAACTCCTGTCTTTTGTTTGTGCACTGTGTGCATGGTGTCAGATTCCCACAGACACACAGGTAGATGTGTCTGTTGCTGACAGGTGTTCCTGGGTATATGTGTGTCTTTTTCTGCAGTGTGTAAACACCAGCTACTATTACTATCATGTTGATAATGATCTTGGTGGAGTAGCTAGAGCGGCTTCCCTCCAGTAAAGACATGTCCTCCTGCATCCCCTCACTTTGAATTTCCATTTCAAAGTCCACTGATCCTCCAGGCCTCTCCTAAGAGAAATTATCCACTCATACTCCTGTTCCTTTAGTTCATTCCAGATTATGAAGAGTGGATAGGTCCTCTCTGCCTGCTCTGAATGGGAGCTAGATTAGACTGGAGTCATTGGCTGCTACTTATTGTTGGTTCGTCTGTTAAATAAATGGATTTGCACACTGATTTCTGGCATGTTTGACATTGTAATAACTTTTCAACATTTTTATCAGATGACATATTTTGTCAAAGTTTCATCAGCATGAGAAAAGTAGAGCTATTTTGACTTCTGTATCACAGTGTATTTGGCTTCTGTTGAAATGCCTGTTTGTCTGTGGCCCAGACAAACAGGCAGACGGTGTCTTGACTTCTACCTGCCCTTGCACTCGTGCCATCTTATCCCGATAATCCAGACAGTTAGTCTGGCATCCTGGAGAGAATGGGATTGGGATTAGAGATAATGAAGTAATAGTGACTGAGACTGGGCTGGTTTTTTGGTGCTACAGTCTGTCTGTACCACCACAGAAAACCAAGATTGTTCCTGTCACTGCCCAACCTGCGCCACAATCCTGATTTGTACTGAAATACAATTTGAGGTTATTTTGGATTTTACTTGTCATGAAATACAGGATTGGAATAATTATTATTGTAATTTAAAAATAAAAATAAAAACACTTTTATGAAAAGACTGTCTCTTGTACTAATGAAATAAAACATTATCTAGATTTCTCTCCAGATCCACTTAAAATAATTTTCTCAACAAATCTGAAACTTTTAAATCATGTACTATTTAAAATAACTTCAAATGTTTGTGATTTACATTTTTTGTTAGTTGTTGTTACTTCATTATATAAAGTTAGCTAAATGTAGTTGGCTATCTAATGTCAGCTGAAGTGAAAATACACATTTTTGCTAAAAAGTTGAACCTTAAATTTTAGAAGTAAATGTAGCATTTTTTTTTCCCATTTGCCTAAAATTACTAAATGTAACATGTTACTTAAAAATACTGGAGATAGCATGTCGTGTTAGTATTATATAGAATACCATTCCTTTTAAATGCATCCTTTTTGGCCAGATTATGCTGCATTTTACAGCACTACCCTGTCACATTAATGCAGCAGAATACTGGTGAGCACACTGTGACAGCATAGGACTGCATGATTGAGTGGAAATATGGCAATTCTTGGGAGACGTTTTGTGATTTGAGTTGCTTGATTATGAAGGAAAATGTGAAGTACTGATCATTTGTAATGTGTGTTGTTTCAACTCAAACATGCAAACCTGTATAGATAATTTTTTAGCCAGTACAGCTCTCTGCTCAGTGTGACTGAATCCAAAATATCACCAAACAGTGGCCCTTTAAATTGCATTTGCGATTATGTAATTGTACAGGCTGACTCGTTTTGGTTAGTTCACCCTGCTGTAGGCTTACTGATTTTATATAAGCTAGAATAATTCTGTCTTTTTGTAAGTTAAAATTCCCTCAATTCGGGGTCAGTGCTCTTAGCCTTTCGACTAAGGCCGCTCAGCCGTCTTTTCGTCCACAGGACTTGCAGTATTTCACAGGAAGGCTCTGCTTTGCTCTAAACAAAGGCTTGTATATTTGCCTGTGTACAGACTCTGTTGTGTACTTCTCATCATCTACCACCAGGCTAGATGTCTCACAGGGATGTCTTCCAGCTTAAGGCAGGAAGCTTTTTATTAAGCTCGCTACTTTCTTTGCCTGATGCTATTGATCATAATGGATGAGTTGGCGTAGTGAAAAGCCGTCCCTTCTAGCCACTGCTCCCTCCATGCATTCCCTGTATTATGCAGAGCGTATAAAGTGTATGATCACACACTGACAGCAGAGGACGGAGCAGCTTTCCATCGTCTCTGTGCTTTGTTCAGTAAAGCAGAGGAATGCTGAGGGGGACATTTCAGGGGGAGGGATATGCATGTGGGTCGACACCAGCAGGTTGCTACTTAAAGACATTTTTACATGTTTAGAGCTGAGTTCAACCACTCATTCTACTGTAGTGCGTGACTAGTTGGCATAATAGTCTGTGTTGACTAACGACAGCCTCTGTGTTTGTGTTTAAAGGCAGAAGAAGGAACGATAAGCTGTAAGGACATTATTCTGCCAGGGTCCCATAATTGCGAGCAATGCTTAAAGCCTCTTTGAAAAGCTTAGCATTAGGATGTTGATGACTCCTTAATTATAAGTGTCACCATCCAAATAGCGCTGGCGCGTAGGGATGGTCAACTGAGAGGACTTACGCAAATACTGATATGCTTAAATGTCTTTAAGTGTGTTTGCACATTAGTATCAAGATTATGATTACAGGTTTTCTGAGTATCCTGTCTGCATGTGTGCATAGTAACATCATGTCCTAGTTACAGAACCACACAGGAGCTTTCTTGCTGGTTTTGTGGCAGGCTGGATTGCATTGAAAGAAACCAGGATACTGTGACAATGTAAACACCTTACAGTGTGTTTCTGATCACTGTCTGCTTCTGCACAGGAGATCTGATTCACTATCTAAATAGAACATCTTTTAGTAACATAATAATTCTAAACATTAAAATGGCTCTTAATGTGTTACTGATTATGAGATTATTATGAGAAATTATTGTCAAAAAACAAAAAATATAGTTGTTTTTTTTTTCCTCAGAGGTCCAAGGTGTTTGTGTTCTAGATGATGGACATTGAAAAAGTGTTGATGAGATTGAAAATTTCTGTTAGTGAAGGTAAGGGGTCTGTAAGTATAATAAAATGTTGTCTGCATAAAGGCTGATTTTGTGTTGGTGGTTTGTGGTATGAACTCCTTCGATGGTCTTGTTATTTTGTGTAGCAGCAGCAAGTAGTTCTACGAAGATGGCGAATAATGATGGAGAGAGTGGGTGTCCTTGTCCGGTGGTCTGGTGGGAAATTGCTATTCACTTTCTCTTAAACTATTATCCTTACCATCACATAGTCAGATCTATCTTCACATTAGCACTGTAGAGTCAGTACTGGAGATGGGTCTGGAACAATCTACTACTGTTCTGTAATAGAGGAAAAAAACTTGTTTAATTGTTGAACTAGTTTATATTTCTTGAAACAAACTACACTTGTCTTGGGCAGTGCTAAATGCAGGAAGTTTGCAAAATAGTGTTACAAAAAAAATGTTTTGGTGGATCATTTGCACAAGAAGAAGTGATGTGCGTCTTTACATTTTATCCATGTTGTTGCTATTTAACATAACTGGGTGTATGTTGAAAATAGCAGTGAGTTTGTTTAAGACATATGAAATAAATGAGTTTAGGGGGCCTACAGCATGACAACTTAATTTCAATTCAGTCTTTATAATTAGTATAATTGTAAAAAAAAAAAAAAAAAAAAAAAGTAAAAGGTTGAGTTAATAAGTGGACAACAGCCACAGAGTTGTAGGGCTAAACTTGCTAAAGAAGTCCACTGGGGGCCATCTACAACCATTAGATCTGGAGAAAGTGCTCTGGGTAGTTTTGATGATCTCAGTATTGATTTTACATTAATTTGACTTAGGTGGTGTCTGGAATGGCTGTGGAAGATGTGGTAATGCTCTAGTGTTTAGACTGTCCCTGGAAATTGATTTGCACATGGGAAAACATCATATCTCCAACATCAACAGGATAAAACTCATAAAAGTAAAACAGAATGAAACCTTTTTACTTCCTTTACTTTTCCACTCAGACGAAGGATAAGGACCACACTGGGTGACTGCTGTGGTCATGGAAAATTACACAGTCTGAAGCCACTACCACTAAGTGCTCAAGGGTGAAACAGACCGATGACTCTGATTTAGGATCAGTTTGCCTTTGCTCCATCTACACAGCAGCCGTCACTATTGCATAACCCTCCTTCTGAGTGAAGTGAGCTAGTCTGTGGTTAGGTATAAATTAACATATTCTAAAAACAAAAGGAGGTGCTCAAGGCGGTGCTGTCTGAACCTCTGTAATATTTGGACAAGACAGAACAAATGACTCTCTTCGCACACTCACTTCATCCTCACACTACTGTCAGAGGTAATATTACAAAAACCCAGAGATTCATTGAGAGACATAATAACTCACCATAGTTTACAGGTCTCTGTGTATGGAGTAGTCTGCCTCGTTGGTGTTTGTGCTCTTTCAAATTTGACAGAATTATAGATTTCAGTTTCCCGTAGGTCAGGTCAGATGGTCTTTGACACAATAAGCAAATGTTGCTCTGTTGTGGCATGAAAAATTAACACTTAATCAATAGCTGGAAAGCCTTAACATAGCCTCTGCCAAGATAACAAACAGTCATCTCAGACACTGCCTCTTACTTAGCTCATCCTCGGGGAATCCCAGTATTGATTCTATCTGGGTCAGACATCTCTGTCAGTAATGAACGAACATCAGTGCTTTCCTAACATCACAATGGGATGTTAACAATTAGGTGAGTCACCCAAATCAATATTTGCTTTAGATTTATTATAATCTCTGAATCATTTATGCAGTACATTTTATAGACCTGCTTTTGTATAATGTGCTCTAAAATATCACATAAATTATAAAAAAAAAATCCAAAGCACAGCCTCCAAAATTGCAGTAGAGTATGTGTTCATATACGAATTGAATCTCATTTTGGAAAAAAAAAAACCCCGTTACAGACCTTTAAAAGGTTATATTTTACAGCATTTTCATGAAGCTAACATTAGCTAGCTAGCTAATGTTAGCTTCTGTTTGAGTAAATCAGCTACAGCTAACTCAGTTTTAATTCCAGCAAAAAAATCAATAGGAGTTAGAAAACAGACATGCTTGCTTTTGTGAACCTTCCCTGAAAACAGAAAACCAGTTTCTTTAAAAATATAATCTAAATGTGAGTATATAATAAAGTTTTGTCACTGTAAAATTACATGCTAAGCTACAACAAAATGTCAGAAGCCATAGCGTCAGTAGATGAGGATTTAGTGGAATACATGTCATGCAGACACGCCTCAAGTGAAATTATAGCGAAAACAAAAAAGGGTTTTAATAAGTGGTTTGTGTTATTTCTCCTCTTGTGTTGAAACTATTTTAGTTTTGTCTGTTCCCCCTCTTATGTCACATCACATTGGCCTGCTGCCAGTTTGATTTTTCTACCCTTTGCTGATGTTGGTGAAGTAGTTCATAAATTTGTTCTGCGTGCACATGTAACTGTTTTATTTATTTATTTATTTATTGTACGTTGCTGTGTGACTGTACTAATGGCCTATTTAACAGCAACATAAGAGGGCACGTGGAAGGCAGCATCTGTCAGCTGATTCAAGGCACACACACGTGCATCAGTTATAAAAAATCTTGGTCGACCTCAATCGAGGCGCCATGGAAACAACAAGGAGGAAAAATATGTGTGATGACAGAGACCAATTTTAGCAAGCCCAGAATAAAACCAACAATACAAAGATGAGAGGGTTTATGAAAGTGTGCCATATAGTGTCCAAAGTCAACTTTCCCATCCTTAGTTGACTCGGAGGTATCTTTTTACATAAAACAAGTAAAGACCTGTGTATACTCCAAAAGAACACACATTTATGCTAATGCTAATGTTAAATACTGTGTGTGTGTATTGTGGACAAAGTGCAGAGACTGTATTTCCGTACAGGACTAATAAAGCGGGTTAACCATTGACCTTGTTAAACCGCACCCACTTCAAATTTCTGACCAATCACACAGTAGTTGTCGAACACCACATGAGATCAAAAAGGTCTGCCAGGATGATGTGTTGACAACTCGCTGCCTGTTACTGCAGAATATGTAATAATCTCAACTGCACAGATTTTAATGAATAAAGACGTGAGGCATTAGCATAATCTATTTTTTTTCTGTTTTGATCGTTTTTATTCTCATTAGGATGGTAGTGTTTTGAAACTGCCCTCCATGGTTTTGTATGTATTCAATAATGAAACCCAAAATCATTTGGCACTTCTATTTACGTGAAATGACCTGCCACATATTAACAATATGATCATTTGAATACACTGATGAAGTAGACAGATTTATTTAGCAAATATGCAGGGTGGTCCTAACATTTCCTATTAGACTTTGTGTTTGCCAACCCCACAAGTTAGAATGATAAATCAACCTCATCTAGCCTCACCTCCCATGGCTATCGCAGGCTGATAATGGACCGGCTCTCTTTAGGTTTGTAAGTGCAGGCCATTAAACCAACACATAACAGTCTGGCCAAGCAACAGTCTCCGTTAGAAGCTATTTATTTGGACGGGTCTATTTGCTGTTCCAGTCCCTGAGCAACTGTAAAGGCTGCAGTATGATGGTGTATAGTGGGACCTATTTTCCTCATGCCCTCATTCTGCAGCCTCTTTACATTACCAGGGAGGACATCACTGGATACATTTTGAGGTAAATAGAGAAGTGTTAACCCTGATCGCATGCTATCATATCAGGTGGTACTAGAGAGTGCAGACAGGTGACAATTTACAAGAAAAACCTGATGTGAACCTGATCTCTTCCAGAATAACAATGCCTCCATCCATTGAACACGAGGGCTCACTGTGAATGGTTTGATGAGCGTGAGATGAAGGATTATTTTTGGTCTGAGAAAGAAACAAAATAAAACTAGAAAAGCACTCAGAGAGTGCAGACCTCCGCCAAGGTAGTGTTTGATCTTCACCAAAATGTAATCGATTGGT
>JAQQZY010000020.1:30115576-30125646 GCA_030068375.1 Ostorhinchus rueppellii
ATCATTACATTAGTACCATTATTTCATTGTTATATTAGTACCATTAGTTCATCATTACATTAGTACCATTATTTCATCGTTATATTAGTACCATTATTTCATTATTACATTAGTATCATTAGTTCATCATTATATTAGTACCGTTACTTCATCATTCTATACATTAGTACCATTACTTTATTTTTACATTAGTACCATTATTTCATTGTTACATTAGTACCATTATTTCATCATTATATTAGTACCATTACTTCATCATTCTATACATTAGTACCATTATTTTATCGTTACATTAGTACTATGACTTCATCATTATATTAGTACCATTACTTCATCATTCTATACATTAGTACCATTATTTTATCGTTACATTAGTACTATGACTTCATCATTAGATTAGGACCATTACTTCATCATTACATTAGTACCATTACTTCATCACTCCTTAAATTAGTACCATTACTTCATCATTCCTTACATTAGTACCATTACTCTACGGTACCTAACAAAGCAGGTACACTCACTCTTCATGTAGAGGTGGACTGTACAGACCCCGTAGACCACTTGTAATGTATGCGGAAATTACCAAAAATAGTCACTTGCCAGGTAATGGGTTATTATTCCTCTAATATAGACACAGAATTTGGACTCAGCTGGTTAATTAGTTGTAAGAATTTTAACCGTAATCATCACTTTTTTCTTATATTTATTTAATTATTTTGTCTGAATGAATATCATTGTCTATTACTTAATTCATCTCTTTTGCAAAACAGTCTTCTCTGTATTTTATATGCACACATATGCAGCCACTTGTGCTTCTGAAATGTAAATGAGCCTTTAATTTGGATTCTTCTCACATCGTCATGTGTAAAATAAATAAATAAATAAATAAATAAATAAAACAGCAGCAGTAATTCACCAATATAAAATGGAAACATGAATATTCTTTTTCCGTACAGGACTTTGCTCTGGTTCAGTTCAGTGTTGTAGGGTTAAACTCTATATGTACTTAAGAGAGTTCAGTGAATGGTGAGGATTTCAGCACATGACATGAGTGTCAGTCAGAGCGGAGTGAAGTGGTGGGTGCTGTCAGCGCACACTCACCCAGGGGATTGCCCAGTTTTAGCTGTCATGCTGCAGCTCACAGTGCGGTCATAGGGTGTCGAGGCAGCACCGAACACAAATAATCCAAAGGGGAGGGGGGGCATTCTGTGGTCAGAGCTGCTGATGATGCCTGTTTGTTTGATTATTTATGTGCACCAACAGGTTATACACAGGGCACTCTGACTGAGGGGTTTGTTTGACTGGACTTTATTGTGCAACTGTTAAAGCAAAGTGGCTTTTAGAAGTGGATTATGTAAGATGTGAGAACTCGAGAAGAGAAAAAAAAATCACTTCGGGAGTAGTGTATGTGGCACATGATCAACTGACATGATATTTTTAAGATTGTGTGTAGGCAGTTATATCTAAGATGTGACCTCATGGAGCAGAAGCCCTAGTATAATAATACTAGAGAGAGAGAGAGAGAGAGAGAGACCTAGTAAGAAGTTACATCAGAGGAGTCAGATCCTGTTTAATGGTAGCAGCAGATCTGCAGCTTCAAGGACTGTTTTACCATTTCAATCCTCATATGGGTTTTAATTGTAAACAAAAAGCATAGGGTTGAATTAATTATACTGTTTCAGAGTCAGATGTTAGTCAGAAGGATTCTATACGAGGCCCAATAAGGATCCTGAACAGTATTTTTTTCAATGCCAAGTTCCCATTTTGACTGAAGCATAACAATGTAGTTTTATTTTTCAGTTTCTGGACATTTTTCCACTCAAACCATTTTTTTTTTTTTTTAACATATGATGATGTGAAAAGAATCCAAATTAAAGGCTCATTTACATTTAAGAAGCACAAATGGCTGCATATGTGTGCATATAAAATACAGAGAAGACTGTTTTGCAAAAGAGAAAAATAAAGTGATAGACAATGATATTGATTCGGACAAAATAACTAAATAAATATATACATATATTTAAAAAAGTGATGATTACAGTTAAAAACCTTACTATTAATTAACCA
Source organism: Ostorhinchus rueppellii (assembly GCA_030068375.1). Taxonomy (NCBI): domain Eukaryota; kingdom Metazoa; phylum Chordata; class Actinopteri; order Kurtiformes; family Apogonidae; genus Ostorhinchus; species Ostorhinchus rueppellii. The sequence goes on from JAQQZY010000020.1 coordinate 30,117,647, forward strand.
GTATTGCATTATAAATAAAAGTACTTCTGATTAATTAGTTTGTCCAGTTAATCATTGTCATCAGGATATTGAACAAAAAGGGTTTGTGAAAAGATAAAAGTGCTATTTGTGTTCGGTTTTGCATTTAGTGTGTAATTATTTAGACTCTGATGTCCATCGCTTTCACTTGCTTTTTCAGTTGAACAGTTATCCAGTTTCTAATAAAGTCAATGATCGTTTATTTCAGAAAGAAACATGAAGCATTTTCAGAGTTGGCCTTTTTTAAAGCAAGGGAAGGGTGGGTGTGATATTAACTGATCCTCAAAACGATCATTACTATTAGTCTTTAAAAATCCACCATGAACTGACCTCTGTGACACATTCTAATTTTCTAATCTGTTAAAATGTTTGTGATGATGCTGATGGGATTTACTCCATACATAGTGAAATTCAGTACAGAATGATAGGGCTTGTTTTTGAAGCTCAGTCGTGTCTAATCAATTCAGTCAGTGTCATAAATGCACAGAAGTCTGGTTCCCAGCCCTAGTCATTATAAATCAGTTCTTTATGTCAGATTTTAAATGTCTTTTGAAGTTGAAGAGGCTGCCATATTTTATTTTCCTAGTGTTTCCATCTGTCAGTGAACTTGTCACACACAGGTATAGAAGGCAGAAATGCTGGGATATCTTTCCTTTTGTGTCCCAGCTCCTGCTGAGACTTGCCTGTTTGTGTGTTTCTACTTGTGCATGTGGGTATTTAAATGTGCATTCCCACTCAACCAGACATGTCTCATCAATTTGTCAAAGTGGAGGCGGGTATGTTATTAAACAGGTTGTCATCTTTACTTGTGCTAATCATCCATGATGTTGGTCACCCATTAGCTCATCATGACACAAGCTGCAACAGGCAAGCAAACTGCACACACAGCTTGTTTACAAGTATTGTTTTCTGCTTATTACAACTATTCTGCAAATTAAAAAAACAAAAAAAAAAAAAAACACACATGGCAAGTTTATATCCTTACAACAAAAGAATGGTTTGTTTTAGCCATCTGAGCTTGCAAAAATATAACCTGGTGCTGAACTGGGGTGTGTTTTCCAGTGTGTGACACAAGGAGTGTCAAAGGTGAACACCCTCCCACAACCGGTTTCCTGTTTAGACCCCCGTGATGGAACAGTGTATCGCAGCCGGCCAGCCCACCAGATGCCCTGCCAGACAGAGACAGCAGACAACCAGCCGGTTACTCAACCTGCATCAAACCTTTACAGCAGTTAGTCAGGTTGATCAGTTACAGCCGGAGGAGACCTCACCCATGCAACTCACTTTACTCACACAGTTCATACAGCAGAGCCCAGGCCTACACGCTCACCAGCTGTTTGACTGTTCACACGGGCTTTTTGGATTTGGATTTGATTATGAGTCATGGTGATGACAATAAATGTGCTTGTCTCTGCATGTTTGGGGTTTTACTTTGTAAGCTGCACATAATTGTAGTGAGTGTCCATTGTAGAGCACTGTAGATAACACTGAGGCTCCTGAACACACTATAAATATCCTCATGCTTTGAATGGTTGGAGTGTGTGAAGATACTACCGCAGGGCTTCTTCATCAGTGTCTTCGACCTTTGATCCCACAGCTCAAAAACACACTCACTCCCAACCTTAAAGAAACCAGACTCTAAGTGTTATAAAAGCATTTCAACTAGACTACCTGCTGTTTGTTATGTTTTATAGTTTCAGTTTTCAGTGTTTGGAGTGAAAACCTCAAATGTCAGGGTTTTAGATCAGGGCTTTCCAAGACTTTTCAAGCTGAGGCCAAAAAATAAATCCGTTGACCAGCTGGACCCTAAGTAATGTTAGCAACACATTAGGTAACGACTAAAACAAGATGCAAACTATCCGAAACAGTGATGAGTAAAGACAAATAATGCTAGCTAGTTAGCAACACATTAGTCATAACGACGCAAGAAAGAAAAAAAACAAGTCAAACACTAACACTTGTAAGTATTGGCAGGTAATGTTAGCTGGTTAGCAACATACTTGTTGCTAAGTAAAAGATATTATAAACAAACCACTCAAATGTAAAATAAAATTATGCATTAACAGTAGTTATGTGTTGCTAGTTAGCGAGATGCTAAATGGCAACAAAAAGATAAAAGAAACAAGCTATTAAAATGTCAACAAGACAAATGCTGGCAAATAAAATTAGTTAGCAACACTATTAAAACTATTGAAAAACAAAAGCAGGAAAATAATAAAAAAATAGTTAATGAATTGCAGTAGTAAATGGTGGCAGATATTGTTTGAAGAAATTTTATTTCAGTATTCTGTTAGCAGTGTAAGAAGAATACTTGTATTTTGTTTTTAAAAAAAAAAAAAGTGGTAGAAAATACAATGTTGTTCTTCCTGCTCCTTTTCATTTATTATATGGACATTTTGCTGGCATGTAAAAGCAGATTTTTTTTTGCCTTTATTTTATAAATGAAACTATTAAACACAACTAAAAGTAAAGTCGGTGAGTTAGTGACACTAAAAACTATTCAAATACTAACTCTGGAAAATAAGGAAAAGTAAAGTTGGCTAATTAGCAACACACTAGTCACTAAATAAAGACTTGAAATACAATTTAAATGCCGACACTGATGAGTAATGACAAATAATGCTAGCTAGTTAGCAACACATTAGTCATAACGATGCAAGAAAGAAAAAAACAAGTCAAACACTAACACTTGTAAGTAATGGCAGGTAATGTTAGCTGGTTAGCAACATACTTGTTGCTAAGTAAAAGATATTATAAACAAACCACTCAAATGTAAAATAAAATTATGCATTAACAGTAGTTATGTGTTGCTAGTTAGCGAGATGCTAAATGGCAACAAAAAGATAAAAGAAACAAGCTATTAAAATGTCAACAAGACAAATGCTGGCAAATAAAATTAGTTAGCAACACTATTAAAACTATTGAAAAACTAAAGCAGGGAAATAATTAAAAAAAATAGTTAATGAATTGCAGCAGTAAATGGTGGCAGATATTGTTTGAAGAGACTTTATTTCAGTATTCTGTTAGCAGTGTAAGAAGAATACTTGTATTTTGTTAAAAAGTGGCAGAAAATACAATGTTGTTCTTCCTGCTCCTTTTCATTTATTATATGGACATTTTGCTGGCATATAAAAGCAGATTTTTTTTTTGCCTTTATTTTATAAATGAAACTATTAAACACAACTAAAAGTAAAGTCGGTGAGTTAGTGACACTAAAAACTATTCAAATACTAACTCTGGAAAATAAGGAAAAGTAAAGTTGGCTAATTAGCAACACACTAGTCACTAAATAAAGACTTGAAATACAATTTAAATGCCGACACTGATAATTAATGACAAATAATATTAGTTGTACACTCGTAAATATATAAAACACACGAGAAACAAACTATTCAAAGGTCAGTAATGATGAGTATTAGCGAGTATGTTAGCTAGTTAGCATCTCATTAGTACCCAACTAAAACACACAAGAAACACCTATTTAAATGTTAATAATGATGAATAATATCAGCTAGTTAGAAATAGACTATTCACTAACCCAATACATATAATAAATCACCTTATTTTTTCAGGTACAGTTTCATAAGAACAAGACCCTCCAAAAACACACATCTTAACACTTTAATGCAATACAATACAATTTTAACATATGATCACCATTAATTTCATAAGAATGTGTAGAATATTTCATTATTTAAAATAAAATACTTTATCATTTTAATTGTACAAAATATGCAGAGCTGAGGTACATAAGGAAAACCATTAAACCTCTGTGGCTGCAGACACCTAAAAGAAACACAACTTTAAAATAATAAGTCACTATTTATATTTTCAGGCACAGGTTCACAAGAACAAAGTCCTCCAAAAACATACGTCTTAACACTTTAATATTAGCAGAGTAACTTAACATTTTGTAGCAGCTTTAAACATTTTATTCCATAAACATTGGTCTGTGATCATAAGTTGAAAGAAGGTCGTTTTAGAGAAAACAACACTGGGGATAATAAATGGTTAATTATTGTACTTTGCAGAAAGCAGGTCATTCTTGCAATAAAACAGTGTCATTCATTAATATTTAATCTTTTTCGATGTGCGTGTGATGGTGATGGTACAGACCTACAAAAGGAACATATCAGGTTTATAGCTGTGCAGTGTCTGTGACTGACAGTGACCAGTCTGGAAGCAGGTTTTTCAGGCTTTAGTGTCCTGGAAATCTGCATCAATCTCTTATACAATGAATAACTGCATTTCACAACACTGGTTGATCATACCCTTTGCCTTAGTAGAGAATACACCTTAATCCACAGGTGGTTTTGTTATTGTTTTCGACACGTTGTCAAGAAACAATGATTCAACCTGAAAGGGAGAACATGGAGATGAAAACCTGAGAGAGTTGAGAAGAGGTGAATGCATCGAAACGCCTTGTAAACAAAACCCTTGTCATAATGAACCAGAACTAATCAAAGTACATTATTCATAAAGATTCATAGAGCCACTTTATAGTCAGCAACCAGTTCTACAGCAGTTATTAGGAAACCATTAACGGATGGGTTTTGGCAGAGATGTGGTCTGTCCTGTGGTGTGGCAGGGGGTCAAACAGTGTATGGGAGGGACCTTCCTGATGAATTAAAAGAACAAAGACAGAGGCAGACGTGAAAGATTTATACCAGATAACTGAAAACCTCACAGAACTCAGATATAAATAATCAAACCCCAATATTCATATTTTATTATGTGTTTGTTACATAATAAATAAACCCCATTACATGCATTTAGCTCCTGAAATGTTTAACAGTTGGTGCTTGTGTAATACAAATAATCAAAATGGAGTGCAATAGATATGAACAACAAGCGATAAATACTGTATTTGATATAATAAATATTGCTTCATCAAAAGAGAAAAGAAAAACGACGGACAATGATACGGATTCAAATGAAAATAAAGTAAACAGAAGAAAAAGGTGGTGATTATGGTTAAACACCTTGTCATCAATAAACTGGTTGCGTCCAAATTCTGTGTCTATAACAGAGGGATAAATAATAAAGTGGAGAAGCTTCACTTGCCTAAATGTTCAGTTTGATGAAGATTAAAATGTCAGGGATTTAAATGCATAACAATTCTATAAACATCTCAATGTATCAAATCTTCAGTTTTCCATGTAACTGCACACATAAGTTTTTCAACAATTAATGCAACCTAATACAGATTATGCAGATAAATCAGAATAATGCTTTTAAAAATCCCTATTAAACTATTAACAGTTTGTACTATAAACAGCTACATCTTCACAATATCTGCGTGACCTAACTATGTTGCATAAATCCTCCTGTTGTGCATAACAATTAGAGTTGGGAATATTCAGTGGCCTCGTTCTTTTGATTTGATTACAATGTCTTCATGCAGCTTTTAATTAAGATATTTCTACATTTCTCTCAACTACTGTAGAAAGTAAGTCAAATTTCATTTTCATTTCCTATTCTTTTATACTCAGTTTCAATTTCTGGTCTGATTGAAGTACATTTAAAAAAAAAAAAAAAAAAGGACCTTACCTGCCTGTACTTTTAATGAAATTTTTATCTTCTCTCAATTCAAAGGCAGCGTAAGTGTTTTCATCCTGTTCAGAAGAGAAGTGGACGTGAATTTATGAGTATTAGTCTGGAGACAAATGTTACAACCTTGTAGTTTGAACTAGTTTCATACATTTCAGTGGATTATTGCCTAAATGTGAGCCTTTAGTCTAGTATAAGGAATCTTCTCTGTGGCCTGTTCTAGCCCCCTCCCGTTGTTAAACAGCTGCATGTGCATTTATCAATTTGTGAGTGTGACCCTGGATAAACAAAGGCATAGAAAAGAGGGACAACTGCTGCGTGTTCTTGTATTATTATAGCCATACCTGCCTGTCCGTGCAGTTTGGAAGTATCTGTCAAACCCTGTGAAAAACAGCCTGGAGTTATTCCATTCAGCTGTAGCGTTCACCCTGAAGCCCCTCCCATCCGCTGCCTGGGGGCAAAAGTATGCAACACATCAGTGCTTTGACAACAGAAATGCAGTCCTATACATGCAGCAGCTCGTCCTGTTGTGTCAAGTAACAACAAGGTGGGAGCATGGCAGTTTGTTGCAAAACGCACTTTCAAAACTCAGGTTGTTCAGAGGCGACTCGAACCTCACGGTGGAGTCAACGCCGGGGTGTCTCTCGAGGAAATTTGGATGCTGTCATTTTGGTTTCTGTCAACAGGCGAGGACTCTGTGGTGTGTTTCAAATGATGCATCTCTGTGAACGCCGCTGTATTTTTTTTGTCTCTGCAAGCTAAAATCTAAACAACAATTGCAAAGCAGCTGTGTGGTGCTGGTGCTGCTACTGCTGCTGCTTTTGAGCCATGTGCACAATAAAGATAAGAGTGTAGTTTTTTTTACCTTGTGAGTCTGCTCACAAGTATGCTTTGTGTGTTATTCTGAGTAGAAGCACCTTGATGAATTTTGAATGAGGCTGTGCCGCTCAGTTAGTCAACACAGAAAGAAAACTCCCTAAAAGAAGTGGTAAGTCTCAATTCAGTGTGAATCCCTGGGTAGGGGGGACGCGCTAAAGCAGTGAATTATTGTGATCTGCATGCATGCCCAAACCTGAACTGATCCCCTCTGCTGCATGAACCCTGCTGAGCCCAGAGGAAACCGGCTCTTATCAGGGAGCAGGACAGGAAGAGACACAGCTGAGGAGGAAAACAGAGAGTTGAGGAGGAAGAGAGAGTGGGGGGCTGGTGGGCAGCGTGGCACTCTGCAGAATTTCACTTCACATTAGCTTCCTTTAATAGGTTTTGCAGCTATGACCATCCTTCTATCTGTTGCATGTCTGCTCTACTACACCTTTCTGATGTTACAATGAGCTAATTTGTCCCTGATTTGCATTTTTCTTTTCTGACAAACAAAGAAAACATACAAGGTTTGCTTCCCGACTGTTTTTGTCTTTTATTGTTGTCACTTGATATATTATTTAATCTTGAGAGACATGTTTCTAAAGGCAAAGTCTCCAGGTAGACGATCTACCATCTGATGTCTTTGTTTGATTCTTGGTTATATTACATTTTCTTTTGATGCACCACATCTACAAAGGTTCAAATGATAACGTAGCCTTATATAATAAAAACTGTCAACTATGTTAAGTCTTATTTATACAGACATTTTTTTTCTTCCCATCTTGATTTCATCCGTTGTTCTTCTCTATGTTTTAACAGAAGTGGGCCACCATGAAGACGATCACCTCCAGCACCTCTCATCAGTAGCCGGGCAGCATGGCCTCTGCTCCTCCTTCTTCCAAAGAGGACACCAGTGGCTCATTAACGCTGCACTGGAGGCTCACGCCGACATAGTTACACACCAGGCAGGACACTGAATTCAAAGAGAAGCGAATCACTCAGAGCCGCAGTACGGGCCCCATTCCACATCTGTATGAACCGCATTCAGGCAATTTTTGTAAACAGCAATGAAACGTGCCGGAGGGGGCACATGTCCAGGACAGTGACCTCACCCCAGTGTAACAACATCAGCGACGTCTGTGCTGAGATCTGGGACCATGTTCTGTGTCTGATCAGGTGCTTTGGTGGCAGAGCTGGACTGTGCAGCTTGTCCACACTTAGACAAACCTGGATTCTGAGCCATGTCTCTTCTCTCAGTCTTGAGCATTGTCTGTGGATTAATGCTTCATGTTTCACTGAGCACACCCAACACTGACTACTGTATCCCAAGGAAGACAGTCCCATACCAGAGTAAGTCACACAGTTCCACAGTTTAAGGATGGCTTTTTATCAGTGTGCTGTAACTGTGCTTCTCAGGGCTGCAGTTCATCAGATACATATAGATTTGATCATTGTTTTATCCCTTGGCCACACATAAACCATTTAACTCATTCACTGCCAATGACGTGTTTTGGTGTCAATCGGCTTTCATTGGGGGGGTTGCTAGGAAACGACCTGGCGCAACTTTGAGG
>JAQQZY010000020.1:30141074-30161334 GCA_030068375.1 Ostorhinchus rueppellii
GGACTGATCAGGATCATCAGGTATGTGACAGAATGGTTCAGGGACAATCAGACATCATTTCCACACATGGATTAGCCCAGTGTTTCCCAACCTTTTTTGAGCCATTAGAAAAATCACAAAGCACAGCACCAAACAAAAATGTCACAAAATGTATATTTGTGTAAATTTAATGCTAATCTAGCCTTAATTTACTTGGTCAGTGTGAAACCTGGGCGTGTTTAGTTGAACACAAAGATGATGTTCTTGTAGGAATTGAAGAAAGACACACAAACCTTCCTCTACAGCTCTGAGTGTCTCTTTTTTTTGTTTTTTTTTTATGGGGTGGGCACTAATCCATGCATCGCTTTTGGGAGGGGGGCTTTATCAACAGAATGCACTGGTTCACTTTCACTTTTATGTTTTTATTATATTAAGCTTTTGTGTATATTAAGGGAAACAGGAGACCAAGAATGGATCATTGGTGCGTGCACTCGTATATAAAAGTCACGCTGTCTGCTTACCAAATAGGTGAAACTGGATAATTTTCCATGACACACTGGTTGGGGAAAAACTGGTTTAGCCAACATAAAGTCCAGACTCTAATTCAGGATGTGATGAAGGTTTGATGCATCGGTCTGATTCTGCATCATTAATAATAAAAAAAAATAATAGTAAAGCAACTATGGATGGAAAAAAATCCTATGAACTGTATTGTGACACTATGTAAGCATTATGTGGCAAAAAAGATGTCACAATAAATGTCTGCTGTAATCAAAACTAAAGATGGTGCAGTCAAATATTGCACGCATGACCTTTTTTTTTTGTTTGTTTTGGCCGGGCAGTGTATCTCATAGGTGAAGTATTCTGAGTTCAAGTGTCTGTTCATGTTAAAATGTAAAGAGTTGGCATCCCAAACTTTAATGCTCTGACTTCTCTGGACTGGAAAATTAAAAATCTAAGTGACATGACCGTGGGAACCCTGTTTGATCGGCTCTTGTGTGGTTTTCACTCATCAACCTGTTCAAAGACTGATGTAACATACTTCTATATGTTCATGGTCATGTTATTGATTCCCCCCCAACCACACTCAGAACACTTTCACATATACATTAAAAAAAAATCTAAGCAAAGACAAACACATTTACTGAATAAGAATATTTATTTGAAGGTAACTGCAACATACCTGTGTTACGTGAACACTTATCAAAGAACAGAAAAATCTAAATACTGTGGCAGTTGGCCATGAAGGGCACTTTATAGAACAAAGAAACAAAACTGAATTGTCTTGCTGGGGCAGGCACCTTTTCTTCCAGTTGGGTGTTAAGCTTCATACAGACTTTGGCTGGTCATCAAGCCAAAAAATAAGGGTGAACTTCTGCAGAAAATGCCACATTCATTGGGTCAAATCTGATTGTTTAACCAAAAGTCTGGTGGAATGACAAACATTCAGTCTGTAGATGGAACATCAGGCTGAGGTTTAGCAGTGGGTGACTACAGTTACATATGCGTGACTTCCCCAGATTAATGATCCATGACCTTTGAGAGAAAATTCAATCAACCAATTGTGTATATAATGTTTACATAAGGTTCAGGTTTTTTTTTTTTTTTTTAAGCCTATTCAGCCCCACACCCATGGTAGGCTGCATGCAGGCACAATGTAGTCACTAATCACGAAAATTCACTCTGTGTGGGGAAAAGTGAAAGTGACTGGAACATTGACAACTACTGATAAGGTGCTTTCACTGCAGGGCACTGGCCACTAAAAGCAAACAGTGTAGCTTTGGAAATACAGAAAGAGAGCATGAGAAATACTGAGTCAGAGTTCAGCACAACATGGACAATGGGTGGGACTTTTTTTGACATTAAAATAATAGAAAGAGGCAAGTGTTATGGCACGAGTAAGGATTACACACCATATTTCCACAAGTTGCTTCACTGAAGCATAAGTCCAGTTCCAAAAGAAAAAAAAAAAAAAAACATTAAGGCAAAAGTCAAGCAAGATTACTTTCACATGCAAAATCTGCAATGTTAAGGCGCATTTCAAGAAACCACTGGCAAAGCAGGCAAGTGTAGAGATATCAAGCACGGTATCAAAAATAAACTGAAGTCCTGCCAAAGTATACATAAAACCGTAGAGGAAAGTCCACCAGATAAACATCGTGCAGTTTAAAGAGAAAACCCTGTACTTAAGCGTACTATAGTTTCTAGCATGCAGGTCTGTCAGAATGTCCAAAAATCCTCTCATAAAAGGTCCATAAGGCACACGCCCATTTCATACTGTTAACCTGAAACACAAGCCACACTATTTGAGGATTCATTTGCATTAAGTGCAAAATAATACATTTTCATAGCCAAATTAATTGCGTCTGATTTACTCTGATAAATTCTGTGTAAACAAGTTAATATGGAATGGCACATTTTCATTTGACCCCTGCCATGTAGGGCTTCATGAGCTTTGCTGTCCTCACAAAACTCTTCAGTAAAACATTTTATAGCAACCTTGAATTCACTCAAACAAAATCTATGAATTTTGGCATGTAAGAATTAAATGCAGTGTTAGTTCTTCATCTTCCTTGTGCACCACGTATATGGCCAGCTGTCTGGCTCCCTCTAGAGGTGATCCTGGGTCATCACCAGTGGCTGTCGTCAGGGTAGCTGGGCACTGCCGCCGGGTACTGGGGCAGGCTGGGGCCCTGGGCGGTCTGAGCCACCGCGTTGAACCCCGCTTGTGTCACCGCTGGGTTCTTCCACGTCCCGGTGCTCCACTCCTCTTGTGCACGTGCCAGACTACCTCCACCCCCACGGTACAGTCTGTGCACCTGCCACATGAACACAGACAAGCCTTCAGAACATGTGATCGCATGTGTGTTAACATGCACATGGGACAAAAACAAAATGCAACTGATTCTTCGTCTCCTGCATTAGGTGTTCACTCACCTTTACCAGAGCCAGAGCCATTAAGGCAGTCACCAGAGTGAAGAGCAGAGTTGTGATAAGCATCACTATAGCAGAACCCACATTGATGCTGAAAAACGTCACTGTGGCAAACCAGCCGCTTTAGTGTTGGTGGGAGTGAGATGGAGTAGTAGGGGTTAGTGGATCATACAGTTTGCAATCAGCAAAGTGGATTTAAATCATTAAGCAGTGAGGAAACAGATGCATAATGAACAAAATGACAATCAGTGCAACACTTTAACATGAGGGAAAAGAGTTAGAAAATCCTCAAGCAGACATTATTTAACCAAACACTCACTTATATAAAACATTCTAAAAATAACTTACAAATGGGTGCTTCTATGAAACTGGGTTTATTTTGGTACCTGGCACTTTTCTAAGAGAAATGTAGAGAAATGTAGGCATATTTACCCCCAGGATGTACCTAATAATGACCTGAGATAAATGCAAAAAAAAAAAAAAAAAAAAATGTAATCTTTCTCTGAGCCATCCCAAAATTAATGAAGAAGGAAGCTACCTATGTGTCAGTGCATTTGATCAGGAAAACATGACTGTAAATGGTCTTATATATACACCACTAAAAGACACTGTTAAATTGAATGATTCTAGTGGTTTTTGTAATTGAAACATGCATTTTTCATGAATCAGCAGTCTCATTCCAGGTTTCGTGTAACCTATCGTGTCCACTTGTGTTACATGCTGAATCTGTCCATTTAAACACAAATACAATCATGAGTGATTTTGCAACAGCGGTCATATTTGTGAAACACTCTGCCTTGCATATTTAGTTCAATTCCCAAAATGTACTTGTGACAGAATAAAAAACATATTCAAAAAAATAGTAATGCATTTTGTCCTTTTTGTTTTACATGTGGATTTTTGTATAACAATAATATTAAAATAATATATAAAAATGTGTTTTATCTGAAAAATAGTTTCTTTTATCTCAGTAAATATTTATTTTTAAAATAGACCCATCGTGCCTCCAAACTTCCTTCATAACATTAATCTACATCTGGTTTGAATTTTTAGCCCCTCTGTCCTATTTTTAGGGACCAGTTTCATAGAAGCACCCAAATGTAAAAAGTTTTGATATTTGAAATATGCTGTATAATATAATAACCTGTATTCAAAGTAATATAATGATGACTTTAATCATAAATCTCCATGTTATACGAATAGCCAGAATGATCTTAACAACCCGCTAAATGTTTTTCAGTTTGACATATTCACTTTAAAAAACATCTGTCATTATAGAATAAAGTTATTATTAAAGCTTCCCCTATTTATATTAAACATCAAGAGGCTGAAGGTGAAATAACTGCTTATAATATTTAACTAACCTGTCTCCATGTAAAATAAATGTATCCTGTAAAAGGTATGAGTCTAAATTATTGAATTGAAAACTAAATATATTAAGCTGAATTCAGTTAATCCAATTTAAAGTGATGCTCAGGCTTCATTATTCAAAACACTAAGCTGCGTAGAATTAATCCAACTCTTTCTACTTTATCGCTGCAAGTCTGTGGATGGCTCTATTACACATCTTTTCTGGACATATCCAAAACTGTATGGCTTCTGGTTTGAAATATTCCACTGGTTCTCTGACATTTATCCCTGTGTGTTCCAGCTTGAGTCTGAGATTGTATTGTTTGGTTACTCTCTGTCCTTAACCGCACTATCATGTGTGGGATGATGATCGCAGAAAGGCTAATTTTAAGCCTTTGGAGATCTGAGACTGTCCCTCTTTTCAAAACATGGTTGTCGGACCTGACCTCTGTGCTTCACATGGAGAAGATCAGATAAAATATGAGTAATAATCTAAAGATATTTCATAAGATTTGGCAGCTTTTTTTGGACCATACGGCTAAAACCAATGACGACCATGTCCAGGGAAGTGGTCCATAACATGCCACGCACCTATTTGTTTTTTGTAGGAATCTATGTGGAACCCAGCCAGTTAACTGACAGACACAACATCATGTACCTTATCATCTTGAGTTGTATGGCCTATTTTATTTTACTGAATTCTTTCTTTTTCCTTCTTTCTTTTGTATTTATTAATCTCTTTTCTCCTTTGTATTTCTGTAAGCTACTTGGTGGTTTTGACACTAAAAATATTGAACACAAAAGTAAATATATTAAGACAAAATGTATATAATTTCATCTATCATGTTAAAAAAAAAAAATAATAATCACACTCTCTCTGCAATACATGCATCACCAGACCATGGCTTTGTTGTGATTTACTCCAGACAAGAAATTTGCACGAAGGGAACAGAAAGTAAACATGCCATAAGTTCTGCTACAGCGTACATTAAAGGGATAAAAAAATATTGCGAAATAATACTCTGGTAATATAGTCCACAACATGTTACGATAAATAGAATCATGTGCACATATAAACATCTATCTAAGAATATTACGAGGTCACCCCAGTTACTGATGTTAGAGCTGCTAATGAGTCCTGCTTTTTAGGATTAATCGTGTTATTTTTCTTTCTTCACGTCTTTCTGTTGATGGAAATGGTGGTAATATTTCAGTGTAAGGCCGGCAATTGATCCTGTTACTGTGGCCAAATAAACACAGGATAATGTTTTCTCCATATTATATATTATTAAAGGATTCCTCTGAACATGGTTTTACTAGCTTTACTTCAAAGCTTTTTTTTGTTTTTTCATTTTGCAGTAAAGATTTTGAATTTTTACAGTTTATGACACCCAACTCCTGTTATACTGCAACTCGTGTAACATTTTTCAACTGGACATATATTTTTCATCACTGGACTTTTTGTTCTGCTGGTTCTAGTTAAAGTCTAACTTATTTACACGCCAATGAGCACAGTGAAGTGATGAAATAACTGCAGGACACCCATCGCTGGGTAAGATGGACGCGTCCTCAGGATGTTTTAAATATTAAAGACTATTGAAAATGTGGGATCAGAGAATCGGAAACGCATATTAAGTTTGATTAACGCAGAAATGTAGAAGCATTTGACCTACATAATCACAGAACACACAACACAACAAACAATTCTGTTAATAAAGTTACACTTAGGTTAAATATTTATGTTGTTTTTAGCTCAATGAAAAAAAAAATCCTCAACTGAATATTGAGCAAAAACACTTGGTAAAACAAAAACTCAGCATGAGCCCTTTTTAAAATAGTCACTGTGAGAAGCAGCACCCCCTTTGGATAAAAGTGATCCCAACACAAACCTGAGTTCTGAATCTCAACTTTACATGTGCACAGAAACTAGTTTCTTCAAACAAACAAACCATCTGTTTCTATTGTGAAATAAGGCAAAAATCTAGTTAACTGTAAAACATAACATGTAATATTAAGAAGCTGTCACATTTAATTACTTTTTTAAGCCTAAAAGTAAATTAGAGTCACTTTTTAGAGTTAATCTTTGTTATAGAAAAGTCGTAGAAGAGATCATCATCACCATATAACAGGACTATCATAAACCAGCTGCTTTAGTGTTAATAGGATACAAATGCAAAGGCCAAAAATTATCAACATCACAGTGATTAATGTGACATGTTCTAATGAATGAACACTTAAATGATCCCTCACAGACATGATCTAACCTCAGTATGACTTTTGATTAATAGGATTGATTGTGGTGTTGAATATTATATGGCATGTTTGTATTTTTATACCGTTTTAACCATTTACCTTCTAACATGCCACCATAAATATTGTAAATCTTACTCCCTCTTTGGATTGGTATGACTTGTACAATTACACTCTCAGTTTTTGTGTTTTTGATGATGTCTTTAGTGTTTTGTATCGGCCTCTAGGCCAGAACTAGATCTCAAATGACCTACCTGGTTAAAAAAGGTTAAATTCAAATAAAAATGAACATTTTGTAAATTTGTAAGTGAACTACATCTACATTATAGTCAAATTATCTGTAAATAGCTAGCTCTATTAATGATTTATTCTGAATAACTCAGAATACTGAGAATGTTTTAAAAGTTGAAATAATCTACACTGAAATTTTCATGGTGAACACTTCAGTCAGATGTCACAGGTCTACCTACATGTCCACACTGTGCACTCCATGAAAGGCCAGAATGAACCTGTTATCCTGTAACATCTTTAATAAATATCTCTCACACTGAACTAAGGTTTCTGCTAAAACCTTATCTAAATTCAACATAGACAGAATGATAAAGCTCCTGGGAAATACCTTTCACAGTTGCAATTCAAAGATCATTCATTGTAAAAACTATTAAAAAAAAGATGGAAAAAGTCTGCCTGTACCTAACCATTATTTCCTTTCCCCCCTCATTGTTTATTCTACTGAAAACCCCATCCTGGTTTCGCATTTTAAACAGGAAGTTGCAAACGTAAGAAACATCCATCCCACTTATGTTCATCACCTGACATGAGCCCTCATGATGAACTCTCTGATAATTGTATGCACCGTGATGCTTAGTTTAACTCACCATGTCCCCCAGCCGGAGATGCCAATAGTCTGAATGAGAGCCACGATGCATTGAAAGAAGAAGATGAAGAAGAAAGCCATGAAGTTGAATGAGCTATCAGCCCTGAAATCAAAAAGATAAGAAGAGAGAAAGTAAATGTTACACTGATGTGACAGATATCAAACAGACAGAATAGATATCAGACACCAAAGTGTATTTTCTTGAACAAGTGCAATGAGGTCAGATGTATACTCAGTTGGAAATCCTGAAACCACAGAACAGATATGTTATGCAGATATGTTCCACAACCTGAAGGCCTTGTAGAGTGGTCTGAACCAGCAGATGTAACTAGATGGACTGAAGAGGATGAGCCAGAGCAGGGCGAAGCCGAAGTTTTCTGCATTTCCACCTCCAGCCCACCAAGCAATACATGAGATCAAATTTATGCACAGTGTGCCTGAATACACTGTACAGGAGAGAAGAGAGTGAAAAGTGAAAAGAGTAAAGAGCCAACAAAGGAGAGAACATATAAATGACAACAGGAGTAAAAAAATACAAGAAATTTATGAGATAAAACTTACTCATCCAAAGTATGTAGATTCTGCGAACCAGCTGCTGGTGGTTTGCTGGGATTTCCTCTTCAATGTTCTGATAAAAGCATGGTTTAACTCTCAAAAACGGAGGCAGGGGAGGAAAGTTGTTTGCACGCTCTAGAAAGAGGAAGCAAAGTTTCACTGGAATTTTAGTCATATAATGTTTCCACAATTGTAATATTAATATTTTGTGGTTAGTCTGGATATACAGCAGAATAATGATCAGATAGATAGATAGATAGATAGATAGATAGATAGATAGATAGATAGATAGATTTTTGACAAACCTGCCATTTTTGAATCCTTCTTAGAAATCCTTCCCTATTTTCTGGAAATAGAGGCAAACCGAAAAAAACGGTTAAGACACACATTCATAAATAGATCCCATTACAGAAGACACTTTTGACCGTTACAATAGCAACGATTGCATCTATATTTTCTTTACTTAGCAAATTCAACAGTTAAATCCACTTTAAATACCTTAGTACTGACCTTGAACTGTTTAAAGTTGTGAGTCGCACTGGATTAATGATTTTATGAGTTATTACATTAGCTAGTCCTTCTCCTCACTCGAACTTTAGTCCAACTGTTAGCGCTAATATGACAAGACAGAACGCACGTAACGCTTTCCTGCCTAGCGAACCAATCTGTTAAGTGAGAGTTAAACGCCTCCACTTTTGGAGTATATAAGCAGTTAGCAGATAAATAGCAGGTCAACCGAAGGCTTGGAGTTTCCAGAGCTGTGTCTCCCACACAGATGAAGCCCACGGTCTCCTCACCTACCAATGAGTCTGTCCTCTCACCTAAGCGGCGTTTGACGAACAATGACAAAAACCGTTACAACTGTTGAAGTGAAACATAAAGGCAACATTACCTTCTTCTTTACGTTTCCGGGCGACAAACTGCAGGGGTCCGTAAAACGCCCAGGATGCGCTACTTCTGCTTGTGCATTTCCGGCTGGATCTCCGCTTTAGGGCACATTCGGGATGCGCTTCTCAATCCCAACAATTATATTGCGGCTGCGCAGAACACTACTGTGTGTAGTTTCATACTGTTTACACTCCAGCCGATTAGAGCCCTAGAGAACTACAAATCCCACATCTCGTGCGGGAAGTAAAATAAAAACGCGTGATTTCAGCATGATCGTACACAGTAACGTTTTTCCAATCATTGCCATGTAGTTACAGGTTGATATTAATAATGTTTTCAACACCACTGTTTAGAACATGTTGCTATCATGTTGATAAATTATTATGGTTATTTTACACAGAAATATTCCCCAGTTTGCCAACTTTCAAAACCAACACATTTTTGCTTAATAAAAGTCTTTCATTGTGTTTTACAATATGTTAAACTGCAAGAACTATTTAAATTAGCAACCTACATAGGACCACAAAAAATTCCAGTCATACACATGATCATAAACCCTTTTTCCGTGCAATTCTGAAAATACCGCTTCCTCTGGAGGCAGTGGTTGAATGTTGCTTCCTTTCATTTTTACCACACCACAACATGGCAACCCTGACTTCTGAAAGTCAAACTCCATGGCCAATCACAAGGCTTAAAACATCAGTGAGAGGGCGTGGCTTGTGTGATAACGATGACATCGCTTGATTTAATCTATAGGGTAAACCGGAAAAGGACATAACAACCGTTATAAGTAGCCACAAAAGAACTGGATGTTTCGCAATAAAGCCCAACTCGTGGTCTATATCAAGGACTAACAAGGTTGTAAGAATGTATGAAAAACCTCTTTCAGTCTGTGGTCTGTCAATAGGTGGTGGTCATAATCCTCCACCTAGTCGGAAAAGTGAATCTACAGTACAATGCAGAAGCCCTAGGCCAACGTCAGGTTTGTTGGTTTAGTAAAGTTCAAATGACCACACATATGCTCATTATCTGTATTATGATACTATCTGGGTATATGTGAAGTATGCACAACATTAAAAACAAACGCTTCAGGGAAAAACAGATAAACCAAAATGGTAGTTTTTAGTGTGACCTCCCATCACTACGTCTTTAACCCTTTGGTTCAGACAGTATGAGGTTTATGACATTAATTTTACAATGCTTTAATCCAGGTTCCATTCAACAATTGTCAGATGTTTGTAATTGTTTGTGCTGCTTCTTATCATGGGGACAGGGGCCACACTAAATAGTGACTTTAACCTTTACAACCCATTCATTTCAGGGCTTCAAGTGTCTTTTAAGGCCACATATCTCCTGTATTTTCTTATTCTAAGTATTGTCTGACGAAAAGAGAATGAGAAATAATCTATATGCTCCTGAGGGTGGGCGTAAATAAGTTTTACTTCTTCTGACTCCTTTTCGGGCTACTAGGGGTGTTTATTAGTAGTGAATTATTGTATATATTTGTGTACACACAAGTATGTGTTTATAATACATGGATGTTATGTTATTTCTGTCTTATTGTGAAATTGAAACAACACTGTACATACACTGTAACAAATTACCAGCATTTCACATTAATTAATAGTATTATTTTACAGTAACGTGTTGTAATTAAGGTTCCCTGTAATTTCCCAGGGAATACCTGTAAAAACTGCAGTATTCTTGGATTTTACAGCATTTAACTGTTGTTTTTTAAAGTAAAATCCTGGGATTAAAAAAAAAAAACCCTGTTATATCACAACAAGGTCTGTAATATCACAGCAACACACTAAAAACATGCAAGGATTTCACAGTATTCAGCAGTATTATTACAGGGAAATATTGTATTCAAATAGTCCTTGGTAAGTCACATGACATAGCCTAACTGAACTCAGCACTGAACTTAAAAGTTAGTCAGGAAAGTTGTTCAGAAACACCTTTTGTTATAGTGGGTGAAATTGTACTTCAATCCTGAACTTGAGTACTGTATTCAGACATAGTAGCGAAAAGAATCAGTCCCCTGATGAAAAAAACCTGTCTGGTAATGTTATTGTGACATGGCTGGGTGGTTGCAATGCAAGTTTCTGCCTGGCCAATTTTTGCATGACTTCCACAGTATACATGGTAAATTCACAATAAATTATTGTCAACTTGTGCATTACTTTCAGAGCACAAGCACACACTGTAAAAGTACAGGGCCTTGTTGTAATGATGTACAGCAAAAGATTGTATTTCCCCAGTACTGTACTGTAATATCACAATAATTTCTTTGTCACTGAAACTGTAAAATTGTAGTGTACAGTTGTGCTTTTACAACAATGCATTGATATCACAAATGTGAAATTAGAGTAAATTGTTGTGAGTACATTTCACAGTACAATGCTGTAATCCTTGCTGTGAAAGTCATACAAAACTTATCCAATAATTTATTGTGAATTGACAGCGAAAAATTTTGCAGTGTACAGTGTACAAGCTTGAAATCAATCAATCAATCAATCAATCAATCAATCAATCAATCAATCAATCAATCAATCAATCAAAACAACACCGCAACAGACTTGTACATTAATGGAAATATATTGCAATTACTAACCAATTTTTTAGGAAATCTGCATAAGAAAAGCCACATTATTGCTGTTATTTGAAGGTTAGGAGCAGTCAAAATGTAGACCAACTAGCTGCATATCTCACACTGTGAACGATGTAACTGTTCTATGCAAGAACTTTGTAATAAAAGTTTCTGCTTTAATGTCTCCTTCGTTCAGTAATAGTTTGTGTTGGCGTGCACTGCGGGTACAGAAATCAAACGCCTCTGTCTCTGCTCAGTGACCGGGTTCGGACCAATCAGCGGCGGCTATTGATGGACGTGACACACTCCCGCCAATTCCGACTGTGGAGCGCGAGCCAGGCGTCAGGGTGAACGTAAGGAGTATGTGGGAGACGCGGAAAGAAAATGCGTAATGTTTTATGTAAAATAGATTAGAAATACATGTTATCTTTATAGAAATACTGAACTACGGTTCATTGTTAGGGTACTCTCGGGTGTAGACGTGAGCTGTCTGCCATTTGAAAGTTATTTTGCCGTTGAATATTATAGACGAAAGGTTCCAGGGTTGGTGATTGGGATGTTGGCGGCGGAAAACCCACCTGTAGACGGACATTTGGCAGCATCGACTCCCCGCAGAAGAGGTAAAGCTACTGCAGTTCCTACAAATAATGCGGCCACAATTATAGGTTTTAAAAAGCTTTGCTATTGTGTACAGAGTCGGTGTTTTTGTGTCGGTGGTGTTGCAATCTTTGCAGTACTGAACTTTAACACTTAACGTCAGCGTAAAAAAACTAAACAATTAAAGTTGAACACTGGCAACCTGACTTTACCAGCGACATAACTGAGCTTCAGTTATTGTCACCGTTACATGCCAAATGATAACTGGTTATTATGAAATTGCATGCTAGCAGTTTAAACAGCAGGCTAACGTAGCTGTGTATAGCTGTTTCATAACCCTCGACATAGCTGTTTTTATCACGTTAACTGTTTGATAAATATACGTAAACGTGAACCATTGTTGACATGGTTAGTTAAATTAGGCTTCATTGTAACAGAGTTGTCAACAGTATAACTGTAACTTTGCTTAAAACTGTCAAACCCTTGTTCAACTTGGCTACACGGCTTGCTAATGTTACTATGCTAATTACCAGGTCTTTCCGATGGGTTTAGCAAAGCTGCTAGTCGTGTTAAGTTAGCTGACAAGCTAGTGACAGAAGTGAACCGGAGTAGATTAACTATGATTAGCATCACACACAAAGGTTTCTTTTCAAGGTGGGCCCCTCAGAGGTGCTCGCCTTTTCACATGTTTGTATTTACAGTAGCTGTTAAGAGCAGCGTTCTTCTGTGTGTGATTTTGTCCATTGCTAACGCCGGTCAGGCATTCTATGCTGACAGCCCCAAGCTGCGTGCTCTGCGGGCTCGGCTGGGCCTGCAGACCCGACACCAGCAGCTCCACCGGTTGGCGGGAGAGCAAACCAAACACAACTATTGTAGCCAGAGTTTTACGATGCCACTGTAGTTACTCTATCTAAGATATTAAACGGAGGAAGCGTCCGAGAACCTTACAAAGTTGACATTAACACTAGGGTAACAAGCATATAGAAGTGAATAGTACAGTTACTGAACCTCCAAGGGCATGTGGTTTTACATTTATTACACAACAGTAGAGTAAAACAGACGGCATGTTAATGTAAACGTCTAGTACTGCGCCTTTGTTCGAACCTCTATGGTCTAAAAACGTCATTAATCTGTTATTTTACTGATAATAATGTTACTCATGATAATAATAATATTACTAATATTCACCCATAAGGCCTTAACTCTAATCAAAACAATTCAGCCAGTTTCCTTATGGTTACAATCCAAATAAACTGTTATTAGCTTGAAAATGTAAAGCTGTACTGTAAACCAATATCACTTTATGGAATGATGTCTGTTTTTTCTTTCTTTTCTTTTTTTAATTTTAGGCATGGATTGTAAGCAGAGTAATCATGCCAACAAGAAACTTATTCAAGGTAACACTTTTTTTCAAACCATTGATGGATGTAAAAATCATCTGTGAAAGCTAGTGTTGTTTAGTAATGGCTTTGCAACTTCTGTAGGTTGCTTTTACTTTTGATTACTTCCTGAATATAATGTTTTGCTCAGATCTCTGCTATTTTGGACATAATACTGTCACACTTGCTCGGTCTGTACAACTATAATAGTTGAAATCCTATCATAATGATCTAGTGATGGCACGGCTGTTCTTAATATATTGTTGTGCACATTCCTGTCCCATAATTTAGTAACAGTAGCACACCTTCAACATATTTCTAAAATTATTTATAATGTAACAGTCTTTTTGCGTATTTTATTTTTTGTAGAAACAGATTTGATTGCTTCACAATCTGTGTAAGTCATTCAGTTACAATAATTTTCTTATGTTCTATCTGCAGCTCGTCTCCCATTCAAGCGCCTAAACCCTGAACCTAAAGAGAACCAGCCTCCTAAACGTTCTTGTGCACATTCGTGTCCTGAACCAGGAGTTGTAGACAGAGAAAATGAGAACGAGTCTTCTCCACTGCCTGTATGCACCGGACCACCCTTAGTTAATGGACGTGGGCCCCTTGATGGCTTCCTTAGCCGCAGGTGTCCTGCATCAGATGAAAACACGGTCATAGATTTGACTGATGATAATTTGTCTCCTATAAAGGGCCTTGTTCCTTCCTCTCCCTGTCTCCCAACAAAAGACAAGAAAGACAAGCATCACAGCAAAGACAAAACAGCCTCCTCAGGGAAAAAGAGCCACAGCGATCACACTCCTGAAATACAAACTGTAAATTGCACAGATATAGATGATGATGATGATGATGATGATGATGAAGAGGTAGAGGAAAAAGATAGGAGTCAGTCACCGTCCATCTCACAGTTCGACAAAACACAGGAATCTGAAAGTGAGCCAGATGAGCAAAATGAGTCTGGAAACGTTTCTAGTCTGGGAAACAAGTCAGTGCTGTCTGCTTCATCTGTCAGCTCCATGTCTGAAAGTTCACCAGAGAAGTCCAAAACTGATGACCCTACACCCAGCACTATGCCAACGGTGAGCACAGACTTCCTACAGTATATTCCTTTGACACGTCGGTAATGTACCGTACCTGCCAAAAACATATAAAATCTCATTGTCTGTAATAGTGCACAGTTAATAATAGAAAATATAATATAAATAGTTGTTTAAACAATGAACCAATTATGTTAGATTTCACCATTTTCAAATATGTCATTAGTATTTGCTCCTCATTAATGTGATGAACTTTTTTAATGTTGAATTGATCTCTTTACTATGTATAGAAGTATAATGTAGCATCCTGTTTCTTTTTCTTTCCTGTCACTGTAATGATTATTGGGCAATTACTCAAATATCAGATAATTGGAAGTAATTACTGTACCTTGTGTGGTAACTTGTGTGTTACTGCATCTAGATACTGAAGAAATGGACACAAAAACATATCAAACACTTATACCACTTAGAAAAAAAAAATTAAAGGTGATTTTTGGAAAAGAAAAGTGTAAGTTTGATTTAAATGGAAGAAGCAAAATACAAATGTACTAATAATATCTAATCCAGATGTGCTTTGTTTACTAACAGGAGCCAAAGACTACCCCGAAGATACCAGCAGAGCAAAAAAAGATACAAAGACGTTCCTTGAAGGTGAGACTTTTCAACTACATGTTTGTGTATCAGATCATTAGGGGAGAGTGATGTAGTAAAAATGTTTTCATAAAAATACTGAGAATAAAGGTCAAATCCTTATTTGAAATTTAAAAGCTGATTTTTGATAAAAGCAAATGATGGTTAATTTTTAACGTTCTTTATAGTCATAACATAAGAAGAGTTCCCAAACAGTGGGACAGAGCACAAATGGTGAAGGAGTATTCAAAGTAATTATTGTAAGATCAAAATATACAGGAATACAATCAAAGTAAAGCAACAGAAAGAAAAAAAAAATCACAATTGTATTTTATCAGCCAGTCCAGCATTGATTTTAAAATCTTGGAAGAAAAGCTCTTCTCAGTTTATAATTTATTCATTGCTTGTCCTTACAACATACCATGTGTGAGGTGGCATTTTAAAAGTGTGTTCTTTGAACTATTAAAGCAGATCCCAAATATTGCAGTCTTGTCAAATTCAGTGTGTTCATTTCAGTGGACAACACTGGCCAAAATGGCTGCCACAGAAAATGTAGTTCATGGGCCCCATGTCCTCCTGTGGACACTGGGGATAAATCTGTGATTACAGACAAACACCCGCATGAGATGGAGGCCGGAGGGTGAATCAGTTATTACAGGGTAATGAAGAAACAACATACAAACTGAAAGATAATTGAAAAGGTTTTCCTGTCACATGTTCTCTTTAATTCCCTGATAAAACCTCTAATACCATTTCACTACACTTACACTGCCCAGCCAAAAAATAAATAGTCACACATGCAATATTTCACTGCACCACCTTTTGGTTTTGATTACAAGAAGTATTCACTATTACATCTTTTTTGCCACATAATGCTTACGTAGTGTCACAATAAGGTTCATCATATTTTTTTTTTTTCAGCCACACTTGCATTAATTTTTGAGTTTTGATGATGGAGAATCGGACCACTGCATCAAGTCTTCATCACATCCCAAATTAAAGTCTGGACTTTATGGAGGCTAATCCATGTGTGTAAATATC
This sequence comes from Ostorhinchus rueppellii, assembly GCA_030068375.1. Taxonomy (NCBI): domain Eukaryota; kingdom Metazoa; phylum Chordata; class Actinopteri; order Kurtiformes; family Apogonidae; genus Ostorhinchus; species Ostorhinchus rueppellii. Next base: position 30,157,188 of record JAQQZY010000020.1, read on the forward strand.
CCATTCTTCCTGAACTATTCTGTTGCAAGCCTGATGATCCTGATCAATCCTGGAATTGTCCAATCTTTTTGATGTTAAAGACATGAGAGGCATCAGTTAGTTAAACAGCCTGGACAAGAAAAGCAAGTGCCTGGATTTAACTCTGCAAATAGTTCAGATCCTTCCATGGGTAAATACTACAGTGGTTAATAATGTTTCAGTTGGACCAGGTTATTTATCTCTAACTGCAGTGAGTAGCTTCTCATATCTTTAATATCAAAAAGACTGGACAGTGCCATGATTAATCAGAATCATCAGGTTTGTGACAGAATGGTTCAGGGAGAATGAGACATTATTTACACACATGGATTAGCATCAATGTGATGAAGACTTGATATAGTCATTCGATTCTCAATCATCAAAAATTAATGCTCCTATAAATGAAAAAGAATATTATGAACCTTATTGTGACACCACAACAGCATTACGTGGCAAAAGAGATGCCACAGTGAATACCTCTAACAATGGGGGGAAAAAAAAGGTGGTGCAGTAAAATATTGCATGTCAGCTTTTTTTTTTGGCGGGGCAGTGTATGTTCAGTGTTCTTAGTCCTGATTTTCTAACATTTGTTTTGCTGTTCATTTGCTCAGTTTTTTTTTTCTGTTTCTACTCCTCTGGTTTCTTGAGTCGCCATGTCATTAAAGTACTTCTCTGTACGTCCTACAGAAAAAAAGCAGATAATAATTTAAAAAAAAAACAACAACAGTGGATTTTCTGCAATTTCAGAGTTTACAAGAACAAGAAGAAAAGCTGCGGCTTCGTCAGGAGAAGAAACGCCAGCAGGAGGAGGCTAAAGCTGCTAAAGAGAAAAAGAAAGAAGAGGCTCGCAAACTCAAGGAGGAACGAGAAAGGGAAAAACGGGAGAAAAAGGAAAAAGATGAGCGAGAGAAAAAAGAAAAAAAAGAGAAGGACGAGAAGGAAAAGGCTGAGAGGTTAAAAGCAAAAGAGGAGCTGAGGAAGTCAAAGCTAGAGTAAGTCCATGTCCGTCACTCAAAAACCTACATTTACCCAGTTGGTGTGAGAGATGAGTCTGTGTTGATTAAAATGCTTGAACTTAAGTGAGGTAAAGGTTGTACTTCATCTTACTTCAGGGCAAAGCTCGAAGAAAAACGGAAGAAAGAAGAGGAGAAGCGAATGAAGGAAGAGGAGAAACGGATTAAAGAAGAGAAAGATGTGAGTTGATTTGCAAAGATGTTGGTTGGGATCAGATGACAAAGAAAACTACATCAAATAATCAAATCATATCTGTGTTTATAGCGTCTCAAAGCTGAGAAAGCAGAAATCACCAGGTTTCTACAGAAGCCCAAGGCCCAACAGGCTCCAAAGGTTGGTTGATTGAACAACTTTTGGGTATTTAATTTCTTGTTCTGTCCTTATCTACTTCAGTATACAGAACAAAGTGCTTTAGTAAACTTATGCATGCATTAGATTAACCCATAAAGACCCAAACATCCACCTGTGACAAAAATCAACTCCTGATCCAAACGGTTTAATACCTGTGGATCCTCTTATCCTATCAATGCATGTAAATAATAGGTGTAAAATGCAGTTTATCATTTTTTCATGGTCCTCAAATATGACCCATTTGGACGTTCAGAGGCTCCGTAGTGAACGTGGAAACACCATCATCTTCTACAACATTGACTCACTAGTAAAAGCCCATTGAAATTGATGAAGGACAGTGGATGGACACACTTGTGTTATGTTCAGTTGGTGATAAATTTTGCTTTGTGTCACTTTTTAAAAATTTTTTTCTGTTTTTCGTATAACAACCCTCAATTTTAATCTGAGCTTTTATAAACATCTACATGATCTGTAAATTTAATATAGAAAAAAATCCAGTTTTTCGTTACAAAAATGCAAAACACAGAAGATGGCTGTTCCAAAGTCGAGGCTTAAATCAAAAGGTGACCGTGCCTTCTCCATCAGGCCCCCTCAACTTTGGAACAGCCTGCCCGAGGAGATAAGGCTGCAAAATCAGTGACATCTTTTAAATCACTTCTTAAAACGCATTTTTATAGACTTCGTTTTATGTGATGTTGTCACCTCTGAATGTTGAATATTTCATTTTATCCTGTTTTAACTATTTATTAATGCATGACATTTTGCATGTCTTTTTTTGTTGTTGCCCCTTTTTTAGTATCTTTGTTTACATCTTGCATCCTGCTATTGAGCCCTTTTGCTATGTATGTAAAACACTTTGTAAACCCAGTTTTTAAAGGTGCTATATAAATAAAGTTGTTATTATTATTATTATTATTATTATTATTAAGATAATAGTACAATACATGGTGATAAATCCCTTCAGAAAGGTTAAATATAGAGAAAAAAGTCACTTGGGAACTTCCACAAAAGTAGCACTGGGTCTTTGTGGGTTAAAGTTGCCCAAATAAATCAAGATGTTTCTAATCTGTATTTGGAGTTGCAGCCCATGCTCTGACTGTTTACATCTCCCTCACCTTTTCCTGTTTCAGACACTTGCAGCAGCATGTGGGAAGTTTGCTCCATTTGAAATAAAAGAAAACATGTTTCTGGCCCCGCTGTGCCGTATCCAGTGTGAGGAATCCGTTCTGGAGAAACTGGATGAGTATTTGTTGAACCCTGCCACTAACCCAGATGGAATGAAGGACTGGTTCAGACAAAAACCTCGTCGTACAGGCCCCACCAAACCCAGACAGACTCTCAGGTGAGACTAGTACTGATGTTTATCCCGAACTGTCTAAAAGAAAGTTCACTTTTGAGTCAAGTCTGAAGTGTGTCTTAAAAATTAACACATTTTCACTGGGATTTCATAATCAGTGATACGTTTTTACACTGACAGTAACAAAATGGAAACAAATGTGTGATGATAAAATTGACAAATCTATTGGAAAAACAGCATAGAAAAAAAGACTCAGAACTCAGTTTGTCTTGTACATCTCTAAATCTACAGAATATTAACATACACTGCTACATGTCTCAAAGTGTATCGTGTTAATATCTGAGAAAAAGAAAGAGACATTTGGTCAAATCTTACATTTGACTGTAATCTGTTTGTATTTAGTGAAATTTGCACATCATTGCAAGCAAACATAATTCAAGTTCTAATAACTGGCACAAAGTGGGCTTGAAACTGCCATAATCTTTTCTGCCATAATCATAATCTTTACAATTTCAAAAAAGTTGTTTTTTTCCCCCCACAGTTTATTAATAACATTTTCCTGTAACTTTTTTTTTTTTTTAATCAACCATGCTTTTTCTTATACTGATTTGTGTGCTTCTTCTCAGTGACTGTATAACAGTGGAAGGGCCTAAACCTGATGGTGTCCCAGACCGGAAACGCTATGGACCAATGAAACTGCTGCGATTTCATGAAAACTACCGTCCAGCTTATTGGGGCACGTGGAGTAAGAAGAGTTCACACATTTCACCCCGTTGTCCACTCAGACAAGACAAGGTGGAAAGTGTTTGCTTTCAGCTTTCGTCCTCTATTTTAACACTGACATTTAGTTTCAGTTTAGTAACACAACTGTGCTATGGATCCACAGGACTTGTTGGATTATGAGGTGGACAGTGATGAAGAATGGGAGGAAGAGGAACCAGGAGAGTCCCTGTCACATAGTGAAGGGGTAAGTCTCATTAGAGCAGGAGTGTCCACTCATTTCAGTTCACAGGCCACATCCTCCCAATATGATAATCTGAAGTAGGCCAGACCAATAAATAATAACATATTATGCAGGTAATGTCAAGTCCAAACTTACCTCTATATATTAGAGGGGAAAAAAGGAAAACTACTTTATGAAAATATTTACATATACAACTATCCTTTAAGCAATATGAATACCATGAACATCCATGAAACAACTGAAATTCATTAAGAAAATACTTTTCACAGTATTATGCCTCAGTTTCTCATTTCCACATGTGCATTACAGCCCACAGATCACAGTGGATCTACAAATACACAAAACATTTATGTGCTATTTCCACTACATGGTACTGGCTCGACTCGCTTCTGCTCAGCCTTTTTCCATTTCCTTTTTTTTTTTTTTTGAACTTGTCTTGTCCAGCATCCTGACAGCAGAATGGTAGTCTGGCTGCCTTTTGGTGCTAAACAAATTTTGCTTTG
>JAQQZY010000020.1:30161434-30171780 GCA_030068375.1 Ostorhinchus rueppellii
ATATGACTAATACTAACAATAACAACCATGAAGAGAATTATAATAGCATCAATAACTAGAACCAGAACTGAGTAAAATTGGACAGAGAGAACGAAACTATAGATGGGACCTGTTAAATGAGAGATACAAGAGCAGAGAACATGAATAAAACAGTAAATAACAACACAAATCATATGGATAATCCTAGTATCAAATCCACACATTTCCATTATGAAAAAGGACCTGGAATCTGGTACCTAGTACTAGTTTTTTGGTTTCACCTCCGCCGAGGTTCCAAGCGATACTAAACCGTGATGTATAAACACTGCAGACCACTGATTGGTCAGACAGTTTTGTTTGTGATCTGCTGTTTTACAAAAAACTGATATGGAAGTAGACAGTAAATATATGAGCACATTAATCCACATGCTAACAGCCCAAAACTACACCATGGTCAGTCGAAGAGATTCAGTCTTTGGTGACTGACGTAAAAATTCAGTTGAGACAACACGCAATGAGTGAGTTTTCAGCAACTCTGAGCAGACGACACGCAAATAATGAGCTGCATCGGAATACCGAGTCCGAGAGAATTGTACTTACCTTTCATAAGACATTTCAGATTATTCACATTTTTCGTGAAAGGATAGTTTATAAATGTAAACATTTTCATGTAATTTTACTTGTTTTGTTTTTTACATTTAAACAGAATAACTGAGAGTTGTGATTATTTATAGGCTATTATGACAGTATTTTACTGGTCTGACCCACTTCAGGGCCCTGAGCTAAAATGAATGTTAATGTCTGCAATGTAGTTTTTTTGTATTTCACAAATTTATCCCATGGACTGAATTGGTCCGTTTGGTGGGCCAGTTTTGGACCGCTGGCCATTTGTTTGACACCCATGCCTTTGAGGGTAAAAAGTGCTCTTAATCATAACATTTTCCCAAATCTGTTTATATTTTTAACATTTTTCCCTTGCATCTAGAAGTTTTTTGTGAAAACTTTGTGGAAAAACCAAAGCAGCCATTTCTGAAGTAAACACAGAAACACTAAAGCCCAACACCGGCCTCAAGAGTCTGATAGAGTTTCAATATTTATCTGTACAATGAAGTTATTCTTTTATTGTATCAGATTAGTTTTGAGCCCTCTTAATTTGTGTTATGGTGTCAGAAAATCTAAACCAGGACTATGGGGTTGCTTTTTACACTGGAGCAGTTGGTTAATAATAATATCTGCTCACATATTAATTAAACATGGACAAAGACCATGATGCAAAAAAAACCTCACAGAATATCAAAAATCAAAATGCAGTCATTTATGTCATATGTATAAAAACATGTGAACATATGGTTGTTTTTAAAGGTTTCTATGTATCTTAAATAAAAGGTTATGATAATGGTAATTAATGGTCAAGAAATGAAAGCATAAATGACCAGTGAATAGGATTTAACAAATAGTTTAAATGTGTTGCGTCCCAATTATAAAGCTATTTTTCCCCCATTTTTTTTAATACATATTTTATTATTGGCTATTTTTTCTGTTTTCGTTTGTTTTTAGCGGCAGTAAAATAATTATAATGGGTCAAATATTTTCCCATTTTTCAGGAAGATGAAGAGGAGGGAGGTGAAGATGATGATGACGACGATGACGGCTTCTTTGTTCCACATGGCTACCTCTCTGAAGATGAGGGAGCACTTGAAGAAGAGGTATGAAGAGACTATGTTAAGTACTACATGAAGGGCTTTTCTTTGTTTGCTGCTCTAAACTCACTGGCTCGGTCTTACAGGACGGTGGTGACCTGGAGAAGCAGAAACTGCAGCAGAAACTGAAAGCGAGAGAGTGGGACGAGTTAATGTCCAGCAAGAAGAAGATGAAGGTGCTGGACCCTGTGGTGAAGGGCTGTGTCTGGGAAGCAGAAGGACCTGGGTCAGAGGTTTTCCAAGCTTATGCCTTGTGTCTGATCGAGCCTTTACTGAAGGCAGACCACAGCCCCAGCCCTGAGGAGCAGTCACAGAAGGACCAGAAACAAGCCCAATGTAAGTGGATTAGTTTAACACTGAAAAGACATGAACACCCTTTTCTCTACCTGTCTCTGCACCTGTAGCTGAATTACACCATGAGACCGTTGAACAGCTTTGTCCATCAGACTGTCAGGATGCTAAACTCGGTTCACTACATGCCTCCCGCCCCCAGAGACCCTAACCCAGGGGTGTCAAACTCATTTTAGCTCAGGGGCCGCATTCAGCCCAACATGATTTCGAGTGGACCAGACCAGTAAAATTCATTCATTCATTTTGTGAACCTGTTTTATCTTCACTAAGGTCATGGTAGACCAGTAAAATACCAGACATAATAACCTTTATATAATAATCCAAAATTTTAACTTTGTTTTAATGTGAAAATATGAATAACCTAAACTACCATGTACAATCTGACATTTCTCAAGAAAAATAAGTAAAGTTTCAACAACAATAACATTAACACAATGTACAGATTACTGAGAATCTATTATTTTGTTAAAATTTGACTTTTTTTTTTTTTTTTTTTTTTTTTTTCCCCCTCTTAAAAAATGTTCGAGTTGTACACGGTGGTGCAGTGGTTAGCACTCGTGTCTCACAGCAAGAAGGTCCTGGGTTCGATTCCGGTACCAGTCACTGGTGGGACCTTTCTGTGTGGAGTTTGCATGTTTTCCTCGTGCCTGTGTGGGTTCTCTCCGGGTACTCCGGTTTCCTCCCACAATCCAAAGACATGCACTGATAGGTTAATCGGTTAATCTAAATTGTGCATAGGTGTGAATTTGAGCGTGATTGCTTGTCTATATGTCAGCCCTGTGATGAACTGGCGACTTCTCTAGGGTGTACCCCGCCTTTGCCCTTAAGTAACTGGAATAGGCTCCATGTGACCCTAGTGAGGATAAAACGGGTATAGAAGATGGATGGATGGATGTTCGAGTTGTTCATAATTGTTCAGGACATTCACATTTTACTGTTACAATAGTTTCTAAATGTAAATATTTTTATAACACAACTTGATATTCTTGACAAATGACATTATCTAATGTCTTCAGTGCAGTTTTTTAATTTTGTAAATTCATCCTGCGGGCTGGGTTGGAACCTTTGGCAGGCCGGTTTTGGTCCCTGGGCCGTATGTTTGTGTAAATGGGTTAGAGCAGGGGTGTCAATGACTCAACCTCAACTGTTTTGCCTGAGACTCCATAGACTGCGTTTTGTAATATTCTCTCATTGGTGCTGACTGTCTACTGTACTGTATTACATACACTGCAGTATAGTCGTATCTTTTACTGCAGTTATTGAGCCTGTTTACATGACCATAACAGTCGGATAACTGGGAGTAATCAGATAATTGTAATAATCAGATCTGATACATTTACATGCACTTAAAGGAATCATATTTTGTTAAACCCACTTTTATTAGTCTTTGGTTGATTTATTTGTGTATTTGGACCCGAATAGTTCCAAAAGTTTGAATTTGAACCCTCCAGATGCTGCAAGACTATCTTTATATTCATTCCAGCAAAAATCGCATGGAGTTCTACAAGCCGTTTCAATTCCTGCTTTATTTGTTACGTTTTATAACTAGTTATGTCACAAAATTTGCAGATATAAGGTCAAGACTTCCAACAAACATTTCTCTGAGTACGACATAATTGTTTATCAGCAGCAGTGGTTGTAGTCCATACTGAAAATATGTCCAAACTTCGAGCTGATTACCTAAATTGTTCACTTAATTGTATTAATGAACACAAGTAGTTGAATGGGACAGAAAGCATGGTCAACAGCCTGGAGGGGGTGGGGTGTGAAGTGGCTCATTTGGATTTAAAGCTTATTTGTGCAAATTTCGTGACATAACTAGTTATAAAACGTAACAAATAAAGCAGGAATTATAATGGCTTGTTAAAATGCACTAAATTTTTGCTGGAATGAATATAAAGATAGTTTTGGATAGTTTTGCGATTGTAAATAGATTTGCATATACACTTTATATTCTATTGTAGTTTATTGTTTTTGCCACCTATTTATTATTTTACTTTTACCTCCTAAAAAAATTTGCATGGCTTTTTAATTTCAAGTTGAGAGATTGATATCCCTCTTCTGTCTTTCCTGTGCATCCAGTAAATTGACAAAGATCCAAATCTCTGGCACATTGCTGGCAGACAATATTTGTCGGCTCTAGTTTCCTACATATTAATCTGAGCAGGGTTCTCCCCAGACAATGGAACAATAGCGCTGTGCCAGGGTACTGTGAGCTCAGTGCCGCTATAGTCAAATTTTTTTCTATTTTCCGCCAATAATTTTGCTAAAATCTACTGAAATCTGTCGTGCTTGCAGGGACACGCTCCATTTTCCAGCCCCATGTTGTTTTTCCTTTGAAATCTCACGGAGTTTCATCTATCACAAGGTTTTAGCGTGAGACACACCCCCTCCCACTGTCATCACCAGGATAGTATAAATTTCTGGGGAGAACCCTGCTGAGCAATAACGAGACATGTGTTTTTCTTTTTATTTCTGAGGTAAAACTAATAAGTGCTTTTTTTCTGCCTAGTACTCTGTCAGCTGCTGCCTTTGTTGCATGGCAACATCAACAGTTCCAAAGTGATCATCACAGAATTCCAGGAGTTTTGTCGTCAGCAGACGTCTTCGTCTTCATCGCCTCCTCAGCTGTCCAGCCCTCAGAGCCCAGTGGATAATATTCCCACAAGGTGAGAGAATATTTGACAGTTTTAGCTGTAAATATGTGATCTCTACATGTATGTAGACAGTAGGACAACCATTATTAAATGTTTTTCTTTTATCAGAATAAACCTTAAGCGCCTCATCAAGAACAATGCTACTTATGAGAAGCGCTCGACCTTCAAACGCTGCTGCTGGTACGTGCACACGGACGTCCTGACCCGCTTTGGACAGGAGGCTCTACCTGTGCCCTGCCAGTGGACCTACCTCACCACAGGAGCCCGAGAGGAGTCCAGAGATGAAGCACAGGCAGCCACAGGCTCCCAGGGAAACTCTCCAAGTACACCCCAGACCCCCTCTACCACAGCGTCCTCCAACAAGAGGAAGAGTACAGGCAGCATGTCCATCACCAAGTTCATGAAGAGGTGTACCGACACCGAACAGGTGAAGGTCTACACGCACATGGTTTTTGTTTTGTCGGTTAGACGTCTCATGTTTGGAATTCATCTAACCGACATGTGACCACTTCCCTTTAATCAGCTGGATTTGATCATTTTGAAATGGATGACTGTCTTGGCACAATGTCCTTAAACAGACAAGGATCCCTGTGTATTAATGTCTCTGTTTTCTGTTCCAGGTGACGGATGCAGTGGAGGCAGATGGTTTTCAAGCTGATACTGAGGATGATGATGAGGACGACTGTATCATCATTTCCACACAGACTGGTGAGTTATTTAGGTCAGTTTATAGGGTTCATATGGGTGCTTGAATTTCAAGATTGTATTTACAAGGTCTGAAAAGTCCTTGAAATTATAATCAAAGCTATTCAAAGAGAGGTGACACATTTTGAAAAATAAAACTGTCAAGAAAGAAAATTAGAGGGTTCTTTCTGGTAGAATCAGGTACGTTTTTCTCTTAATCTGTCTCAGTGCAAGTGTGCCAAAAGAATGCAAAGTGGCTTCCCTTTTTTTGGATAAACCTTGTATTCTTTAATTTCTAAACTTTTTGCTGTTATGAAACATAACATAATAGATGTTTATAGCACATTATAATGTACATAAAAAGTTATAAAACTAATCGTGAATAGATGTATTCTGGCAGATATGTATTTTTAAGGTGTGTGCTAGAAAAAATTGAAAATGACCCTTAAAGTTTGATCTTGAATTTGACCTTAAAATGTCTACAAACCCTCAATTTAAGACACGTCAGCACTGAAATTTTACCAAATCGGAATTTAAAGTCATGACTTTTATTGGGTAAAAAGGTGATGATGAACATGGAGGAACATCACAGCTTCATGTCTGAGCAATTAACCCAGAAAACCTGTGAAATCATGATGTGAAAAACCTTCATTAATCTCTCTTTAACCATGTATATCATTTGAGACACAGTTCTCATTGACAATAACGTGGCCAAGAGTCTGCAGCTGGATGCAAGACTATTAATAATGACAATGAAAACAGCTTTATTCAAAGTAAACAAGTGTCATACAAATGTAGCCAAAATCAGTATACATTATGTACAGTGTTGCTAAACCTGAATAACAAGTGGTAATATGTTCAGTGATCATAGACTACTGACTGAACTGATTTTTTTGGTTTGTTTGTTTTGGAAAGAGGAAAATGGTGCAAATGTACTAATTTGAGTTTTTGATGTAGTTGGTTCTGCTGGTACCGTGATAATGGTATATCAGCTGTACATTAGCATTGGCCAATATTTGTTGATAACTGGTAACATTGGTATGAAGAGTCATTTTATACACTAGTGTCCAATATTTCTGTTATATTATCCAATCCAACTTTATTTGTAAAGCACTTTAAAACAACCACAGTGGACCAAAGTGTTGTACAGAAGAATAACTAGAACCAAAATAAAAGCATAGATTAAAAAACATTATATAATTCTATAAGTTCTTTTTCCATTACTTTCTCCATGATTGAAGTTGTGATCATTCAAAGGTAACATAATGAAGGACTGAAATTACTTAATTTGGCACAAATGTCATATTTTAAGACATTTCAAATCTATATGGTGTTTTTCATACAGTAGAAGTGTCCATGTCCACACATAAGATAAGATGAGCTTTATTTGTCACATGCCCGATTGTACACAGTACAATGTGCAGCGAAATGTGTACCTGCATCCAGGATCTATAAAAAAAAATTGAAAGATAAAGGTTCCAATTTTTTAAAAAAAGTATATACATAAGTAAATCAATTGAGCAGAAGGAACACTGTTGTGTACTATATAAGGTGCATTTATAAAATGGTGCCAACGTATAATACAGTGTTGCTTCAGCCTACACCTTTTGCCCATGTTTAATTTAGAAATCCTAACTATATATCATCTTCTGTTAAATGGACAAATAAATGACTAAATGAAATGAATGTCCAGTTTAAAGCTTGGAGTTCAGCAAACGAATGACTGAGGGAAGAAACTTTCTCATCCTTTCAGTTGCAGTGTTTATGCAGCGACAGTAACAGAGGGAACAGAGTAAACCCTGTTGAAGGAAAAGTGAGTGAACTTGTTAAGTGGCTGATGGCTGGGTCCTAACTTTAAGCTTGTACTCTCCAGGCTCAGGCAAAGAGAACTCCTCCTCTGATAGAAGCGTTTTGATGGAAGTCGATCCATCAGACTCGGCTGCTCTCCCACTGTCCAGCTCTGCTCCTACATTTACCAGCGCCTGAGGACTGGACTGGACCGGCCCTCTCCCCGTGTTTGGTCCTGGAGACCCTGCAGCTGCTCCACCTCAAAGTACCCCCGTTCCTTTAATAACACCCTCCCTCTTGGGTCTGAACTCTACCACGTCAAGAACAGAAATGAGTCTTCTTCTGCCAATGCAGACGGCTCACCGCAGGTCACACGCTGGACGCTCTGTCTCCTCTTACATAATTTCTCCAAGTGTCAGGAGACGCCTCGCCTGTAAAAATGTAGTTGTGCATAAAATCAGTGTGTGATGATTACTGATGTCAGATTGGATCCAGTGTTCACTTAGAATGTCTGGTTTTTCCATTGAAGTTTCAGTCAGACATGTTTTCTTTGGGCATCTTTAAGTGGGAAGGTTCGAGTCCCTCAGGCACTGCCTCGGCTACAGCAGATCGAGTTGAACAGATGGAGGAAAAAGCAGAACAGAAATGCCCAAGTGTCATAAGTACAAGCATTCAAGACCTTAAGAACAGTGGAACTTGTCGTTTTTGAAACACTGATGTTATGGCATTATGGGATTTCTTGTTGTGATGTAAATGTATGTAATTGTCCAGAAGTTAGAACTGGGGAATGAGAGGCTCCAGGTCCATCCAACATTTCCCTTCGATTTCAACGGATGCATTTATTCTGCTCTTTCTAATTCTGACAACTCACTGGAGTAGTATCTAGATCTGTACTTGTACAGTTAGGTCCAGTGTTGTGGTTTATAAATATGTATTTTCTGTATGGTTTTTCAAGAATACTTGAACAAGATAAATTCATTAAACATGAATAAAAGTACTGCACTTTTAGATGCCATTTATTTCACATTTGTGTGTATAGCTTCTGCTAAAGGGTTGCTTTGGGAGTGACACGGTATCACCTCTGACCACGGTTCACACATGCACTGTCATTAGTTTCAGTTCAGTGAAGTAGCATTTGGATATTCTGTATATAACCAACACTAGACCTCAGACAGTAGGACATGGGTGTCGGACATGGGCCGGAGACCAAAACCAGCCCAAAGATTCAAATCTGGCCAACAGGATGAATTTATTAAATGCCAAAATTATACTGAGGATATGAACAACATAGTGTTAAACTCCAAAAATGTCATCTTCATAACACCTGTTAATGTTTTATGCATTTGTAGACCCACTGTGACCTTAAAGCTGTAATCGTGTGTAAAGTTGAGGCATAATATTGTTAAAATTGCATGTTTTTCTTAAGGTTTTTCACGTAATTAATTTTTTTATTAAATTGTTTTTTTATGTAAACATTTTCAATATGTAGTTTTGCTTTTGTTCACTCAAACAGAAAAGTTCAGAGTCGATATTATTTATAGGTTAGTATTTTATTGGTCTGTCCCACTTGATATCAAATTCAGCTGAATGTGGAACATGAACTGAAACAAGTGGTGCCAGGCTCAACAAACACCGCCCCTCCCACATATTCCAGTTTATTTTGTTGGCGATCCAGTTGATGTCATCATGCACTGCAAAAATCCAAATCTTACCAAGTGTATTTTTCTCATTTCTAGTCAAAATATCTCAAGACAGTCTGGCTGCAGACCTCCACTCTCAGGACCCTTCCTTGCAGACCTGCACTGTGAGGTCTACTCAGCTCTCAGGACCGGAAGTTTATTCAAAGCCTTTCAAAATAAAAGCAATTATGCCGGAAGCACATATTTGTTTCCCATGTGAATATACTTTATTTCTTGGGTCTTTATTTTATGTATATAATATAAATATGATTCACAAGTATACCAGAAACCTACATGTTTTCTAGTTTTCTGTGGGCATTATTTTATGTCTAAATATGTGAATATAATTTATGTATATTTTTATGTTTGATTAAGATTTTAAAAATAATAAAAAAAAAACACCCAGTTAAACTGGGTGAAATGCAAGAAAATAAAGATAAAAGCCAAATATATATAGACGCACGCACACATACTATATATATATATATATATATATATATATATAAATGGCATGACCAACTACGGTTATTCTGCTGATAATTAATGTTACGTCCCAGCCTAGGGGTTTGCAAGGACGTACATAATCTGCTCAATCTGTTCACCTCCAACTCCCAAGTTACAGAATCCAGGCCAAAAACAAAACTAAATTTCCTGATATTTATTATTAAATAACTAAAGGAGGGTAGGAGAGGGTAGGGCTAAAACAACAAAGAAAAACTCTTCTTCAAAAGATAAAACTAAAAACGCTATTCTCAAAACAGAATAGGAAAAACTAAATACAATATTCTAATCTAACGAAAAAACAGGAGAAAACGTCAAAAGAGCCGCCCTCTCCTACCAATACAACAATGCAAATGATCAAAACTCAATATTTACAAATGATCAATCTAATACATGATGTCGAAGTACACACAGGAACGGGTTGGGAGGTGGCAGTGACCAAGACAGAGGAAGAACACTGGACTGGATGCCTTTTAAAATGATGACTCATCCTAGACCTCCAATCCGCTGCTCCTTCCTGTTGAACACACACACAACACAGCCCCCCTACAGGATTGGGGGGGGGGGGGGGGGCACAATAAACAAAAATACACATAAATAAACTTATGACCCAGGGTCGTACAGCTATTGTTATGATCCCCTTAAAACATCATTACTCATTACTGCATTATTTTACTCCAGACAGTATTTTGATTTAATTAGCTAAAAGGACAGCTGTTAGTTCAGTTTGCGCTACATATTCGTTTTGAAACGATGCCTCTGTGTGACTGCACCCTAATGTGTGATGGCATAATGCCCCTACACTCCAACCTGCTGCTGACAGTTCTTTGCTTCTGTACTATTGTTTATCATTAAAAATGCAGCCTCCTGCACTGTTGGAGCCATTTACACATTGATTTACTCCATTCTTTTATACAGGCATATAGTATATGTTTACAATTCTTACACCTCATCATAATTCATTTAATAATTACTTAATATTGTTTGTGCTCTGTTCTTACCTTGTG